>CM060890.1:12617500-13077500 GCA_030762935.1 Hymenopus coronatus
CACACATTCACACACATTCACACACACACATTCACTCACACATTCACACACATTCACACACACATTCACACACATTCACTACACATTCACACACCCATTCACACATTCACACACACATTAAACACACATTCACACACACATTCAGACACACATTCACACACATTCACACACATTCACACACACATTCACACACATTCACTACACATTCACACACCCATTCACACATTCACACACACATTAAACACACATTCACACACACATTCAGACACACATTCACACACATTCACACACATTCACACACATTCACACACATTCACTACACATTCACACACACATTCACACACACATTCACACACATTCACACACATTCACACACACATATTCACACACACATTCACACACATTCAGACACACATTCACACACATTCACACACACATTCACACACAAACATACACACATTCACACACACATTCACACATACACACACATTCACACACATACACACCCACACATTCACACACACAAACACACACAAACACACACACATTCACACACATTTACACACACATTCACACACACATTCACACACATTCACACACACACATTCACACAATCATACACACACACACATTCACACACATATTCACACACACACATTCACACACACACACACATTCACACCCACGTTTCTTCTAAAAATGTTTATTTTTTAAATTCAGGGCACTCCAAAAGGGTTATCTCCAATGAAACCTTGGCATCGAATTGTTGAGTTAATGCAACTCTTTCGCTACCTACTGTGCAGATAGACGTAGTAGAGAAAGTAAAAGAAAGAGGACCTATCCTTCGAAAACACGAACCTCAGATTACTTTATTGCTTATACAATTTTGAGCACTATTTCATCGAATTTATTCATCGCACGATAGACCAGGTTAAAGTACATTACAAAGAGGGGGAGAAGAAAATGATATTACCATCACTATAGACTCTTAATAAATTGCTCTCAGACGCAAAGGAACCAAACAGAGCCGGAGAAGACAAAAACAAAAAATTGTCACTTAATTCGGTGTAAGAAACTTAATTAGAAGGCAGAAGAATACAAATGATTTATATAATATTGTGTGCAAGAAATATTATCCTTCTTGTACTCAATATGAACTGAAAATAAATTATGGTTCATCGTACTTTCAAAAAGAATAATCAATCCGTCAGTTTTCGTAAGATCTTAATAGAAACATATTACACATCGCAGCTAAGCTTTTACATCATTATCAAAAAATCTGATAATATTCATTCAGTTGACTTTCTCTGCCTGTTTTACAAACTATTCTTACAGAAGAGTATTCCTATATCAACATCATGCTTATCGAGATAAACGTTGATCGTATTACTTGCTTCCTTGTAAATGGAAGGTAAATATGGAAATAACAGTAGACTAAAGCGATAGACAAATGTTTTAAAAGCTAGCTGCTATGTCAAACAATTGAAATTTGGTCCTGTTTGCATAAGCAGGAGTAAAACAATAGAGATAAGAAGCGAATAATTACTCTTCGTTCGAGAAAAATTTAAATTTTGTGAAATTGGAACTTATAAAAATAACATCTTGAAAATCTAAGGAAATAAATTGTTTTTGACGAGATCTACATTTTTTAGCAATATGTTTTTGTCTATCTCTTACGGTTTACCAGTTATGTAAAATTCACCCTAAATGCAAAGAAAATAGAAGGCTATTCCCTAAAAATTCGGGATATACATTTTTACTGTCATGCGAATATCTTTAATATACGGCATTCTAATAAAATCGAAAATTTCGAAAACCCTTCTTTGTCAAGGGTAGTCAAACCCTAGAAGAAATTAAACTCGAATAACAACTTTTGAATTAACGGACTTTTTGTTTTTGTCCTCTACTGTCCACAGACACGGACACATACAGACACATAGACAGACAGACGCGCGCAGACTTTTTTTTTAAATTGTTATTTTTTAATGATTGAGGGAATCTCAAAACATGTATTTTCGATGAAATATTGCTATTGAGTTTTTGGATGGAATACAATACCTTCCTTACTTGTAAGTACATACGTATTATTCGCATTTCTTTATTATTTAAAATAATCCAGTGTAACTTATAAGCTCCCTCAAAATTATTATTTAAATTATTTCACAACATTATAGATTTGTTTTGAATATCTAATTTGCCGGCATGTTTTATAACCAAAAATTTTAAAACAACCAAGTTTAACAAAAGAGAACATTTTATAAAGGTATCGATAACATAGGAAAGAAAGAAATGATTGTAGCACTTCATCCCGTTTATGCTCAAATATGCTAAATTGATGTGCCTACATTTTTTAAACAATTAATGTATATAAAGTAGTTTTTAATCGCTGCCATGCAGTAAAACATATAATATTCTCTTTGCCCACTTAACACCCCAAATATGCTAAATTGTTGTGCCTACATTTTTTAAAAATTTAATGTATATAAAGTAGTTTTTAATCGCTGCCATGCAGTAAAACATATAATATTCTCTTTGCCCACTTAACACCCCAAATATGCTAAATTTATGTGCCTACATTTTTTAAAAAATTAATGTATATAAACTAGTTTTTAATCGCTGCCATGCAGTAAAACATATAATATTCTCTTTGCCCACTTAACACCCCAAATGTTAACATTGTCACTATTTCCGCCATTAAGTACGTAGATTTTTAATTTCTCAACTTAGTACATAGTTCATAGGCAAAGAAGGTATTGATTTCCCCAAAAATTCGATACCAGATTTCAATGACAATACACGTTTTAGGTTTCCTGCATTCAGAGAAAGCAGTTTTAGAAAATGCTCCGCACGTGTGGGTGTATTTGTGTGCGTGCGTGTATGTTTAGAAAAAAATAACTCAAAACTACTTAACTTTAGTACCTTCCAAGTAAGCGACACTATTCTTTTCCTTTTGGAAAACACTTCCGAATACGTCTTCATTGTGAATGACTTTAGCATAACTGGTTAGCCGTAAGAGATAGCCAAAGATTACTAGATAAAAAAAAATAAATGTCTTTAAAACACACAATTTATATTATTGTAAAGTTACAAATTTTCAACATATTCCTTCTTATGGTTTCAATTTTGAAATATTTAACTTTTCTTAAATGGGAATTTGGTATTTCTGTTAGTTTTGTTTTACTCCTACAATCAACAAGTCCACTATTAAGACAGAAACTGATCCATATTCAAAATAGACTTTTCCTTCCTAAGCTGAAGCTCTAATCTGAGCAAGCTACTGTAACTCTATTAAATGAACATACCCTCCTAACTATAAATATCTGTATATATTTGTTTTACATAGGTTTAATTCCTAACAGTAACAAAGAAAAATGCAATCCCAGTAAAAGAGTCAATACTGTATACAGGATTTAAGGAAATAATTAAAAACTCTGACTTTTACTCTAGCTCGAAGTATAGTTCACTTAAACTTTAGCACCATAATAAGTGGCAGAATAACCACAAGTTGCAATATGAAAAAGAATTTGCTCAACTTTATATACAAAACTTACAATTAAATGTGCAAGAACATCACAAATATAGAAATAGCTCCTTTGCCAAGCAACAAGAATAACTAAATAAATGTAAAAGTATATCTAAGCGAAGCTTTACCGATAAAAATCTGATGTGTACCATTCACATGACTTTCTCCATATCCCTGCAACAAATAATTCTTAAAAAGCTTATACTTCTATTTTCTTTATGCTAATCAGAAAAAAATTAGCAGAAATAGTCTAATTACTCGCTTCCTTGTAAGTAGAAGCGAAATAAAGGACAACCGTAGGTTAAAGTGATAGTCAGAAGCTGGTTGCTATGTCAATGAAGTTCCTTTGTTTATATGGATAGGAGTTGACAAGTTCCTGTATGAGAAAAGTACGTTTTTCATAGCAGAAACCAAAAATAAGGAATGTCTCAAAAACGACAAACTCCACGAAAAAAATGTGTATAACATAAATTGTGTGTTTTAATGTGCTCTACAGTTTTTGCGTAGTAAGTTTTGGTCCATCTGTTACAGTTTAGCAGTTATTCAAAATTAAGTAAAATTCATTCAGAATAAACTACTCTTCAGAGGCTATTCCCAGAAAATTCAAGATATACATTTTATTTGCCAGGTATATATGTTTAATATACGAAATTTTAATCAAAATCGTTACAGCCATTTTTGAGAAAATCAAAATTTTCGAAAAAAGTTCCATGTAAAGGGTAATTGGGGGTGAGGGGATTTTTCTCAAAATCTTCGTGTCTCATCCCTGGAAAATACTAAACTTAAGTACCAAGTTTGATATTTTACCGAATTTTCGTTTTTGAGTTATCGTGTTCACAGACACACGGACACACGGACACACACACACAAGGACCTTTTTGTGAAAATGCTTTTTTTGGATATTGGGGACCCTATAACATATATTTCCAGTGAAATTTCGGTATCGAATTTTTGGTTGGAGTGCAATACTTTCTCTATACACTATGTACATAGTGCGTATGGAGAAAGTAAAAATACAGAAACACATACCAATATACAAAGGTTAATTTCAGAGAAAACTATCAAGAAAACCTTGAATCTACAATATATACTCATTCCCTTAAAAATATTTATAATTACAACGTAAATATACATATATTTGCAACAGAAAAGAAAAGAAATATAGCTCACCCAATAATCTTCAAGAAAGTTCTCAATAAAATGAAGACAATTTGAACCCTTTAACTCACAAGAAAAAATAAATGGGAAAATGTAAAAAAAAAATCCAATTCTCAGTTAAATTATCTTTCCACTTCTATATCCTGGCAAGCAACCATGTCTCACAACCACTTATGAACTATACAGCATGTGAGTAATACCAAATCTTTCAACATACGAGAATTAATTTCAGGAAACTGAATACTAGTAGACTAATAGGAAAACCTTTCCAAAAAGAAAAATTAGGAAATCTTTTTTTATTTTTAAAGCTAAAGCTTCTGCAGAAAAAACTGATGTGAATTGAATGTACTTGTATAATATATTCTGTCAAGAAAATACCGGGAATTCATCATTTAAAAATCCTGTTTAAAAGGGGATTCGAAATTATTGTTGTTGTTAAGTTAGTACACCTTTCCTCTATACCCACGCGGAGTTTGATCGTCCTCTGTCATCTAGTTTGTTTACAGTACGCAATTTTGTTAGTTTATCTCAAGGGTGATTTGCGATTTTACGATGGATACAAATATTGAACGAAGAATTTGTCTCAAATGTTGCATTGCAAATGATATTTCGTGTACCGAATCGCTGGAAATGTTACAGAGGGCTTACGGTGAATCGACTGTGTCAAAAATACGTGCCTATGAGTGGTACAGTGCATTCAAAAGTGGTCCAGATGTGGTGGAAGATTTGTCTTGCTCTGGTCGGCCATCAACGGTTTCAACTGAACTGAACATCGCTAAAGTGGAGAAAATGGTGTCTGAAAATCGTCATTTAGGTCTGAGAGATATTGCCGCTGAACTTTCTGAGTCTCACGAATCGATTCGTACCATTTTAAACGATTGTTTGGGCATGACACGCGTTGCAGCTCGGTTAGTTCCGAAAGATGTGAATTTTCTATAAAAACTCAGTCGCGTAAGGATTGCTGGAGATATGCTAAAATGAGCCAGTTCCGACCCCACATTCATAAAACGCATTATAATTGGTGATGAGACGTGGGTTTACGAGTTTGACACTCAAGCTTCCGAATGGCGCCTTCCAAGTGAACCGAAACCTAAAAGCGCACGTCAAACTCGATCAAAACTGGAGGTCATTTGACAGTTTTTTTATTTCGATTATCGCGGTGTCATGCACTCAGAGTTCTTGCCAGAAGGTTAGATGGTAAATAAAGACTATTATCTGAGCGTTATGCGGCGTTTGAGAGAACAAATACGGCGAAAAAGGCCAGATTTGTAGAATGACAACTCATGGATTCTGCACCACAATAATGCACCAGTTCACAAGGTTATTATTGTGAACGAATTTCTGGCCAAAAACTCAACAAATTTCATCGAAGAACCATCGTATTCACCTGAGCTGTCTCCTGCTGATTTCTTTCTCTTTCCAAAACTCAAGTTACCACTTCGAGGCACCCGTTTTCAGTCGACAGAAGACATAAAGGAAAATTCGCGGCGACAATTGACATCGATTCCTAAAAGTGCCTACAAAAATGTTTTGATGATTGGATTATTCGTTGGCATAAAAGTATAATTTCAGAAGGAGCCTACTTTGAAGGCGATAAAATAAAATTGGTTGAATACTTCATTTCTTTATTGGCAAATTCCGGAACTTTAATGATACAGTAGTATGTGAGTAACAAAACAATTAGTCACAAACACGTGCGTAAATTTCAGCGGAAATGCATGCTTTCACCTTATAATTCTTTTAATCTGGACTTTACTTTTAATGGCAATTAGTAGACACCAAAGCTTGTACCGCTAATATGAATGTAGTAAATAGTTCTTTCCCATTACTTTAGTAACTTATACGTTCAAAATATATGACTCACAAAAATATCAATTTTGTTCATCAGAACACTAGCTCTTCACAGGCATTGCCACCATATAGCACAATTGACCCAATCCCTCAACAAAATGAAAGAAACAGTTTTATTTACAAAAAAAAAACACCCCTTGCGGTTTACAAAATTCTGAAAAAAATTGGAAAATTATTTAATTCTTAAAACAGAACCATTGAAACACAACTATTAAGACATATCCCCAATACAATTTTAAAATTTCCGCTATAAATATCTTAAAACAAAACCATTGCCATCTAACTCGAACAAGTTGCGCTATACCCATTTGATTCCTCATAAACATGGAGATAATAATCAATTTATGTCGCAAACTGCACAAAAGAAAGCTACTGCCCCAGAACAATAGAAATTTACCAGATTTCCCCAATCACCCGAAAAGATCACCCAAGCAAAAACCTCTGTATTCTGTTCAAAATGTAAACCCGGCAGACTATATGATTTAATGAAAGGCAGGAAAGCCTAGTCAGCTAAGGGCTCACAGTAATTTTACTTCAATTTTGGTCATGAATAGGCATCAAGTAGTGACATCAACCTTCCTAAAACTTCATGCAGCCCATCCGACACACCACAGTCAGCGTCCCACAGTACTCCAGGACCATACTAACACCGCCGGCTTTAATCCCCACAGGAGAACCTTCAGGGAGGAGAAGAATGACCTAGGACAACAAGAAGCATGCACCAGTGACAAGCGATCTAAGAAGCCGATGGCAAAGAACGAAAGTTCACGAACATGCCCACGAGAGCTCAAAACACTTTGGCATATGGAAACAAAAATTGTTTCACTATGATACAAAAATTTGGGCTACTTCAGTGTGTTCCGATATTCTTACTGCGTCCCGTATACCTTCAGCACGGATTTGATTCAGTACGAAAGGTGTAGTTTTAGGCTTCATTAATAAGCATTACATAAGTCAAACAAATATATATATATATATATATATATATATATATATATATATATATATATATATATATATATGAATGAATCGCTAAAATGTTTGTATCCGTATCACTTCCGAACGACTGCATCAAATTGAACAATTCTTTTTTTTTTCTTTTGTATTCGTTATTGTCACGACAAGGTTTGTGGAAAAGAAAATGTTTAAAAATAGTACGGGAAAGTATTTAGAATGTCATAATATGAATAAAAACCGTGCCAAGCGAACGCATTTCGCTTAATAGCCACCAGATAGCAGTAGTGTCACGGTTATTTGTTGTTAAATGGTCGTAGTACTGCTATATATTTCCCTCCCCATTCAATGGTAAGGTAACGCACCAGTTTATCGACACAATGACGCAATGTAGCAGTGAAATTCAAATACGTTTTTATATATTAACTGTCCTTTCCTTACTCCTATCGTTTAAAATAAAGAAATAAAGAAGCTTTCCAAACGATGAAAACATAGAGTAAGTACTTATTAATTTTGCGATAGATAGCGATAGTAGTATTTTTCCTCCCCATCCAATGTTAAGATAACGCAACATTTATCGAGATGACACAACACAGCAGTAAAATTCAAATACATTTTTATATATTAACTGTCCTTTCCTTACTCCTATCGTTTAAAATAAAGAAGCTTTCCTGGCGGCGGAAACCTAAAATACGTGCTTATTATTTGTGACCAGATTGCCATAAAACCTACTGCTCTATTTTTCTTCCCCATTAATGCTAAGGGAATACACCCGGTTATGGAGACAATGACGAAAGATAACTGTGAAAATCAAATATATTAACTATCATTCTCTTGGTCACATCGTTTAAATAAAGAAATAAGTATATTTTTATTGTAATTCTTTAAAACGAACAAGTTATCAACACTGCACATAAGCGTTAGCCCTTCTTGGAATCTGAAAATAACGGGATCCGTTTTAGGATTAACTTCCTATTGCAGATATTCGTTATTTTACGTAATTTGGTACATAAGCTAGTTAAAAAACATGAAAATATCCGCGTCACCATCACACTACAAAGTGCGGTACTCTTAATACATTTGATCAAGTAATATTTTGGGTTAAATGGAGAAATTTAATACACAAAGCTATCATGAAATAAAAGCTTATCAATTGACCAACCAGATCTACTTGCTCTTTAGTTACCTCATTTTTAGCATTAGAAATTGCTGTTTTGACATAGAAGAAAATAAAGAAAGAGGTGGAAAACATTAGGAGTAAAGGAAAGAAAGAGATTCGGAAGAAGCATGAATGTAATTTTGTGATTTTCTCCTTAATGTAATTCATTACCAATACCAGCGTATAACCGCCACACTATGAAAGTACTGCCATTACTGTTATTATGCCAACAACATCCTTGGTTGCCAACGCTGTTAACTGCATGTCCTTTCCACACTACTTTATGGGTGTTCTGACGTCGTCCTTTTCGCAATACTAACTATATATGCTACATTGCAGATCATTGCGCTTCATTGCGCTTTTCAGATGCAAAGACATTATTAGACATTGGCAACGGGAAAAGTCCTATTGACACTTCTACTGGCCGCATTTCGTTTCCATCAAATGTTTGTCACTTCACAACGTCAAAGGAAGAATTAATATCGAAAGTGTTTCCAAATATTGATGCAAATTACAAAATCTTTGCTTGGTTGAGCGAACGAGCCATTTTAGCAGCAACTTTTAGATGTAAATGATTCGAATGTAACAATTCAGGGTAAAATTGATGGACAAATGCATTCATTTAAGTCGATCCATTCCATTACCAATCCATATGTGGTCGTCAATTATCTAACTAAACTCAATGGATTTGCCAGGATTGCCGCCACACAGTTTACAGCTCAAGGTTGACTCGCTGATAATTATACTACGCAATATCAATCAGCCGAAATTATGCAGCGGAACAAAATTTACTGTTAAAAATTTATGAAAGTTTTATATAAGTTTCTATAACATAGGAAAGCTCAAAGGCGAGAATATACTTATTCCAAGAATACTACTAATGTCAACCGACTTTCCGATTGAATTTTAGTGCGCCTTACATTCGCAATGACAATGAATCCCAAGATCAATCGTTACAAGTGTGAGTAATATACCTTGAATTGTGTTTATCCATGTTGTACGTTGCATGCACGAGAGTAGGTAAACTATCGGCGCTATTTTTTTCTCTCCGGAAGGAAAATTGTACATTACAAGGCATTACAATAAAGTTTGTCAAATGATTTAATTTTATTTTATTTCACTGTATGGCCGTACTGTAAACGGAAGATTTTGTCTGAGTTTTCTTCATTAGGTGCACCACCCATGCGAAGCCGGGGTGGACAGCTAGTTTGTAGTAATTTATAACTTGGCTGCAGATCGAATCCTAATTTCTATTTAACAATTACGCATACAAATGGATATCTCCCTCTTAATAATCTCAGGATGCACGTCTGGACAATTAAGACAACAGACATATTTTACAAAGACTTGAAGAATACTGACATTTTTGTCGTGTACTAGATGTCTTCATTATTTTAAATTGTCCTACATGCTATTCATGCTAAATAATGATAGTCCTTAAGAGGAGTTAAAAATATAGCTTAAAAATGTTCAACATTAAACAGGTGCACTTCCAATGTAATAATTCTAAATCAGAGAAAGTCGTATTTTTTATAATTAATGTTTGGAAATTTAACCAAACATTAATTACACAAAATCAAGTATGGTTTGAAGCAAAAACGAAAAGCTCCACACTATTCCTCTTTTCCATTTAATGTTTTCAAACCAGCAAAATAAACCTATACCTATTACATATTAACACTTTAGTTGAAACTGTTAGACTGGTTACGCAGTACGTGCTCTGAGAATTGCAAAATGTGTTACAAGTTGGGACATTCACATCAACATTAAGTCAAGGCGTTACTAGAGGTTAACAGCTAAACAAACACATAATACTATATTACACATTAAAATATGTCGTCTATTGTTATGAGGAATGTTCTTCTGCCATTTAATGTTCTTTAAAGAAAGGTGTCGAGCGCCAAAAGGTCTACAGAATCAGCCATCACTGAACACGAAGATTTCTAACAAGCTCACTGGAAGTATTGGACATCTCTCTGGTGATATACACTGATAATCAATGTCTTTTCATAAAATGGCACAGCAATTATTGAAGGCAACAATGCCACATTAGTTACCTTTAACCGTGTTGAAAATCCACTTGGAGGAAACCTAGTGGTTCCTTGGACCTCTTAGTGCACGTTCCTGATGTTCAAAATCCACACTATAATTTGCAAATGCCGAGTTACCAGTAAAAAGAGAATAAATGAAATATTTTCTTTTCTTTACAAATGTTGCAGGCGGAGTGCGGTTCTGAAAAGCGTTATCTTTCAATTCTTGATAGAGGCATATGGTATGGTTGTTATTTGTAGCGTTGAACTGCGATTGAGCTGATAACTCAGTTTGACGTTCAATACATAGTATTCACAAGGGAATTATTTGCTGAGCAGTTAAATTAAATTGATTTTTTTTACGGACACTCTTTAACTGCTGTGGTTTTCAGCATGCCATTCTATATAGGGGTGAAAGATCGCTTCATTTTGCCCAGAGGCTCCTTTATCTGCTTACTGTTCTTTCACTGGCCGTAAATCTGCGACATGAGACTAGCGGCTTTACTTCCCTTCTGAGGAAGCCATATTAAGGATTTTTACGCCCGAAAAATCCATCTCAATGTGCCCAGTTTGAACCCGCAAACTTGGGAACCAGAGGCTAGCATTTTACCCCCAGAGCACGGAGGAGGACTTTGGCGAGCAGAGAGCACTGCGTGAGATATTCTGCGGCGATGTCGTTTCCGAGGAGAAATATTTGTTTTATTGACCTTCAAAAGTAGACGAGTGAACATAATCAAGATATTGTGAAATAATGTTTTCTTCTACACCAGTCGTGTTTAGGACACGAGTTGGAAACGTTGAGCTAGACTTAATGCCATAACTGGGATTTGAACCACGGATCTCTGGTTTCATCCAGTTGCTTTAACCACGACAACACAGCACTATATTGACTTAATGATCAGCCTCATAGTTGCTAAATCAATGGCACCTAAATTAGGTCTGTCAGTTGCCATTGGAATATGTCATCCCAAAATGAATTTCAGGTCCGTTTGTGGCTTACTGGAAAAAACGCTAGTCATTTGGGGAATCTAGTTCCTCTTTAGCATACTAGTTCAATGATTAGAGCAATTACATGGAAATCACAAGGTTCAAATCCTGGCTATGGCATTGGATTTTTAGTCTTATTCTATCTTTTCAACATTCAAATTGTTTCTTCAAGTGAGGATATTCTTCAATAAAGATATTCTATTTTGATAGAAAATGTTTAATATTCCTTGATATTCTTTGTAAATAGGAAGTTTGTAGGATCATCTCATCATTGGAATAAATCACGATTTACTCTATAGTGAATGAGTGCATCATGTGGGTTTTCTCCTTGATTGTAGTACTGGTTTGTTAACTTTTGTATGCATCTATGCACATGTGTGTGAGTGTGTTACTCTCGAAAACTATTCAGTTGATTTTGATACTATTTTATCATTAAAATCCCTTCCTCTTAATTCAAAATCTTCTCGGGCTTCTAGCCAGGTAATAACTTGGCTTGACACCAACGTTTCGAAGAAGTGCATCTTCCTCGTCTTCAGGGTGAGATCAGTTCACCCTGAAGACGAGGAAGATGCACTTCTTCGAAACGTTGGTGTCAAGCCAAGTTATTACCTGGCTAGAAGCCCGAGAAGATTTTGAATTAACACGTCGCCAGGAAAGCTATAGTTCTTATTTTATATCCCTTCCTCTTATTGACGGGAATGTACAATGCCTGAATATTTCAATGTGAGCACTTTGGGGTCATAATAGAACATGGTTGCAGGAGGGCTTTGTCTTTTCATTGAAAATGCCATGCAGTAAGAATTAGTTATTTTTAATCCAGAGAAAAGAGTGGGTAAAATAAGACAAAAACCGTGGATATTTCATTATAAGATATATGCATAGATGGTCTCACGACTTAAAATCTGAGAAAACAAGACACAGCAAAATAAAAGACAAACGGATGATCTTATAACGGTATATATCTGTGGTACCTACCTTCTAATAGCTCTTATGTAAGAAAGCTTTTGTGTATTTCCTCTGAACGTAACCGAGTTCATTAGCACTGAATGTTAAATGATTATATAAAGAGAAAGACACTTGCACCGACTTGCATCAGGTGTGTGATATTTTACAAATAAAATATGAACATCATCATGATATTCACATGTTACTGATGTTTATGAAAGAACATTAAACAAATTGCACAGAAAAAATACGAAAATGTCTCATGTTATTAGAAAACAAGTTTAAATGAACTTTAATACAGATAAATAAGACCATTTTAATTATGTTCTTTGTTTTTTTTTCAATGAGTATTGCCATCTTTAACTGCTATGGTCATGTCGGGGGATTTTAATGTGTGAAACACCTCTACATAACCTAGGTTATTAACATTAGGTTGGCACCACGTATGGGCGCCACTTTGAAAGGGTATATTCTTCTTCTGCCCTTTTTATAATTTAGCGGGCTTTCTTTTTTGTCTGTAAACACCAGGTATGGATGATACATTCAAATTACACTTCGTGAAACGCGTGGTTTGACGCTTTTTTAAAATCTCGGTTTCCACGGCCAAAACAATAATGTTTTAGGGAGCAAACTTACCTTGGGCTACTCAGGGGTTTCATTCTTTTAGAATTCAAACTAATAAGTTGGTTCTAACGGTCCATTAGTCTCGGAGCGCGCTGAAATGAAAATAACTTTTCTTCCAGCACTTCTGTAAGAATACTTCACTATATTCTGAATATTTAAACACTGAAATGTTGCCGGATTGGCAAGTATATAATGAATTTTGATTTCAGGTCGCAATTCTTGGTTGAACTTGCGCACCTCACCCACGCATAGTAACAACTCAAGCGTTACTTACCTCCCAGCATGCAACTCGCTATGAAAAATAAATGAACATTTCTTTTGCCTTTCAATTAATTATGAACATTACACTTTACATAATATTCTCAAAGTTATATAAAATATTAAACCATGCACTTTGCATTATTTTGATACTCTTAACTTTAAGATGCTATTTGCATATGAGCATTTACTGTTTTTACTTTCTCTACACGTACTATGTACATAGTGTATAGAGAAGGTATTGTAATGCACCCAAAAATAAAGAATTCTCGATACCGAGATTTCACCGGAAATACATGTTTTGGTTCCCCCTGAATAAAAAAAAAATTGTTGGAAAAAGTACCGTGTGTGTGTGCGTGTGTCTGTGTGCCTTTGGACAGCATAGCTCTAAAGCGAAAGAACCGTTAAATACCAGACTTGGTATTTAAGTTTGGTATCTTCCAAGGATGCGACACGAAGATTTTCAAGAAAATCCCCCCACCCGCAACTACCCTTTACATGGAACTTTTTCTCAAAGATGGCTCTAACAATTTTGATTAAAATATCGTACATTAAAGATATTTACCTGACAAATAATATGTATATCTTGAATTATCTGGGAGTAGCCTCTGAAAAGTACTTTATTCTGGATGAATTTTACGAAATTTTGCATAACTGCTAAACCGTAAGATATGGACAAAAACTTACCAGAAAAAAAATATAGAGCACATTAAAACACACAATTTATGTTATATACATTTTTCGAGGAGTTGATCCTTTTTGACATATTCCTTGTTTTTGTTTCAGGTTTAAAAAACTTATACTTCTCTCACACAGGAATTTGTCAACTCGTGTCCATACAAACAAAGGAACTTCAGTCACCTAGTAACCAGCTTTTGACTTCACTTTAACCCATGATACTCCCATTTTTCGCTTCTACTTACAAGGAAGCAAGTAATAAGACTATTTCTGCTACTTTTTTCTCAATTAGCATGAAGTAAATATAAGGATAAGCTTATTAACAATAATTTGTTACACAGAAGTAGAGAAAGTCATGTGAATGGAACACATCAGATTTTTATACATATTTTTCATTTCTGACATTGTTGTCCGAAAGTTGAGGCAAATAATTTTCACGTGCAAGCTCTTAGAACATACGTACTTTAAGAAAACCCTTGTTGACATTTTCATGCGTGCATTTCTTTACTATAAAGTTAATATGTACATTAATTTTACTCACAGATAAATATTTTATCAAAGTTGTTTATTTTACATCATTAAACGCCCGCATTTTTACTCTCAATTCTTCCAGACTTTGTGTGGGATAGGGAATAATTCCAATTAAAGAAAAATTCCTCACACAGCCGGGAATCAAACCTGGGACCCCCGGCTTAGAACCCAGCTCACTGATCACTCGACCACGGAGATTCTATTTTTACTTTCTCTACACGTACTATGTACATAGTGTATAGAGAAGGTATTGAATTGCACCCCAAAATTCGATACCGAGATTTCACCGAAAATACATGTTTTGGGTCCCCCTGAATCCAAAAAAAGCATTTTTGGAAAAAGCTCCGTGTGTGCGTGTGTGTGTGTGTCTGTGTGTATGGGTGTGTATCTGTGTGTCTGTGGACACCATAGCTCAAAAACGAAAAGACCGTTGAATACCAAACTTGGTACTTAAGTTTGGTATCTTCCAAGGATGCGACACGAATATTTTCAACAATATACCCCCACCCCCAA
The DNA here is from genome assembly GCA_030762935.1 of Hymenopus coronatus. Lineage (NCBI taxonomy): Eukaryota > Metazoa > Arthropoda > Insecta > Mantodea > Hymenopodidae > Hymenopus > Hymenopus coronatus. The sequence continues at coordinate 12,632,712 of CM060890.1, forward strand.
CTACCCTTTACATGGAACTTTTTTCAAAAAATTTGATTTGCTTAAAAATGGCTCTAACGATTTTGATTAAAATAACGTATATTAAAGATATTCATCTGACAAATAAAATATAAAGCTTGAATTTTCTGGGAATAGCCTCTGAAGACTACTTTATGCTGGATGAATTTCACGGCATTTTGCATAATTGCTAGACCGTAAGAGATGGGCAAAAACTTACCACACAAAAAATGAAGAGCACATTAAAACACACAGTTTATGTTATATACATTTTTTTCGTGGAGCAGATTCTTTTTTATATATTCCTTGTTTTTGGTTTCAGCTATGAAAAGCTTATATTTTTCTCATACAGGAATTTGTCAACTCCTGTCCAAACAAACAAAGGAACTTCAGTCACATAGCAACCAGCTTTTGATTATTAGTTTAGCCTATAGTACTCCCTTATTTTCCTTCTGCTTGCAAGGAAGCAAGTAATAAGACTTTTTGTGCTAATTTTTTCCCCTATCAGAATGAAGTAAATAGAAGCATAAGCTTTTTAACAATAATTTGTTGCAGAGAGGTGAATGGACCACATTTTTTCTTATTTATAGTTAGACACATAGATAAATTATATTGACACGCATAATTTTATATTGACACTAGAAATAATGCTGCAGTATCAGATAGGTGCTTCTTTCAGTGTTAAATGTCATAACAAACCGTCGGTCAAACGTGATGGATAGGTGGTCGCTTTCGCAAGGTTTTGGGTTCAATCACCATGGGCCGACCATTCTGCCTGAGATTTTTTATTGTTTCCCTAAGTCACCAAAATAAATATCGGAATGGATACTTGATAACATTTCCAAAGTTCCACTTTAAGTCTGAAACAACAGTAATGCTGAAAATAAATGGTAATTACAAGTGCTCTGCCTCTTATCCATATATAATAAGAGCAGCTAGACAGAATGGTTCCCTAAACCTATCTCCTTGTCGTGGAGCTAAGTGTATGGTGTATGGAAATGAGGCCTCAAAAGCTAGCTGCAGGGATGGTAGAGCAGCTAGACTGGGCGGTTCCCTATACCTATCTCCTTGTCGTGGAGCTAAGTGTATGGTGTATGGAAATGAGGCCCCAAAAGCTAGCTGCAAGGATGGTAGAGCAGCTAGACAGAATGGTTCCCTATACCTATCTCCTTGTCGTGGAGCTAAGTGTATGGTGTATGGAAATGAGGCCTCAAAAGCTAGCTGCAGGGATGGTAGAGCAGCTAGACTGGGCGGTTCCCTATACCTATCTCCTTGTCGTGGAGCTAAGTGTATGGTGTATGGAAATGAGGCCTCAAAAGCTAGCTGCAGGGATGGTAGAGCAGCTAGACAGAATGGTTCCCTATACCTATCTCCTTGTCGTGGAGCTAAGTGTATGGTGTATGGAAATGAGGCCTCAAAAGCTAGCTGCAGGGATGGTAGAGCAGCTAGACTGGGCGGTTTCCTATACCTATCTCCTTGTCGTGGAGCTAAGTGTATGGTGTATGGAAATGAGGCCTCAAAAGCTAGCTGCAGGGATGGTAGAGCAGCTAGACAGAATGGTTCCCTAAATCTATCTCCTTGTCCTGGAGCTAAGTGTATGGTGTATGGAAATGAGGCCTCAAAAGCTAGCTGCAGGGATGGTAGAGCAGCTAGACAGAATGGTTCCCTATACCTATCTCCTTGTCGTGGAGCTAAGTGTATGGTGTATGGAAATGAGGCCTCAAAAGCTAGCTGCAGGGATGGTAGAGCAGCTAGACTGGGCGGTTCCCTATACCTATCTCCTTGTCGTGGAGCTAAGTGTATGGTGTATGGAAATGAGGCCTCAAAAGCTAGCTGCAGGGATGGTAGAGCAGCTAAACTGGACGGTTCCCTAAACCTATCTCCTTGTCCTGGAGCTAAGTGTATGGTGTATGGAAATGAGGCCTCATAAGCTAGCTGCAGGGATGGTAGAGCAGCTAGACTGGGCGGTTCCCTATACGTATCTCCTTGTCCTGGAGCTAAGTGTATGGTGTATGGAAATGAGGCCTCAAAAGCTAGCTGCAAGGATGGTAGAGCAGCTAGACAGAATGGTTCCCTATACCTATCTCCTTGTCGTGGAGCTAAGTGTATGGTGTATGGAAATGAGGCCTCAAAAGCTAGCTGCAGGGATGGTAGAGCAACTAAACTGGACGGTTCCCTAAACCTATCTCCTTGTGCTGGATTTAAGTGTATGGTGTATGGAAATGAGGCCTCAAAAGCTAGCTGCAGGGATGGTAGAGCAGCTAAACTGGACGGTTCCCTAAACCTATCTCCTTGTCCTGGAGCTAAATGTATGGTGTATGGAAATGAGGTCTCAAAAGCTAGCTGCAGGGATGGTAGAGCAGCTAGTCAGAATGGTTCTATAAACCTATCTCCTTGTCCTGGAGCTAAGTGTATGGTGTATGGAAATGAGGTCTCAAAAGCTAGCTGCAGGGATGGTAGAGCAGCTAGACTGGACGGTTCCCTATACCTATCTCCTTGTCCTGGAGCTAAGTGTATGGTGTATGGAAATGAGGTCTCAAAAGCTAGCTGCAGGGATGGTAGAGCAGCTAGTCTGCAGGGCCTTTGACACCATCTAATTGGCGCAAATCAAAAGTAGTATGGTATGAAGATGAGACCTTGTGGGATGTCTATCACATACCATCAACTAAGCATCTTATCTAACAGATCCGTCACGATATGACTTTTTTTTTTTTTAAATATAATAGAATTATAAAAATCTGATGTGTTTTATACATATGACCTTCTCTATCTGTTCTTCAAACAAACTATTCTTACAAAATATTATGTTTTATATAGATCATACTAATCAAAATAAACATTAGCAGAAATGGTTACTTGCCTCTTTAGAAAAAGAGGAGAAACAAGAGAATAGGCTGAAGTGACAGACAAATACTTTAAAAACTGTCGCTCGGCGATTATCATTGAAATTTCGGTCTGTTTCCATAGCCAGAAGTAAAGAAAAAAAAGAGGAAACGGATGAAGGCTTACCGTTTAAAAGAAGTTTTAAGTACTTTAAAATTGAAACTAATAACAGGGAATATTTCGGAAATGGTGAGCTCTACAAAAAAGTGTATATGGAACATGTTATGTGTGTTAACGGGACCTACACTTTTTGTGTGGTAAGTTTTTGTCTATCTCTTACGGTTTATCAGCTGTGCTAATGCCATTCAGAATGAAGCGGACGTCCGGGTCAATTTCCGAGAAATTCAGAATATACAGTTTATTTGCAATGTAAACATCTTTGATGTACATTATTTTAATCAAAATCATTAGATTTCAAAAAATGCTCATATTAGAGTGGTTGGGGTGGGGATTTTGTTTTTTGTTTTAAAGTTCCGTGTCGCACTCTGGGGAGATATTCAACTTGAATACCAGGTTTGGTGTTTAACCGAATTTTTCTTTTTGTGTTATGCTGTACATATACCTAGACACACATGCTGCCTTATTTTTTTTTTTTTTTAAATATCTGTATCTACTATGTACTACATTTCACATGGATGCCAGAGGAAGTAAAAATGTCGACAAATCTTCATATTTCAATATTATTTTAATCTATGTTTTAAACTGAAATCTAGTTATCGACTTTTGTGATTTCTGAGAAACACATTTTAAGCATTGAAGGCGACATCGGGTAAGACAGCTAGTATTAATAAAATGGTTATTCAGCTTGGAGAAATTTAGATTGTATTTAAGGTACGATAGCTACCGGTTACATGTGTCTTTCCAATAGAAGATATCTCATTTATTAGGGTTTTAGTCATAAGAATGCTAATTTAGGTTTACTGAACAGCCACGGTTTTCTTTCCATCCTTCTAAGAGGCTGCGGCAATAACCTTCCGCAGTAGAATTAGATGCTCTTTTTTGTTGAGATGCAACCTTTCTTTGTTCTCTTCCGCCAGTATATTTGCTGCAAAACTTGAAGCTAACTCAGTCAGAATGTTGATGTGTACCTAAAATAAAGCAAACCATCGGTCACGTGGTTAGCTTCAAACCTCACGACTATTCTTTTACCCATATTGACAATGTAATTTTATATAATTGTAAGACAAAACTGTAATTCTTACTTTCTTTAGCCCCATGTGTACAATGCATATAGGGATAGAGAAGGTATTGTAATGCACCCAAAAATTCGATACCGAGATTTCACTGGAAATATATGTTTTGGGGTCCCCTGAGTCCGAAAAAGGCATTTTTATAAAAAGGTCCGTATGTGTGTGTGTCTGACTGTCTGTGTGTATCTGTCTGTCTCTGTGTGTGTCTGTGGACAGTATAGCCCCAAAACAAAAATACGTTAAATACCAAACTTGGTATTTAGGTTTAGTATCTTCCAAGGATGCGACACGAAGATTTTCAAAAAAATTCCCCCACCACAAACTACCCTTTACATGGAAAAAATGTCGAACATTTTGATTTTCTTAAAAATGGCTCTAACGAATTTGATTAATATCCCGTATATTAAAACATTTATGTCCGAAATAAAATGTATATCTCGAATTTTTTGGGAATAGCCTCTGAAGACCTCTTTATTCTGGATGAGTTTTGCTGAATTTTGCTTAACTGCTAAACCGTAAGAGATAGAAAAAAACGTAATACACAAAAAATGCACCTCATAACAAAACACACAATTTTTGTTCTTTACGTTTTTGTTGTGGAGGTAACCGTTTCGAGATATTCTTTGCTATTGGTTTCAATTGTGAAGTACTTAAACTTTTCTCACACAGGAAGTGCCTGTTTTTCTTTTGTTCTACTCCTGGCCAAGCAAAGAAGTGATTTGCAATGACAATCGCATAACGATAGCTTTTAAAACATTTGACAATCACTTTAGCATAGCGCATTCCCTTATTCCCTTCTACTTATAAGGAACTAAGTAATAACATTCTGCTAACATTTATCTTGATTAGCATTGTGTACAAAGAAGAATAATCTTTTGTAGGAGTTTTGTAGAGCAGCTAGAGAAAGTCATGTGAGTGTAACACATCAGATTTTTACTTTAGGTATTATGCAATACGTTGAATTATTTACAATGTCGTTAACGATGTAGTAAAAGTAAAGTCGAAGATATTATATTCATTAGTTAACCTCGAGATTCTGCTAATGTCTGCTCGATAAACATGCTTAAAGTACTGGTTTTCGAACTAGTAGTCTTTTATGGCAGCATCGCCAATATACTCCACGTCAGTCTGGTTCCCGAAGAGGATTTAAGTGTTTGAGCACAAAAGTATTCTTGGTAAAATATAACATGTCCGGGCTTGTGGGCTGTGGTCAAATATTGTAACTATTAAAACAATTAAAGTAAGCAGTCGCTAGCCATTCCTGCCCAGCCTCATTTCTGAAGATGTCTCCCACAGCTGAGGACGAAACGTCAAGTTTTAATTATTTTAATAGTTTTAATATTCGACTACGGCCTAAAAGCCCGGACATGTTATATTTTACCAATAATAACACCGGCCGCGAAAGTCTACGAACAAAAGTATTCTATTTACTTGAAGAGGATTCAGATTTTGCCATGTCTGCTACACAGGTAAGCTGTCAACTGGCTATCTCTAGTATTCTGTGGTAATTCTTGTACCTAGAACTTTAAGAATGGTGTGCAGTAAATAAATAAACTTGCAAATCTAGTATTAAAAACATCTCCAATCTTTTTTTTCTACCATCTGACTACTGACTTTTTGCTATAACGTCACTAACCTATTTGATATGACATCACTTTGCTGCGATAGGGGCGTCTGGATCATTTGGTAGCGTCGCTGGTTCAGGGGCATCAATCAGTGAACCTACCGTTACACTATAAGTGAGCATATTACTATTTTCAGCTGAAAGAGCAGGTATATTATTAGGATAGAGAAATAAACAGACTTGCTAGCAGGGCTGCGTAAAATTTCTTAGCTCAGAATGCTGGCTCGACAGTCAACTTCAAAATATGGACGCACAGTTAGTTACAAGCGACGGCAACCTTGAGAAAATCTTATTCTTTATTCACGATTTATTACAAACTTATTCTTTTAGCAACACTCACAGTAGCTACACCTCTATAATCCCTGGTTCTCTTCTTATTTCTTTGTGGTTAGACGTGAGAAGGAAGTGTCATTTTCAATAAATCGTATTTTGGACCATGAAATGAATTTTAATTTTCAATGTAAACACATGTTAACAGCACAAAATGGGATGCCCTGAAAAATGAATGTTGCTTGTGACAGGTTTTGACCATATTTAGAAGTAAACATAACATTAGATTTGAAAAAGCTGGCTGGCGCATAGCTTGGTTCATTGCCCTTCGAAATGTGACCGCTCAGACTTCAGATTGCGATCCATATGTTGCCCCTCCCATGGAATAACTTTATAATTGTAGTGAAATGAACACTTTGGCAGAGCAGTACCAGTTTGTATGTGGGACCATACTCTACCAGGGCGAGTTATCATTGCAACAAATACATCATGAGCCACGTTGAGAAATTAGAAAGCAGCAATAAAACTAGTATTTTAGACCTCTGGTAGTACGATAGGAAAACATTACTTTTGTTTTCAAGATTAGATTTGTGAAAGCATTAGTCGACTCTCAAACCACGAAGCACATCAATAGACGCCAGAACTTCATGCGTGAATAAACCCCGCTGTATATGTTTTAAATGGGGAGTTGCAGACTCCTATTTATTGGATTTTATTTAATCAGAAGAATAAAACTATAGATGTTGATAAAGTTTTTATTTCTAAATTTTAAAATAAACGCAGTGATATAATTTATAGAATTTTAAGGGTACTTTAATACGAGAAGCTTCAAAAATTGAGTATTGGTTCCATTACTTAATGTTACTTTAGAGCTGTTTGCAACTTGAATTACTATAAGGACACTATTACTGAATGTTACTTTAGAGCTGTTTTCAACTTGCATTACTATAAGGACACTATTACTGAATGTTACTTTAGAGCTGTTTGCAACTTGCATTACTATAAGGACACTATTACTGAATGTTACTTTAGAGCTGTTTGCAACTTGCATTACTATAAGGACACTATTACTTAATGCTACTTTAGAGCTGTTTGCAACTTGCATTACTATAAGGACACTATTACTTAATGCTACTTTAGAGCTGTTTGCAACTTGCATTACTATAAGGACACTATTACTGAATGTTACTTTAGAGCTGTTTGCAACTTGCATTACTATAAGGACACTATTACTGAATGTTACTTTAGAGCTGTTTGCAACTTGCATTACTATAAGGACACTATTACTGAATGTTACTTTAGAGCTGTTTGCAACTTGCATTACTATAAGGACACTATTACTTAATGCTACTTTAGAGCTGTTTGCAACTTGCATTACTATAAGGACACTATTACTTAATGCTACTTTAGAGCTGTTTGCAACTTGCATTACTATAAGGACACTATTACTGAATGTTACTTTAGAGCTGTTTGCAACTTGCATTACTATAAGGACACTATTACTTAATGCTACTTTAGAGCTGTTTGCAACTTGCATTACTATAAGGACACTATTTTCAAAATATAATCGTCTCAAAAATCATATATTATAAGATTTTTTTTATTGTTTTTATGCAGGAAATCCTAAAACGTGTGTTTCCAGTAAAATTTAGGTAGCAAATTTTTGAGGGAATGCAATACCCTTTCTATACATTAATTTACATAGTACGTGTAGAGAAAGTAAAACTCTTCGATTAATATGAGTACTTAGATTAATATGAAGGCATTTTTAAGTAATATGAGCAAAGGTTTATTACCATCAAGTTGCAAAAAGTTAAAATAAATATTTGAGCAGTTATAATAAAGTGTGTTACTTTACTTGTGTATACAAACTCCTTATCATGAGAAAATTTACAATTTCGATCAGATTGGAAATATAAGGATAAAACACAAATTTGTGCATTTTAAAGCCTTTTATTTATAATTTGTTGTTAACTCACAAACAGGTGGTTTTACAACCCACTTTTACAACAGTATATCCTTGCTGCTGGGAAGAAACCTCAATGCCCACCAATAGCAAAAGTGAGGTTATGTTACCAACAGAAAGCTCAGTCTCTCTACAAGATTCATTAATGTGAGAGCTCAGATTTAAAATCGCTATTAAAAAAAAAAAAAAAAAAAAAAAAAAAAACTTAATTTCCGAGGTGTCGTTGCACTTACAATATAAGCAAAAATCTCCATTGTGCTCTTAAGGAGGATTTACGCAGCAACATCGTATTCCAAACACTGGCGGGAAGATTCCTAAGAGATCAGGTAATTAACATGGGAGTTTAGGCACTTCTGTACTTGTAACTCCTCAAAGCGTATGGAACGCGCAATCACTATCAAACAATTCAAGGAATAAAAACCTGATGTATTCCATTTGTTGCACATCGGAAACAAATTACTATTAAAAAAACTTACTCTCCCTCGTATCCACTTCAGGCTAATTGAGATAAACTTTACCAGAAATGTTTAATGAACATTGTTGTGAGTAGAAGAGAAGTTAGGGAATAAAGTAGGCTAAAGCAATAGTCAAATCTTTTAAGAGTTGGTTGCCACCGGAGTGAAATCCGTTTTTTGACATTCACAGAAGTTGACAAAATCCCGTTTGAGAAGAGTTTAAGTATTTTAAAACTGTAAACAATAGTAACAAATGTCCAAGACAAAAATCTATATGACACAAACTGTGTGTTTTAACGAGATCGTCATTTTTCCTGCAGTACGTTTTTGTCTATCTCTTGCTGTGTACCTGTTATGCAAAATTCATCAAAATTTATCCAGAGTAAAGATATCTTCAGAGGCTATTTCCAGAAAATTCAAGATATAAATTTTATGAGTGATGTAAATATCTTTAATATATGGTATTTTAATCCAAATCAAAATTTTCGAAATTTTGTCCTTTTAAAGGGTAGTTTGAGGTGGGAGAATTTCCTCAAAATTCTCGTGTTGCATTTTGGAAGATTCTAAACTCAAAAATAATGTTTGGTATTTTACCGACTTTTCGTTTTTAGTTATCATGTTCACACACACACACACACACAAACACACACACACGCAAACACATGGGCACACAGACCACACCTTTTCTAAAATTTTTTTTGGATACAGGAGACCTTAAAACGTGTATTGTCAGTGAAATCTCGTTTCGAATTTTTGGGTGGAATTGCAATACGTTCTCTATGCACTATGTACCTAGTGCGCATAGAGAAAGTGAAAATTACCAGGAAAAGTGAGTTTTTATTAAAACAAAACTAGATCTTGGATGTGCATAAATTTTACTAAAACTGAATAATAAACTTTTTCAAATTAATGCCAGTCATCTCTATTAACTGCGCTTCTGTTATTACGTGTATTATGTTTACTTTATCTACACGTACTATGTACATAGTGTATAGAGAAAGTATTGCACTCCACCCAAAAATTCGATACTAAGATTTCACGCAAAATATATGTATGTAAAGGAAATTAAAAAAGGTCCGTATGTGTGTGCATGCGGGTGTTTGTCCGTGTGTCTGTAACCACGATAACTCAAAAACGAAAAGTAGTGAAAGTAGATAAGTTTAATATGTTACAAGGATGCGACACTACCATTACTTGGATAGAATTTCGAAATTTTTGATTTTCTCAAAAAATGGCTCTAAAAGTTTGATTAAAATACTGTATATTAAAGATATTTATACAACAAATAAAATGTAAATCTTGAGTTTTCTGGAAATAGCATCTGAAGATCTCCTTATTCAGGTACAATTTTGCTGGATTTTGTATAACTAGCAAACCGTAAAGTATACACAAAAACCTTGCTGCACACAATTTATGTGATACACATTTTGTTCCTGGAGTAACCAGTTTGAGATATTTCAGTTTTAAAATACTTAAACTTTTCACATTTGGGAATGTGTCAACTCCTGGCAACAGTAAGAACGGATTTTATCCACATGCCAACCAGGTTTTAAAAGTTTTGATTATAGTTTTAGCCTAGTGTATTCCGTTATTCCCCTTCTACTTACTAAAAGCATTTCTGCTAATGTGTATACCGATTAGCATGAGGTAGACAGAAGAATAAGCTTTTTAATAAGAAGAATTTGTCAGAGAGATGTAGAGAAAGTTATGTGAATGGAATATACCAGATCTTTTGTCTTTATAGCAAGTTCGCCTTCCTGTACTTTTTGCAAAACACGTACCGGCCTTATCATGAGTGTCACTTGTTTTTTATGTGCCAACAAACAACAATAAAAAATCTGATATTATGCATTCACATGTCTTTCTCTACATGCTTGTTACAGATATTTATAATATCATTCTTATATCTACTTCAAGCTAATCGAGATAAATATTAGTAGAACTTGTCTTTATTACTTGTTTCCTTATAAGTGGAAGGAAGTAATGGAATACACTGGGCTAAAGCGATAGTCACTCTTTTAAAAGTTTCTTTGCATGGCCAAGAGTTCCCGTATGAGAAACGTTTAAGACCTTTAAATCGGATACCAATGGCAAGGAATATGTATGAAGAATTATGTGTTTTAACAGATCTACGTGTTTTGTTTAGTCTTATCTCTTGTTATTTATGAGTTATGCAAATTTCAACAACATTCATTCACAATAAACAGGTCTTCAGAGGTTATTCCGTATAAGATTAAGATATACATTTTAACATTCTTTAATACACGGTATTTTAATCAAAATCGTTACAGCAAATTTTGATATTTCTGTATTTTCGAATTTTGTCCATGTAAAGGGCAGTTTGGGCTCAGGAGACTTTATTTAAAATCTTCGTGTCACATCCTTGGAAAATATTATATTTAAATACTAATTATTTTACCGAATTTTAGTTTATGAGTTCAGAGACACTTGGACACACTTGTACACACACTGGTCTTTTTCTAAAGGTGCGTTTTTCGGTGAAATCTTAGGATATAAGGTTTGTTTTTGGTAAATGTCGACTCAATTGACTAGAAAGCATTGCTGAGTTTCCCACCACACACACACAACACCCTGGGCAACTAATGTTGTCAGATAAACATAACTATAACTATATTTCCGGAGAACTATTTTATGTTTCTTTTTCTAAAGCTCGATGTTTTCATTACTTGCCTCTTCCAGGACGAAATGGATAACGAACGTATCAAATTGACAAAAAACTGGAGTAGGAAATCATAATATTCGCATTCGTGTAGAGTGTTAGAATTGCACTGAAACACACTTCTTGTCGGTCCTTCGGCGATGCAAAAGTAATAGTTAACTGTAAGGAGTGCGACAAACATGTATAAAATATCAAAACAACGCAATAGAAGAGAGGTAATTTCTGCTAATTCACGAAATTTTAGTTAAAAACATGTACGGCCAGTGTACATAAGCTTTGCGGTGTTATAGAGAACTCTCTTGAATACGTTTAGTACAACAATGTGCAACTGAGTGAATCTTAAAGTTGTTAATGGTCTTGTAACAACATTACATTCCTTCATGCCCTTCAATCGTGATTTTTTTATCATATGTCATGAAACCCAAATTTTTGATAAATACATTTCCAAGGCTTATTCAAATTTTATAACATATTAATTTATAGAAATGATGTAATAATTATTCTTGATAACTTAATTTGTGTTACAGTTAATAAAGGTAAAAGAGATATTACATCCTTTATGCAACCAGGAGTTAAGCAAGGATACCCTCTGTCTGCTACACTTTTTAGTCTAGTTTTATATTATAACAATATTTGTTTTATATTAAAACAAATATAAATTAGAGGGAACATATCTAATGAAGCAATGCACTGCATACGCAGATGATGTAATGATTACTGCAAAAATGAAGCAAGCTCTAGAGGAAACATTCCAAAATCGAAAAGTAATCTGAAGCATTTGGTCTTATAATAAACTAAAATAAAACTAAGTATCTCAATTGCAGTAACCAAAAACCTAATCTAACCAACCTGAAAATTAATGGCATGCGGATTGAACAAGTTTATAAATATAAATACTTAGGAACAACATAAATGCCAATAACTCGATTGAAGCTGAAATCAAAGAACGTATTACCAATGGTAACAGATCCTATTTAGTCAACCAAAGCTTAACCAAAAGGAAATAGTAACAAACAAGCCAATGTAAGATTATGTACGACCATAATAAGGTCAGTTATCGCCTATGCTTCTGAAATTTGGCTACAGAAAGAAAAAAACTGTTAGTTTTTGAAAGGAGAATCCTAAGAAGGATTTGCGGAACCACTAAAGATAGAGATAGCAATAAAGAATGTATAACCAGAATGTTGTGAATTTTATTAGGGCTATGACATTAAGTTGGTTTGCCCATGTTAAAAGAATGAAAGATCAAAAGTTTGTGAAAGGAAAGTATAATACTGAATTGGATTATGACTATACAGAACAGAGTTTCCTGAAGGAAAGGGGGAAGAAAAAAAGAACAAACTAGAAGGCCAAGACATTCAGTTATGATTAACCGGGATTTGAACCACGGATCTTTTGGTCTCAAGCCGGTTGATCTACCACTGAGCTAACATGGCAACATACCGATAGAGCAACTGAAAATCCATTTGAGGAATTCAATGCTATGCTGGCATATTGCCATGGTAGCTCAGTCGTAGAGAGCAACCGGCTAGACACCGGGAGATCCGTAGTTTAATCCCGGCTATGGCATTGAATTTTTCAGTTTGACTCTTCCTATCCAACTCTTGTGCAACACACGGATTAAAAAAAAATTAAATCCACAACAATTGATCATAATAGCTGGTTATAATATGAATCCTGGGACTTACAACATTGTAAGCTGCCATTGAGGTTGTCATCTCAAAATAATTTGAGTACATGCGAGTACCGGGAAGCAGGCGAGTCAGTTGAGAAATTCAATAACACACCGGAATGTTGACATATTAGCTCAGTAGTAGAGCAGCCGGCTAGAGATCGTGAGATCTGTGGTTCAAATCCCGGCGGTGGTATTAAATTTTTCTATGTGACTCTACCTATTATATTATTATAATCATCATTATCATTATTACTTATTATTTATTATTATTGTTGTTCTCCCAAATGAAATTAAATGGCGCTTTATTTATGGACACTCTTTAACTGTTGTGGTTCTCAGCGTCCCATTCTATACTAGGCGTGAAAGACCGCTTAATTTTGCTCAGAGGCTTGATGTTCTTTTACGTGCCGTAAATCTACGACGCGGGACTCCGACCTTACTTCCCTTCCGAAGGAAGTCATGCTAAGGATTTTTACACCGGGTTTGAACCCGCGACCTTGAGTATATGGTAACCATTACACCACGGAGGGCGACTGTTTTTCTCCCAGAAAAACAAGCGATGTATCAGAAAAGTAACTACTCTTAATAGTATATAAAAACAAGTGCGAAACGTTGGCGTAAAAATAAAGTTATGAATAAGTGTTAGCTTAAATGCTGATATCGCAAAAAAGAAGAAATACATAAAATCACACAATATTGAGGTAAATAGTCTACCTATTAAGAATATTGCTTTAGAAACAATATAACAGATTTTTCTTTGATAAGCGCCACTCATTTGTTCAACAGGACACTTGTGTATAATAGTAAAATATCTTTAATCAAATCCATCAACATCTTTTAACCTACGTAAGTGTCCAATAGTTGAGAACATCTCACACGACATATAATAACTGTTAAACGTACGCGTCACATTTTTACTTTCTCTATACGCACTATGTACATAGTGTATAGAGAAGGTATTGCACTCCACCCAAAAATTCGATACTGAGATTTTACCGGAAATATATGTTTTAGTGTCCCCTTTATCTAAAAAAAGCATTTTCAGAAAAACGTCCGTGTATGTGTGTGTGTCCGTGTGCCTTTGAACACATTAACTCAAAAACGAAAAATCGGTAAAATACCAAATTTGGTATTTCAGTTTACTATCTTCCAGGGATGCGACACGAAGATTTTGAGAAAAATCCCTCCACCCCCAACTTTACATGGAACGTTTTTCGAAAATATTGATTTTCTCAAAAATTACACTAACGATTTTGATTAAAATATCGTATATTAAAGCTATTAAACCTTAAAAATAAAATGTATATCTTGAATTTTCTGGGAATAACCTCTGAAGAGTACTTTATTCTGGATGAATCTTACAGAATTTTGAATAACTGCTAAACCGTAAGTGATGGACAAAAACTTATTGAACGAAAAATGTAGAGCACGTTAAAACACCCAATTTATGTCACATACATTTTTTTCGTGGAGTTTATCGTTTTCGAGACATTCCATGTTTTTGGTTTCTGTTTTGAAAAACTTATACTTTTCTCATATTGTTCAACTGCTGTCCATACAAATTAAGGAACTTCAGTCACATAGCAACCAGCTTTTGACTTCACTTTAACCTATGCTACTCCCTTATTTCGCTTCTACTTACAAGGAAGCAAGTAATAAGACTATTTCTGCTATTTTTTTTTCTGATTAGCATGAAGTAAATAGAAGTATAAGCTTTTTCTAAGAATAATTTGTTGCAGAGGTGTAGAGAAAGTCATGTGAATGGTACATATCAGAGTTTTTGGTTACAGTGGACCCTAAAACATGTATTTCCGGTGAAACCTCGGTATCAAATTTTTGGGTGGAGTGCAATACCTTCTCTTTACGCTATGTACATAGTACGTATAGAGAAAGTAAAAATGTAACTAAAAGAAAACATGGTGCAGGAAATATCGAGAGAGACTTTTGCTAAATTGGGATTCTTGTTTTACATTTTATCACGTTAACACATGGCGTTGGCAGAGCAAGGCAATGGGAACTGCAGCACTTTGGGAACCACAGGTGCTTTCCGTAGCATTTCCTCAAAACGTAAACATAAGTGATCCAATTACACTGCTTTATTTATGATGACGTTTCAAAGCTATTACCACACCAGCATTATTATACGTTACATGAAGGCTATACTTCATTAAAAACAGCTGCGTGCCATTCACATAACATTCTCTACCTATTCTGTAACAAACTATTCTTACAAAAACTTATATTCATGCTAATCAAGATAAGTATTTTTACTTTCTCTACTTGTACAATGGACATAGTGTAATGCACCCAAAAATTCGATAACGAGATTTCCCCGGAAATACATGCTTTGGGTCCCCCTGAATCAAAAAAAAAATATATAAATAAATAAAAGCATTTTCAGAAAAAGGTCTGTGTGTGCCTGTGTGTGTGTGTGTGTGTGTGTGTGTGGAAAGCATAGCCCAGAAACGCAAGACAGTTAAATACCAAACTTGGTATTTAAGAATTGTATCTTGCAAGGATGCGACACGAAGATTTTCAAGAAAATCCCCCTCTCCCAACTACCCTTTACATGGAATTTTTTCTCAAACTTTTGATTTTCTTAAAATGGGTATAACGATTTTGATTAAAACAACGTATATTAAAGATATATAAAATGTATATCTTGAATTTTCTAGTAATAGCCTCTTAAGACTACTTTATCCTGGATCAATTTTACAGAATTTTGCATAACTGCTCAACCGTAAGAGATGCACCAAAACTTATTGTACAAAAAATGTAGAGCAGTTTAAAATAAACAATTTATGTTACATACGTTTTTTTTCGTGGAGTTTATCATTTTTTAGATATTCCTTGTTTTTGGTTTCAGCTTGGAAAAACTTATAATTTTCTCATACAAGAGTTTGTCAATTCCTGTCCATACAAACAAAGCAACTTCAGTTACATAGCAACCAGCTTTTGATTATCACTTTAACCTATTTTTACTTACAAGGAAACAAGTAATAAGACTATTTCTGTTATTTTTTTTTCTCGATTAGCATGAAGTAAATAGAAGCATAAGCTTTTTAACAATAATTTGTTGCAGAGATGTAGAGAAAGTCATGCAAATGAGACACATAAGATTTTTTATGTTCTGACGGATACTACTGTGCCGCGGCACAGCAGCTGCGGAACACTGATCTAGAGTCAACAGGTATGTCAAGTGACATGATTAGTTTGAAATTGACCTAGCTAATTCAAAAAGTGACCTTCATTTATCCAAGATAATGGTCACTAAGACCATTTAACAACTTTGTGCATACCATCTTTCCAACTACGTTTTTCAGTACCCATCTGTGACAAAATAATAAATAAATCAGCAAAATGTGAAGTTTCTACCAGGCCATAATTTAGTAGACATATACACCCGAAATAGGGTGCTTGAGTTTTCATAGGTTGGTTACACTCCACCGTTTGTAAGAGATTACACTAACCTGTTTTCTTTTATTACTTTATCACAAAATAACAGCTCCATTAAACACAGCCAGAGTTACAATCATCATCAACTCTTCATGGATTAGGAGAATTCTCCTGTTCCGGCCTCATATTTCTTCCCATCTTTTAACTGGTCTTCCTATTGTTCTGTAGCCTAGAGGTTTATATTTGTATGACTGAACTGGAATGCGAGAGTTATCCATTCTTTGTAAATGGCTTTTCCTCCCACATTCCATGTTCCTATTTTTAATGGTTCTGCAATTCCAAATCGTGCGTCCTTTTTCTTTTGCTGTGGTAGAAATCCGATATTATCAATCCGACTATTATTTTGAGGCTGGTCAGTATGTAAAAGTTTCACTCTGGCCGCGGTACGAACGCTGCGCAGAGCTAGTTCAGTGGTGGGGCTGCCACCTCTCTGCTCCTGAACTCGCAGATGCTTTTCGGGCATTTACCCTAGATGTGTTGTCTTCACCTCGACTTTCGAGTCACATCCACCCGTTGTGCCAGTTTTGTTCCACCCCGGGTATTTTATTTCTTCGATACCACCTATATCTAGGAGGCATTCCCCGAGCCGCCACCTGTGGAGGCGCCCGATGGGAGATTGGCACTGAACCCCTCACGGGGAGTTACAATCTTCTTATCAAAATAAAATAGAAGAAAACGTAATTTGTACATAGTGTATAGAGAAGGTATTGCACTCCATCCAAACATTTGATAGCGAGATTTCACCGGAAATATATGTTTTAGGGTCCCCTTTATCTAAAAAAAAGCATTTTCGGAAAAAGGTCCCTGTGTATGTGTGTGTGTGTCCGTGTGCCTGTGAACACTATAACTCAAAAACGAAAAGTCGGTAAAATACCAAACTTGGTATTTAAGTTTAGTATCTTTCAGGGATGCGACACGAAGATTTTCAGAAATATCCCCCACCCCAACTACCCTTTACATGGAACTTTTTTTCGAAAATGTTGATTTTTTCAAAAAATGGCTCTAACGATTTTCATTAAAATATCATATGTTAAAGCTTTTTACCTGACAAATAAAATGTTTATCCTGAATTTTCTAGCCTCTGAATAGTACTTTATTCTGGATGAATTTTACGGAATTTTGCATAACTGCTAAACTGCAAGAGATGGACAAAAGCTTACCACACAGAAAATGTAGAGCACATCAGCACACACTTTATGTTATATACATTTTTTTTCTTGGAGTTCATCGTTTTTGAGACATTCCATGTTTCTGTTTTCAGTTTTGAAAAACTTATACTTTTCTCATACAGGAATTTGTCGACTCCTGTCCATACAAACAAAGGAAATTCAGAAACATTACAACCATCTTTTGAGTATCACTTTAACCTTATATCGCTACTTCTTGCAAGGAAGTAAGTAATAAGACTATTTCTGCTATTTTTTTTGTTCTGATTAGCATGAAGTAAATAGAAGTATAAGCTTTTTAAGAATTATTTGTTGCACACATGTAGAGAAAGTCATGTGAATGGAACACATCAGGTTTTTTAGACTTCTTACCTTCAAATTCTGATTGTCATGTTGCGATCTACAGAAAACACCTTCTCAAGGCGACAAGTTGTGGGTATTCTGATATATCAACTACCAAAAGATGTCATGGCCTACTCATGTTTCACAAATCTGCCCCGATTCACTTCAAATTCGGAGCTCTCGAGGTTACCCTACGCTTTATGTATACAAAATAACATATATATGCACCAACCGATAGAAGACGTAATGGAGATGAAAACCTTAACCTTCTCTAGCTTTAGCAAACGAAATAAAATGGAACTGGGCCAAAGAAAAATATATAATTAGGAAGAAAAGAAGAATGAAGAATGGCATCGTTTAAGCTGGCGTGTACAAAAATGATGACGGCTTTAAAGGAGAATCTGTCCACTCAGTGCTTCGGACGAAGAATAGGCACATACTCCTATTGTGGCAGAATGCTCTTAGGGAGAGAATCCGCGTGCAGAAAAACTGAAATAAAAACATTAGTCCTGCTAGAAGCAGATCGGAATATCGGCTTACCCGAAGACTTGCAAAACACGAGCATTGTTCTAAGTGAGTGAAATCAGAACTGATTTGTTCAGTTATTCAGAGCCAATTAATGTCAATATTTTTCTATTTTTCTGTACTTTTCTCTTTTATTTCTTTTTGTGACGTTTAATTTGTATCAAATATGCACGTACGGTCATCGACCCATGCAATAAGTATTTGTGTAATGACCTTAACAATATCTAAATACCAATGAGATGCCCAAGTATCATAATTAATGATTACACTGTCTTCATTGGTCAGTAATACAAATACGGCCTCCTAGAAATTCAAAACTACACATAGCTGTAAAGTCACAGTTAATGCAAAACTATGTTAAATAATAATATACTCAAAACCCCACCAAAAAACTAAATATCATCACACCGATTATGGCAAATACGTTTTATCAGTAACAGTATTAACTAACCTGTAAGTTGACTGTGTGTTTAAATAGCTTCAGTTGCAGGTGAAGCAAGAATACATCAATTAAAGTATATTAAAACACCAACTTCGGACGATCTTAGTCCTGACAGTGTCATTAGAGCGAATTACAAAATTGCTGCACACATTGCAAAGAGAATGAAGCATTTTAATTTAGGAGCATTCATTACACATTGTTTAAGCCGCACCGTGGCCGAGTGGTCAGACCAATTGCCTCTCACCTAAACGGCCCGGGTTCGATCCCAAGCTACCGCATGTGAGATTTGTGGAGGACAAAGTGGCGCAGGGGTGGGTTTTCTCCGGAGAAAACACTACCGAAAAAAAATTAAAAGCTGTTTAATTATAGCCGCCGAAGAAGTGTGTCGTAATGTAATAGATACTTTTAAAACAGTGAGTCTATCTGGAAATAGCGTGACCAGCCGTGTGGAAGAATTGTAATGTAATATAGAGAAACAGCTAAAGAAAAAAATAATAGCATTAATTTATTTTTCACTGGCATTGGATCACCTAACTGATGAAGCTCAACAGGCTTTTCTATACTGAGTTCAGTGTCATTGAAGAGCTGCTAAATGCCGTTTCTCTTAAAATTCAAATTTGTGGTGAAATTATTTTCAATGCTACGCTAAATGTTTGTAACAGATTAGAACTTCCTTGGGCTGAACTAGTTAGTGTTGCTACCGATGATAGCGGGTGAAGAGGCAGACCAAGAACAATATGACTATGTTCTCTGAACCTTTGTCTACACAATTCATAGCGAGGCTTTAAGTGCAAAATCAGTTACCTTAAACAATGTTTTGTCGGTAGTTGTGAACTCATTGAAGTTTTTAACTAAGCTCGCTTCGTCTAAGGCAATTTAAAGCACTACAAGAAATGCTAGAATCTTTATTTTGACAATTTGTTTATTATTGTTATGTCATGTTGAAGCGCTTCCTGCAGCCTAGGTGTGAGATAAAAACAAAAGTAAGCACACAAATGTAAATAACTCATATTTAGTATCATAAGCCATTCCAATAATTTGTTTGCGGAATTCCTAGCATTTCATATTTGTAGAACCATCCTTGGCAGCACTAGCACATGAAGAATGACTGTGTGGCCTTGCTTTTCCCGCCGATCATCTTAATATCCCAAGTAAAAGCTTGCAGGGCAAACATCAAGAGAATCAGCTGAAGCAGTAAATACATTTATTATTTGTAAGACTATCCTTGGCAGCACTAACTCATGAAGAATGCCTGTGTGGCCTTGCTTTTCCCGCCGATCATCTTAATATCCTAATTAAAAGCTTGCAGGGCAAACATCAAGACAATCACCTGAAGCAGTAAATATTTTTTTATTTGTAGGACCATCCTTGCCAGCACTAACTGATGAAGAATGACTGTGTGGCCTTGCTTTTCACGCCGATTATCTTAATATCCTAATTAAAAGCTTGCAGGGCAAACATCAAGACAATAACCTGAAGCAGTAAATACTTTTATTATTTGTAGGACCATCCTTGGCAGCACTAACTGATGAAGAATGACTGTGTGGCCTTGCTTTTCCCGCCGATCATCTTAATATCCCAAGTAAAAGCTTGCAGGGCAAACATCAAGAGAATCACCTGAAGCAGTAAATACTTTTATTATTTGTAGGACCATCCTTGGCAGCACTAACTCATGAAGAATGACTGTGTGGCATTGCTTTTCCCGCCGATCATCTTAATATCCCAATTAAAAGCTTGCAGGGCAAACATCAAGACAATCACTTGAAGCAGTAAATTCTTTTATTATTGTAGGACCATCCTTGGCAGCACTAACTGATGAAGAATGACTGTGTGGCCTTGCTGCTCCCGCCGATCATCTTAATATTCTAATTAAAAGCTTGCAGGGCAAACATCAAGACAATCACCTGAAGTAGTAAATAATTTTATTATTTGTAGGACCATCCCTGGCAGCACTAACTGATGAAGAATGACTGTGTGGCCTTGCTTTTCCCGCTGATCATCTTAATATCCCAATTAAAAGCTTGCAGGGCAAACATCAAGACAATCACCTGAAGCAGTAAATACATTTATTATTTGTAGGACCATCCTTGGCAGCACTAACTGATGAAGAATGACGGGGTGGCCTTGCTTTTACCGCCGATCATCTTAATATCCCAATTAAAAGCTTGCAGGGCAAACATCAAGACAATCACCTGAAGCAGTAAATACATTTATTATTTGTATGACCATCCTTGGCAGCACTAACTCATGAAGAATGACTGTGTGGCCTTGCTTTTCCCGCCATTCATCTTAATATCTCAATTAAAAGCTTGCAGGGCAAACATCAAGACAATCACCTGAAGCAATAAATACTTTTATTATTTGTAGGACCATCCTTGGCAGCACTAACTCATGAAGGATGACTGTGTGGCCTTGCTTTTCCAGCCGATCATCTTAATATCCCAAGTAAAAGCTTGCACGGCAAACATCAAGACAATCACCAGAAGCAGTAAATACGTCTATTATTTGTAGGACCATCCTTGGCAGCACTAACTCATGAAGAATGACTATGTGGCCTTGCTTTTCCCGCCGATCATCTTAATATCCTAATTAAAAGCTTGCAGGGCAAACACCAAGACAGTCACCTGAAGTAGTAATTTTTTTTATTATTTGTAGGACCATCCCTGGCAGCACTAACTGATGAAGAATGAGTGTGTGGCCTTTCTTTTCCCGCCAATCATCTTAATATCCCAATTAAAAGCTTGCAGGGCAAACATCAAGACAATCACCTGATGCAGTAAATACATTTATTATTTGTAGGACCATCCTTGGCAGCACTAACTGATGAAGAATGACTGTGTGGCCTTGCTTTTCCCGCCGATCATCTTAATATCCCAAGTGAAAGCTTGCAGGGCAAACATCAAGAGAATCACCTGAAGCAGTAAATACTTTTATTATTTGTAGGACCATCCTTGGCAGCACTAACTCATGAAGAATGACTGTGTGGCCTTGATTTTCCCGCCTATCATCTTAATATCCCAATTAAAAGCTTGCAGGGCAAACATCAAGACAATCACTTGAAGCAGTAAATACATTTATTATTTGTAGGACCATCCTTGGCAGCACTAACTGATGAAGAATGACTGTGTGGCCTTGCTTTTCCTGCCGATCATCTTAATATCCTAATTAAAAGCTTGCAGGGCAAACATCAAGACTATCACTTGAAGCAGTAAATACTTTTATTATTGTAGGACCATCCCTGGCAGCACAAACTGATAAAGAATGACTGTGTGGCCTTGCTGTTCCCGCCGATCATCTTAATCTTCTAATCAAAAGCTTGCAGGGCAAACACCAAGACAATCACCTGAAGTAGTAAATAATTTTATGATTTGTAGGACCATCCCTGGCAGCACTAACTGATGAAGAATGACTGTGTGGCCTTGCTTTTCCCGCCGATCATCTTAATAACCTAATTAAAAGCTTGCAGGGCAAACATCAAGACAATCACCTGAAGTAGTAAATACATTTATTATTTGTAGGACCATGCCTGGCAGCACTAACTGATGAAGAATGAGTGTGTGGCCTTTCTTTTCCCGCCAATCATCTTAATACCCCAATTAAAAGCTTGCAGGGCAAACATCAAGACAATCACCTGATGCAGTAAATACATTTATTATTTGTAGGACCATCCTTGGCAGCACTAACTGATGAAGAATGACTGTGTGGCCTTGCTTTTCCCGCCGATCATCTTAATATCCCAAGTAAAAGCTTGCAGGGCAAACATCAAGAGAATCACCTGAAGCAGTAAATACTTTTATTATTTGTAGGACCATCCTTGGCAGCACTAACTCATGAAGAATGACTGTGTGGCCTTGCTTTTCCCGCCGATCATCTTAATATCCAAATTAAAAGCTTGCAGGGCAAACATCAAGACAATCACTTGAAGCAGTAAATACTTTTATTATTGTAGGACCATCCCTGGCAGCACTAACCGATGAAGAATGACTGTATGGCCTTGCTGTTCCCGCCGATCATCTTAATATTCTAATTAAAACCTTGCAGGGCAAACATCAAGACAATCACCTGAAGTAGTAAATACTTTTATTATTTGTAGGACCATCCCTGGCAGCACTAACTGATGAAGAATGACTGTGTGACCTTGATTTTCCCGCTGATCATCTTAATATCCTAATTAAAAGCTTGCAGGGCAAACATCAAGACAATCACCTGAAGCAGTAAATACATTTATTATTTGTAGGACCATCCTTGGCAGCACTAACTGATGAAGAATGACTGTGTGGCCTTACTTTTCCCGCCGATCATCTTAATATCCCAATTAAAAGCTTGCAGGGCAAACATCAAGACAATCACCTGAAGCAGTAAATACATTTATTATTTGTAGGACCATCCTTGGCAGCACTAATTCATGAAGAATGACTGTTTGGCCTTGCTTTTCCTGCCGATCATCTTAATATCCCAATTAAAAGCTTGCAGGGCAAACATCAAGACAATCACCTGAAGCAGTAAATACTTTTATTATTTGTAGGATCATCCTTGGCAGCACTAATTCATGAAGAATGACTGTTTGGCCTTGCTTTTCCCGCCGATCATCTTAATATCCCAAGTAAAAACTTGCAGGGCAAACATCAAAGCAATCACCTGAAGCAGTAAATACTTTTATTATTTGTAGGACCATCCTTGGCAGCACTAACTGATGAAGAATAACTGTGTGGCCTTGCTTTTCCCGCCGATCATCTTAATATCCCAATTAAAAGCTTGCAGGGCAAACATCAAGGCAATCACTTGAAGCACGATATACTTTTATTATTTGTAGGACCATCCTTGGCAGCACTAACTCATGAAGAATGACTGTGTGGCCTTGCTTTTACCGCCGATCATCTTAATATCCTAATTAAAAGCTTGCGGGGCAAACATCAAGACAATCACCTGAAGTAGTATATACTTTTATTATTTGTAGGACCATCCCTGGCAGCACTAACTCATGAAGAATGACTGTGTGGCCTTGCTTTTCCCGCCGATCATCTTAATATCCTAATTAAAAGCTTGCAGGGCAAACACCAAGACAATCACCTGAAGTAGTAAATTTTTTTATTATTTGTAGGACCATTCCTGGCAGCACTAACTGATGAAGAATGACTGTGTGGCCTTGCTTTTCCCGCCGATCATCTTAATATCCTAATTAAAAGCTTGCAGGGCAAACATCAAGACAATCACCTGAAGCAGTAAATACATTTATTATTTGTAGGACCATCCTTGGCAGCACT
Source organism: Hymenopus coronatus (assembly GCA_030762935.1). NCBI lineage: Eukaryota > Metazoa > Arthropoda > Insecta > Mantodea > Hymenopodidae > Hymenopus > Hymenopus coronatus. Next base: position 12,656,647 of record CM060890.1, read on the forward strand.
AACTGATGAAGAATGACTGTGTGGCCTTGCTTTTCCCGCCGATCATCTTAATATCCCAATTAAAAGCTTGCAGGGCAAACATCAAGACAATCACCTGAAGCAGTAAATACATTTATTATTTGTAGGACCATCCTTGGCAGCACTAACTGATGAAGAATGACTGTGTGGCCTTGCTTTTCCCGCCGATCATCTTAATATCCCAATTAAAAGCTTGCAGGGCAAACATCAAGACAATCACCTGAAGCAGTAAATACTTTTATGACACAATTATGGTAAGGTCAATTGGAAATTGGTGACAAAATTTTACATCCCTGCAATCCATTTGTACCATAGATGTCACCCTATTAGTGAAAAACACACACTTTTTAAAGAAATGTATGCTACTTTCGAGCCCAATTTCTGAGACCTGAGAACCATAGAGGACAAAGTGCATTTTCTTCGCAATGCTACAGTGACGCCACTAGATCTTCAAATGGAACTAGTTGCAATGCCGAATACAACAGCCATGAAATATTCTTAGGGAAAAACTGGCATTTATTTAAACGTTTTCCCAGTGAAAAATCTCTCAAATTGTGAAATGTTGCTACAGAGCTAAAATTTGGTTCTACATTATTTGTGAGCAGATGAACAAAATAAAAAGCAAATATTATGTATGTCTGTTTTTTAAGACTCTGTTGTTCATCCTGTCGGTACACAGTCAGCATCCAAGTCGCTAACAAGATTTTTTATTTTCTCTATACATACTATGTGCACAGTACATAGAGAAGGTATTGCATTACACCCAAAAATTCGATGTCGAAATTTCTCCCAAATACACGTTTTAGGGTTCCTTGTATAAAATCTGATGTTACAATCACATGACTTTCTCTACATTTCTGTAACAGATTATTGTTAAACAGCTTATTCTTCTATTTACCTCATAATAATCGAGATAAACATTAACAAAATTGTCCTTTTTACTGAGTCCCTTGTAAATAGAAGGGCAAACATCGAATATGTTCCATTCACATTATGTCGTCTAGTTGTTCGGCAAACAAACCTTTTATTCAAAAGTTATGTGCATCATGCTAATCAAGTTAAACCCCAGCAGAATTAGTCTTATTTCCAGGTCCTTGTAAGTAGGAGGGAAATAAGAAAATGCACACCCTTAAGCGATAGTCTCGCCCTGTAAAAGCCGGTCGCTATGTGAAGCAATTGAAACTCCAATCTCTTTGCTTTCCAGGAGTAAACATACGAGAAACGCGAAGTAAGATCTCTTCCCCTTTGTCAAAATTGAAACTAATAATCCTAAAAATCTCAAAAACGGTTAATTGTGCAAAAAACTCTGATGTGTTCTCTACCTGCTCTTTGAACTTCTTACAAAAGATTACACTATGCTAATCGAGATAAATATTAGCAGAATATTAGTTCCTTATAAGTAGAAGGAAATTAAGGAAATGCACTTGGCTAAAGAGATAGTCAAATGTTTTAAAAGCTATTGTTATGCGATTGTCATTGCAAATCACTCCTTAGCTTGGCCAGGAGTACAGCAAAAGAAAGGCGAACACTTCCTGTCTGAGAAATGTATAAGTATGTACTTCACAATTGAAACCAATAAAAGGAATATCCCGAAAATGGTTATTTCCACGACAAAACCTTAAAGAACATAAATTGTGTGTTTTGAGTAATTTTAAATTCTTTTTTTTTTTCTATCTCTTACGGTATAGAAGTTAAGCACAATTCGGCAAAATTCATCCAGAATAAAGAGGTCTTCAGAGGCTATTCCCAGAAAATTCAAGATTATTTGGGATGTAAATCTGTTTAATAACGGGCTTTTTTTGTCGTTAGAGCCATTTTCTTTAAATTCAAAATTTTCGAAAATTTTTCCTTATAAAGGGTAGTTTGTGGTGGGAGGGATGGGGGTTCTTGAAAATATTCGTGTTGCATCCTTGGAAAATACTAAACCTAAATACCAAGATTGGTATTTAACAGTCTTTTCGTTTTTGAATTATGCTGTCCACAGACACACACACAGACGGACATTTTTCTGAAAATGCTTGTTTTGGATTTAGGGGGTCCTAAAACATGAATTTCCGGTGAAATCTCGGCATCAAATTTTGGGTGCAATACAATACTTGCTCTATAAACTATGTACATAGTAGGTCTAGAGAAAGAAAAAAATGTGATGTGTTTCAGTCACATGACTTGCTCTATAAACTTCAAACAAAAGATAATTTTTCTTTCTATGCCATGCTAATCGAGATAAACATTAGCAGAATGTTCTTATCACTTAGTTCCTTATAAGGAGAAGGTAACTAAAGGAATGCGCTATGCTAAAGTGATAGTCAAATGTTTAAAAGCTGTCATTGCAAATCGCTTCTTTGCTTGGTCAGGATTAGGACAAAAGAAAAACGGTTACTTCCTGTCTGAGAAAAGTATAAGCACTTTACAATTGAAACCAATAACAAGGAATATCTCGGAAACGGCTACCTCCACAACAAAACCTTTAAAAAATATAACTTGAGTGTTTTGACGAGATCTATATTTTCTGTGCAGAAAGTTTTTTTCTATCTCTTACGGTTTAGCAGTTAGGCAAATTTCGACAAAATCCATTCAAAATAAAGAGGTCTTCAGGGGCTATTCCTAGAAAATGCAAAATATACATTTAATTTGGGATATTAATATCTTTAATATACGGGATTTTGATCAAAATCGTTACAGCCATTTTTTAGAAAATCTAAATATTCGAAATGTTTCCATATAAAGGAGAGTTTGGGTGGAATACAGTATCTTCTCTATCCACTATGTACATTGTATATGCGGGCTAGAGAAAGTAAACATTTTTTTTCGGATTCAGGAGACCCCAAAACATTTTCCAGTGAAATATCTACATCGAATTTTTGGATGGAATAGAATACTTTCTCTATCCACTATGTACCTAGGTACATTGTACATGCGGGCTAGAGAAAGTAAAACTCTTATGTATTCCATTCGCATGACTTTCTCTACTTCTCTATAGCAATTTACTGTTAATAAGCTTATTCTTAAATCTCTTAAATCTCTTTTTTATAATCGAGATAAACTTAGCAGAAACGGTCTTATTTGTTTTCTTATAAGTAGAAGACAAATAAGGTAATACACTACCTTAACCGATTGTCAAATGTTTTAAATATATGTGGCTGCTATGGGATTGACATCTATTTCCTTGCGTGGCCAAGCGTTGACAAGTTCCCGTATAAGAAAAGTTTAATCAAACTGAAATCAATAACAAGGAATATATCGAAAACGGCCAGCTCCACGAAAACAATGTATATGACATAACTTGTATGTTTTATTGAGATCTAAATGTTTTGTGCAGTAAATTCTTGTCTATATTTTACGGTTTACCAGTTATGCAAAATTTAATAAAAATCATCCAGAATAAAGAGGTTTCCTGAAGCTATTCCCAGAAAATTCAAGATATGCATTTTATTTGTCATGTAAATATCATAAATATAAGAAATTTTAATCAATATCGTCAGTACCATTTTTGAGAACATCTAAAGTTTCCATGTAAAGCGTATTTTGGGGTAGGGGGATTTTCTTGAAACCCTTCGTGTTGCATCCTTGGAGGATACTGCACTTTAAGTATCAAGTTTGGTGTTTAAGGCTTTTTTCGTTTTTGAGTTATGCTGCCCACAGACACACACACACACACACACACAAACACACACATACGCATAGACATACACACACGGACATTCTTCTAAAAATTGTTCTTTTTTATTCAGGGGGTCTCGAAACATGTATTTACGGTGAAATCTCGGTATCAAACTTTTGGGTGCAATACAAGACCTTCTCTATGCAATATGTATGTAGTACGTGTAGAGAAAGTAAAAATGCAATTTTAGAAAAAGGTCCGTGAGTGTGTCCGTAAGTCTGTGAATACAATAACTCAATAATGAAAAGTCGATAAAACACCAAACTTAGTAATTGAGTGAAGTGTCTTCCAAGGATGCGACACGGAAATTTTGAGGAAAATCCTCCCATACTAAGCTAATTTTCGAAGATTTTGATTTTCTCAAAAGTGGCCCTAACGATTTTAATTAAGATACCGTATATTTAAGTTATTTCCATCACAAATAAAATGTATATGTTGAATTTTCCGGAAATAGCCTCTGAAGACATGTTTATTCTGGGTGGATTTTACTGCATTTTTTGTTGACTGATAAACTGTAAGATATAGACAAAAACTGACTGCATAAAAAATATAGATTTCATTAAAACATACAATTTATGTCATATACAGTTTTTTTCGTGGTGTTGAACATATTTTACACATTTTTTGTTTGCGGTTTCAGTTTTAAAACAAACTTTTCACATACGGGAATTTGTCAGCTCTTAATAATACAAAGAAACGGACTTCATCCACACAGCGACTAGCTTTTAAAAATTTGACTGTCGCTTTGTGCGAATTTATTCCCTTGTTTCTGCTGACCAGAAAGCAAGTAATAAGACCATTTCTGCAAATGTTTATCTCGATTAGCATGAAGTAAATAGGAGAATAAGCTTGTTATCACTGATTTTTTATCGAAATGTAGAGAAAGTAATGTGAATGGAACACATAAGATTTTTAGTATTTGTACCAATCCGTTTAACATTAACGTTGCTGAAGCCACTGATAGAAAGTGACGGCGCAGATAGAGTTCTTGCCCGTCGCTACCAAAAAATTGGGCGGAGGTAAATCTTTACCGTTGTAGGCTGGACACCACCGAGTATTTTGCGTTCTTTTGAGCTCTGTAAGGAAAACCATTGGGTATGAACACCAACTTTTGTAATTTCAGTTTGTGCCGCCATGTCAATGAGAAGATCAAACTTACTTTGCTTTGAAATTGAGGAGGATCTCCTCGCACAGCTACTGGCCATTTCTTTGAGCTCCTTTAAGAAAACCATTGCTCATGGATTATGATAGGCAAGAACGATTGGCATACAATGAAAGTCTATAAACAGAAATTAGTGTACAGGTTATGAAATAGAAGAGGAAACCGACTTTTCATTTTTACCTTCTCTAGCACGTATTTACAATGTATAGAGTTGGTAGAGAAGTTATTGCAGTTCGCCCAAAAAATCGATACCGAGATTTCACAGGTAGCACATTTTTGTGAACCCCTGAATACATAAATTGAAAAAAAAATTTAAAAAATAGAAACATGTTCGTGTGTGTATGTGTGTGTGCGCGTGTGTGTGTGTGAGTGTGTGAGTGTGAACAGTATAGCTCAAAAACTAAAAGTCGGTTCAATACCACAAGCTTTTAGTATCTTTCAAGAGGTTTTCAAGAAAATTTTCCCACCACAACTACACCTTACATGGCGCATTTTTCAAAATTGTTTAAGATGTTTTCATGACAAAAGAAATGCATGTCTAGAACTTTCTAGAAATGACCTCTAAAGACCCCTTCATTCTGGATGACTTTTGTGTAACTTCTGCTTAACTGGTAACAGACATAATGTTGATCTCATTAAAATACACAATTTATGTCAATAAGCAATTATGCAGCTATTTACTTTTTTTTCCTCTTTGTAGAGTTAACCTTTTCGAGATATTCCGTTATTAATTTCAATTTTAAGGTACCTACTCAAACTGGAAGACATGTTTCTTTCCGTTTCTCTTTTGTCTACTCCTAGTAAGCAAAGAAAACCGAATTTAAACTATGTCACTTAGGAAGCGGCTTTTAAAGTATTTGACTGTCGCTTTAGCCTAGTATATTTACTGACAATGAAGCAAGTAATAAGACAATTTAGGTAACGCTTATCTTGATTAGCATTAAGTAGACAAAGAAAAGTTTGTTTAAGGAACAGCTAGAGAAAGTAGTCTAAATGGAATACGTCACATCAACCTGGATCTTTAATTGGAGAACACCAAATCTATGTCATTAGTTATGTTGTCCAGGCGCTCGCGCGTACACACACACATTTAATAAAAATGCATTTGGTTCAGGGGTCCTCAAATCTGTATTTTCAGTGCAATCTCGGAATCGATTATTTGTGTGGAATATAATACCTTCTCCACCTACTATGTACTAGAGAAAGTAAAAATCTGACGTGTTCCATTCCCACGTCTTTCTCTACATCTCTGTAACATGTTATTCTTAAAAAGCTTATCTATTCACTTCATGCTAATCGAGAAAAAATTAGCAGAAATAATCTTATTACTTGCTTCCTTGTGAGTAGGAGCGAAATAAGGGAATGCACTAGTCTAAAGTGACAGTCAAAACTGGTTGCTATGTAATTGAAGTTCCTTTGTTTGGATGGATAGGGGTTGACAAAGTCCTATGTGAGAAAAGTATAAGTCTTTTAAAGCTGAAACCAAAAACAAGGAATATCTAAAAAACGATCAACTCCACGAAAAAAATGCATATAACATAAATTGTATGTTTTAAAGTGCTCTACATTTTTTGTGTGGTAAGTTTTTGTACATCTCTTACGGTTTAGCACTATACAAAATTCCGCAAAATTCATTTAGAATAAAAAGGTCCAGAAAATTCAAGATATGCATTTTATTTGTCAGGTAAATATCTTTAATATACGATATTTTAATTAAAATCGTTGGAGTAATTTCTAAGAAAATCAAAATGTTCGAAAAAAGTTGCACGTAAGAGGTAGTTGGGAAATGAGCTCCTGTTTGAGGAAAGTTTAAGTGTGATCAACAACCCCGAACATCTCTGAAACGGACAACTATACAAAAAAGTTGCACGTAAGAGGTAGTTGGGAAATGAGCTCCTGTTTGAGGAAAGTTTAAGTGTGATCAACAACCCCGAATATCTCTGAAACGGACAACTATACAAATACATTTATATGACATAAATTATTTTCTGCGGTTGACCGGTTATACACAAGTATATAAAAGTCATCCGGAATAAAGACATCTTCAGAGGCTATTTCCAGAAAATTTAAGATACGCATTTCATTTTTTATGGAAATATCATAAATATGTGCCATTTTAATCAAAATCGTTAGTCATTTTTGAGAAAATAAAGTTTCGAAAAATATTCCATGTCAAGGATAGTTGGGAATGTGGATTTTTTTGAAAATCTTCGTTTCTCATCTTTGGTATATAATGAATTAAATACCAAGTTTGGTTTTCAACTGACTTTTCGTTCTTGAGCTATGCATAGACACATTCACACACAAACACACACACACACAACACACACACAAACACACACACACACAACACACACAAACACACACACACAACACACACACAAACACACACACACAACACACACACAAACACACACACACAACACACACACAACACACACACAAACACACACACAAACACACACACACAACACACACACAAACACACACAACACACACACACAACACACACAAACACACACACACAACACACACACACAAACACACACACACAACACACACACAAACACACACACAACACACACACAAACACACACACAACACACACACACAACACACACACAAACACACACACACACAACACACACACAAACATACACACATAACACACACACAAACACACACAACACACACACAAACACACACAAACACACACAACACACACACAAACACACACACAAACACACACACACAAACACACACACAACACACACAACACACACACAAACACACACACAACACACACACAAACACACACACACAACACACACACACAACACACACACAAACACACACACACACAACACACACAACACACACACAAACACACACACAAACACACACACAACACACACACAAACACACACACACAAACACACACACAAACACACACACAAACACACACACACAACACACACAACACACACACAAACACACACACACAACACACACACAAACACACACACACACAACACACACACAAACACACACACACAACGCACACACAAACACACACATACACGGAATGTTCCTAAAAATGCTATTTTGGATTCTGGGGTCTCAAAACAAGTATTTGCTGTGAAATTTCGAAGTCGAATTTTAGAGTGGAATTCAATACGTTCTCTATCCACTATGTACATTGTTTATCTGGATTAGCATGAGCGAGTTAAAAGTACAAGCTTTAGCAAGAATAGTTTGCTGTAGAACGTAACAGCAGATTTTTACCTTCTCTACACGTACTATCTGCATAGTGTATAGAGAAGGTATTGCACTCCAACAGAAAACTCGCTACCGAGGTTTCACAGGAAATATATGTTTTAGGGTCCCCTTTGTCAAAAAAAAAAATACATTTTCAGAAATAGGTCCGTGTGTGAGAGTGTCCGTATGTGCATGTGTCTGTGTGTCAGTGAACACGATAACTCAAAAAGGAAAATTCGATAAAATACCAAACTTGGTATTTAAGTTTAGTATCTTCCAGGGAAGCGACACGAAGATTTTGACAAAAATCGCCCCAGCCCCAACTACCTTTTACATGGAACTTTTTCAGAAAATTTTGATTAGCTCAAAAATGTCTCAAACGATTTTGATTGAAAGTTCATATATTAAAGATATTTTCCTGACAAATAAAATGTATATCTTAAATTTTCTGGATATAGCCTCTGAAGAATATTTTACTCTGGATGGATTTTATAGAATTTTGCATAACTGTTAAACCGTAAGAGATGGAAGAAAAAACTTAACACACAAAAAACGTAGAACACGTTAAAACACACACTTTATGTTATATGCATTTTTTCGTGGAGATGATCGTTTTTGAGATATTCCTTAGTTTTGGTTTCCGCTTTGAAGAACTTACACTTTTCTCATACTGGAATTTGTCATAGAAAAAAAGGAACTTCAGTTAAAAAGCAATCAGCTTTTGACTATCACTATCACTTTACTCCCTTATTTCGCTTCTACTTACAAGGAAGCAAGCAATAGCACTATTTCTGCTAATTTTTTTCTGGATTAGCATGAAGTAAATAGAAGCATAAGCTTCTTAACAACAATTCACTGCAGAGATGTAGAGAAAGCCAACTGAATGGAACACGTCCAATTTTTTTTACTAGACGATCATTTTCTGAAGTCACTGTATAAATAAATAATGTACAGTAAAACTGACACGTTATGACCTCGGAATTAAAGCGGCATTAAATAAGCAGAAGGAAAAGAAAAAAACCAAATGTTGATTATGCTAAAGCTGTTTGCATTAAGAAGAACTTGTAGCTATATTTACATGAGAAGGCGATACTTTGTCAAGAAACCTATCTAAAGAGAAAGAGTAATGTAATATCACTGCCGTTCTTCTCTACCCGGAAATAAAATGTAGGCTCTCATGATCTACACAGAAATATTCTTTTTTATCACTTTGTCGCTCGAGTGCTTGCGGTACAATGCAAGAAGATACAGCAACGAATGACGGTTACATAATGGCGGAGTCCACCATTTAATTATGCAAAATTCTGCAGGTCTGAAACACGAGTGGTATAGCAAGGTCGTCTATGATGTTAGATTATGAAGTAACACAATAAAAACACTTGATATATGAAATGATGACACCTTCAAGGTGATCGGGAATTAAAATTAACAGTAGATACTAACAGAACGTCCAGGTGTACCAATACCTGTTGCTGCTGGTGAGAAGTAATACCACGAAACTAACAGAACTTCCAGGTGTGCCAATACTTGCTGTTGATGGCGAGTAGTAGCACCAGGACACTAACAGAACTTGCAGGTGTACCAATACTTGCTGTTGCTGGTGAGAAGTAATACCACGAAACTAACAGAACGTCCAGGTGTACCAATACCTGTTGCTGCTGGTGAGAAGTAATACCACGAAAATAACAAAACTTCCACGTGTGCCAATACTTGCTGTTGATGGCGAGTAGTAACACCAGGACACTAACAGAACTTGCAGGTGTACCAATACTTGCTGTTGCTGGTGAGAAATAATACCACGATACTACCAGAACTTGCAGGTGTACCAATACATGCTGTTGCTGGTGAGAAGTAATACCACGATACTACCAGAACTTGCAGGTGTACCAATACATGCTATTGCTGGTGAGAAGTATTACCACGATACTACCAGAACCTCCAGGTGTACCAATACATGCTGTTGCTGGTGAGAAGTAATACCACGATACTAACAGAACCTCCAGGTGTACCAATACATACTGTTGCTGGTGAGAAGTAATACCACGATACTACCAGAACCTCCAGGTGTACCAATACATGCTGTTGCTGGCGAGAAATAATACCACGATACTAACAGAACCTCCAGGTGTACCAATACTTGCTGTTGCTGGTGAGAATTAATACCACGATACTAACAGAACTTCCAGGTGTACCAATACTTGCTGTTGCTGGCGAGAAATAATACCACGATACTAACAGAACCTCCAGGTGTACCAATACTTGCTGCTGCTGGCGAGAAGTAATACCACGATACTACCAGAACCTCCAGGTGTACCAATACTTGCTGTTGCTGGCGAGAAGTAATACCACGATACTAACAGAACCTCCAGGTGTACCAATACTTGCTGTTGCTGGCGAGAAGTAATACCACGATACTAACAGAACCTCCAGGTGTACCAATACTTGCTGTTGCTGGCGAGAAGTAATACCACGATACTAACAGCACCTCCAGGTGTACCAATACTTGCTGTTGCTGGTGAGAAGTAATACCACGAAACTAACAGAACTTCCAGGTGTACCAATACCTGTTGCTGCTGGTGAGAAGTAATACCACGAAACTAACAGAACTTCCAGGTGTACCAATACCTTATGCTGCTGGTGAGAAGTAATACAACGAAACTAACAGAACCTCCAGGTGTACCAATACTTGCTGTTGATGGCGAGTAATAACACCAGGATACTAACAGAACTTGCAGGTGTACCAATACCTGTCGCTGCTGGTGAGAAGTAATACCACGAAACTAACAGAACTTCCAGGTGTACTAATACCTGTTGCTGCTGGTGAGAAGTAATACCACGAAACTAACAGAACTTCCAGGTGTGCCAATACTTGCTGTTGATGGTGAGTAATAGCACCAGGATACTAACAGAACTTGCAGGAGTACCAATACATGTCGCTGCTGGTGAGAAGTAATACCACGAAACTCTGGTGTGCCAATACTTGCTGTTGATGGCGAGTAGTAACACCAGGATACTAACAGAACTTTCAGGTGTACCAATACTTGCTGTTGATGGCGAGTAGTAATACCCCGATACTAACAGAACCTCCAGGTGTACCAATACTTGCTGTTGATGGCGAGTAGTAACACCAGGATAATAACAGAACCTTCAGGTGTACCAATACTTGCAGTTGATGGCGAGTAGTAATACCACGATACTAACAGAACCTCCAGGTGTACCAATACTTACTGTTGCTGCCGAGAAGTAATACCACGATACTAACAGAACCTCCAGGTGTACCAATACTTGCTGTTGCTGGTGAGAAGTAATACCACGATACTAACAGAACTTCCAGGTGTGACAATACTTGCTGTTGCTGGCGAGTAGTAATACCACGATACTAGCAGAACTTCCAGGTGTGACAATACTTGCTGTTGCTGGCGAGTAGTAATACCACGATACTAGCAGAACTTCCAGGTGTAACAATACTTGCTGTTCCCGGCGAGTAGTAATACCACGATACTAACAGAACTTCCAGGTGTAACAATAGTTGCTGTTGCCGGCGAGGTAACACTAGAATACTAACAGAACTTCCAGGTGTGCGAATACTTGCTGGTACTGGTGAGAAGTAACACCAGAATACTAACAGAACTTCCAGGTGTACCAATACTTGCTGGTACTGGTGAGAAGTAATACCACGATACTAACAGAACTTCCAGGTGTACCAATACTTGCTGGTACTGGTGAGAAGTAATACCACGATACTAACAGAACTTCCAGGTGTACCAATACTTGCTGTTACTGGCGAGAAGTAATACCACGATACTAACAGAACTTCCAGGTGTACCAATACTTGCTGTAACTGGTGAGAAGTAGAACCAGGATACTAGCAGAACTCCCAGGTGTACCAATACTTCCTGGTACTGGTGAGAAGTAATACCACGATACTAACAGAACTTCCAGGTGTACCAATACTTGCTGTAACTGGTGAGAAGTAGAACCAGGATACTAACAGAACTTCCAGGTGTACCAATACTTCCTGGTACTGGTGAGAAGTAATACCACGATACTAACAGAACTTCCAGGTGTACCAATACTTGCTGTTACTGGCGAGAAGTAATACCACGATACTAACAGAACTTCCAGGTGTACCAATACTTGCTGTAACTGGTGAGAAGTAGAACCAGGATACTAGCAGAACTCCCAGGTGTACCAATACTTGCTGTTGCCGGCGAGGTAACACTAGAATACTAACAGAACTTCCAGGTGTGCGAATACTTGCTGGTACTGGTGAGAAGTAACACCAGAATACTAACAGAACTTCCAGGTGTACCAATACTTGCTGGTACTGGTGAGAAGTAATACCACGATACTAACAGAACTTCCAGGTGTACCAATACTTGCTGTTACTGGCGAGAAGTAACACCAGAATACTAGCAGAACTTCCAGGTGTGCTAATACTTGCTGGTACTGGTGAGAAGTAGTACCACGATACTACCAGAACTTCCAGGTGTACCAATACTTGCTGTTACTGGCGAGAAGTAACACCAGAATACTAGCAGAACTTCCAGGTGTGCCAATACTTCCTGGTACTGGTGAGAAGTAATACCACGATACTAACAGAACTTCCAGGTGTACCAATACTTGCTGTTACTGGTGAGAAGTAATTCCACGATTGTTTTCATCTCATCGATAGTTATTCACGATGGGACTGAATTTCCTATGAGAGTTGTATCTAATAAGACTATTTAGCGAAATAGATTATTAATAGTTTATAATATATAGGAGAGGAGATTTTATTGGGTAATGATTGCAATACATTGATTCTCAAATGGTATATGACGCATTCGATCATGTCTATTTATCGAAAAATGATAATTTTCACTTTTGTAACTAAATACGTTGTGAACTGGATAACACTTTAAACAAAAGTTGTAAGTGAATTAATTGAAACCAAGTACAATTGTGGAACTGAGAGTTATTAAAAGTGAATCTTAGGTTGTCACCTTATTACCTATAACCAAGGAGTACATTTAAACATACGAACGTCAGTTGCAATAAGATTTCAAAGAAATGAAAATCAGCAGCGATAAAATTGCTCCAGCCAGATGACCGTAATTGGTTGAAATTATGTAATCTCGCCCATTCCATTGGTACTTTAATAGTGGAGCTGAATTATCAATGTAATACCTAAAGCGTTTTTATCATATTACATATTTGTTCACCTCAACATTCATAGAGTCATACTTAGTTTAATTGTTTGGTGATGCAAACATTATTTATTTATTTCTGAGATAAACATTTGATCTCTAGTGTCAGAAATGCCACTTACAAAATCATCAGTAAATTTATGTTGGTGATGGACTATACCTCAAAAGGTGTTTCACACACTCGGGAAAAAAATCTGATGTGTTCCGTTCCCACGGAAATAGTCTTATTACTCTCTTCCTTGTAAGTAGATGCGAAATAAGGGAGTATCATAGGTTAAAGTTATAGTCAAAAGCTGGTTGCTATGTGACTGAAGTTCCTTTGTTTGTACAGACAGGAAACTGTATGAGAATAGTATAAGTTTTTCAAGCTGAAACCAGCAACAAGGAATATCTCAAAAACAATCAACGACACGAAAAAGATATGTATATATAAACATAAATTGTATGTTTTAATGTGCTGTACATTTTTGGTGTGGTAACTTTTTGTCTGTCTCTTATGGTTTAGCAGTTATGCAAAATTGCGTAAAATTCATCCAGAATAAGGTAGTCTTCAGAGGCTATTACCAGAAAATTCAAAATATACATTTTATTTGTCAGGTAAATCTCTTTAATATATGATATTTTAATCAAAATAGAGTCTTTATTTAGAAAATCAACATTTTCGAAAAAAGTTCCATGCATAGGGTAGTTTTGGGTTGGGGGATTTTGTTGAAAATCTTCGTGTCGCATCCTTGGAAGGAAGATACCAAACTTATATACCAAGTTTGGTATTAAACGGTGTTTTGGTTTTTGAGCAATGCTGACCACAGACACACATACCATACATACACACAGACGCACACACAGACACACACACAAGGCAATTTTTCTAAAAATGCTTTTTTTTTTTTTTTTTTTTTGGATTCAGGGGAACCGAAACTTTGTATTTCCGGTGAAATCTTGGTATCAAATTTTTGGATGCATTACAATATATTTTCTATCCACTATGTACATAGTGCAAGTAGAGAAAGTAAAAAGAAATAAAGCAAGAAAACATAAAAAACCAATATTGAATTCGGGTTCGAGAAAAGCATGAGCACTCTGACAACTCAAATCAATAACCAGAAACATTTCGGAAATGGCCAAATCGACATAAAATAAGTAACTTATTTACTTCACATAGATTGTATGCTTGAAAAGCTTTTCTAAGATTTGCTCTATGTCTTATGGATTGCCAGTAATGCAAAAGTTGTTCTCAATTAAAAGGATTTAAAATGCTACCAGTACATTCAAGATATCATTGCAAATAGAAATGTCTAAAACGCATGGCACTTTATTAAAATCATTTAAGCAAATGTGAAAATCAACATTTTCCAAAAGGGTTGCGCATAAACGGTAGTCTGAGGTGGAGAGTTTGTCTTGAAAATCGTTGTGTCGCATCTTTGGAAGGTGCTAAAAACATCAAGTATGGTTTTAAACAAACTTTTTGATTTTGAAAGGGCTGTTCATAGACAGACACACACGGAACACTTTCTAGAATGTCTCCTTTGGAGTTCAGGAGCATAAACACGCTTTTCCGAACTTAATACTTCCCCTATTTACTATATGCAGTAGGAAAGGTAGAAATTATAACGCTCCTTTGAAAAACTATAGAATTAAGGTACTTCCTAGCGATTTTAGGACTTTATCAATTTTTGAAGTAGTCTGTCGCAGAGCAATCACACTGTTCTTTTTTTGTTTTTTGTTTTTTTGAAAGACGTATAAATACCTCATAAATAACAAAAGCAACGTTTCCGCTTCAAAAAGCAGAGAATTTAAGCTCAGATAATTGATGCAGCTCTCAGCATTGGAAAAGAATGTTTTATTTAACATTTTTTAAAGAATGTATTATTTGATTCACTTCCCATTCACGTCTCCTAGTGAAAAGTTGAATTTCCTGCATTCAGTTGCTTGCGTGTTTTTAATTTCTCTACACGTACAATTTATATAGTGTATAGAGAAGGAATTATAATGCACCCAAAAATTCGATACCGAGTTTTCACTGGAAATACATGTTTTGATACCCCCTGAATCCAATTTTTTTTTGTTTAGAAAAATGCATGTATTTGTGTGTGTGTGTGTGTGTGTGCAAGCGCGTGCCTATGGGTAGTATAGCTCATGAACGAAAAGACCGTTAAAACCAAACTTGGTATTTAGGTTTGCTGTCTTCCAAGGATGCGACACGAAGATTTTCAAGAAAATCCCCCCACCATCAACTACCCTTTACATGGAGCTTTTTTTCGAAAATTTTGATTTTCTCAAAAATGGTTCCAACAATTTAATTAAAATTTCATATATTAAGTACATTTACACGACAAATAAAATGTATATCTTAAATTTTCTGGGAATAGCCTCTGAAGACTACTTTAGTCTGGAGAATTTTAAGGAATTTTGTATAGCTACTAACCGTGAGATATGGACACAAACTTACCGCACAGAAAGTGTAGGGCACATTAAAACACACAATTTATATCATATACACTTTTTTCGTGGTGTTGATCGTTTTTAAGATATTCCTTGTGTTTGTTTCAGCTTTAAAAAACTTATATCTTTCTCATACAAGAATTTGTGAACTCCTGTCCATACAAACAAAGGAACTTCAGTCACATAACAACTAGCTTTTGATTGTCACCTTAATCTTTGGTACTCTCTTATTTCGTTTCTACTTACAAGGAAGCAAGCTATTTCTGCTTAATGTTTTCTGAATTAGCATGAAGTAAATGAAGCATAAGCTTTTTAACAATATTTTTTTCAGAGATATAGAGAGAGTCATGTGAATGGAACACAACAGACTTTTTTATACTTTACATATACACGTATATGTATGGTCTATATTAAATCACCCTTAATTTTTATTTTTATTACCCAGGTCTTTACTTCTTTTTTATTTATTAGTATTTACTTATGATTTAATCGTTTCAGAAGCTAATTATGAGCTGCACAGTCGACAAAGAGGCATGGTAATGTGGGTGACCTTGCTACTGTTCCACGCCAAGTGGTAATTACTTTTATTTTCACGTTAGCATTATTTCTAGAATTCATTGTCGATTGAAAAACGCACACATCAAACACGTGGTAAAGGTAAAGTTAAAGGTTGCCAACGCAATCTATACAGCTCTACAGTGCGTTAGCACACCCCAGAAGGAGGGAACCACAGGCGGCCACAGCGTCCCTAACTGCCGGCATTTCGGCACCAGAAGCGACACATAGACGCTAACATTACGGATTCCTAGTGTCATCAACTAAATTTACACCATTCATTTCAATATTATCTCTAAGTAGATTACCTCCATTTTAAGGATTTTTCCACAAAATGAGTTGCAATTAAATTTATAGCCTAAAATTATATAATTTTTACATCTACTATCCTAATTACATCATCCTTATTTACCCTCCGTAAGAACAATGACCACAACGCCACCCAAACGCCAAGAACAGCATTTACAAAGCGCATGCATCCATGCACCACCTGTCAGCATTGTCACGTACCATGAATCCTGAGGGGTGAGCGCGCGCGCACACACACACACACACACACACACACACACACATACACACACATACACACACAAACACCTGAAAGGTAAGGAAATTACATGGAATGGATTAGGGATTATATCTTGAAGTTTCTGAGAGTGGCATCTGAAAAATTCTTCATTTTGGGTGAATTTTGCATAACTGGTAAACGTAAGAGATAGAAAAAAACTTGCCAGAAAATGTAGATTTTGCTAAACACACAATTTACTTCATAAACACTTTTTATAGAGTTAATCGTTTCTAAGATATTCCTTGTTACTGATTTCAATTTAAAGGTATTTACACTTTTCACAAACGGGAGGTTATCCTTTGTTTCATTTCTCTTTTATTTTACTCCTGATTGTGCAAAGAGAACCAAATTTCAATTATTTAACCAGCGACCGCTTTTTAAAAGATTTGACTATCACTTTAACTTAGTGTATTGCTCAATTTCCATTAAACTTGGAAGGGATCAATACAACCATTTCTGGTGAAGTTTACTTCGAGAACCACGATGTAGATAAAGGAATAATCTGCTGTAATTGTTTGTAGAGAAAGCCATGTGAATGGGAGATCAGATTTTTTTTCTTTAGATAAATAAGTGGCCTATAGAAATTTCTTTATTGTACATTTATTATTTATAAGTGTTTGGGATAAATAGGAAGCTGAAGTAATAGAAAAAGATACAAAGCATTGAAAATGTAAATCTAGAGCCATTTATATTTCAGAAATATCTAATTGTACATTTTATTTGACATAAATTGTTGAAACGAAGTTTACATTTTTAAGTAGTAAGTTTTTGCCTATCGCTTATGGTTCACAAAATTATCATTCAGGGGACTGTATCCGAATGCAAAGACGAAATCAATATTAATATATGTTTATTTCAGACGGTAATGTTATGCCTAAAGGTTTTTAAAATGGACATTCATTCCGAATAAGGAAAACTTAAGAGGTTAATTTTGGACATGTAAGTGACTAGTGACGCAAATTTCTTAAAATATGGTATTTTATACAAAAATTAATATAACAGTTTTAGTAAAGCAAAAATTCTTTAAAGCCTATCAATTTGAGTAATCTTGATACCTTTCTTGAATGTTTTCAAGTTTGGAGCAAGTTTGGTATTTAGCCCACTTTTCGTTTCTAAGCACGCGAACGCACACACACGCACGCACACAGAAAAGTGTAACTTTCCTTAAAAATAAAGTCAGTAAGCCTTAAATAATTTATTTCAAATACAATCTCAATATGCGGTTTTTCAGTGCAATGTATTGCCTCTCACAGGTATCAAATATAATAAATGACAATTTGTTCGGTGTATAACAGTCTAAGATATACAATATTTTGATTTACAATTCTGGCTTTACTCACTTACACACGCTTGTACTGACCCTTGTAATGCAATATCGATTGTCTTTTATAAGTAAAGACATTTCTTGGTACCTTATTTTGTCTTAACATACTAATCTATTGTTTTTCCAGTCGTTTACTCTTAAAGTGCATGTTTAATGATACCGCTATTTTCTAACAGTTTTTCTGTATGTAAATAGTTAAGAAGGTAATAGATAACCTTGTGAGTGTCCTTGGTGTGCTTCATTAATTTTATTTCCTGGAGTTGCCTTTCTTTTCTATAAATATTTCTGAAACATGCTAGCTCACTCGATTAGCTAAGTAAATACAATTATTATTTCTTTGTTACTTCTTTAAGTCTAAGGGTATCCATTTAGAGCGCTCCATATTCTTTCGCTCTGGCAACAAAAATTAATACAGATATTTCTAATGTGAAGTAAAAACTTGGATCTCTTGAGTAGTCGGAAACATCGACTTTCCAAACGTGTCAAGTGTGAAAGTCAGATAAGCGTGCACACATAGGCATAAATGAAGGAAAGCTATAATAGCTCGTCGTTATGGCACGGATTCATGACCGAGACGGCCGCAGTACTTAATAAAGGTGAGAGCTGGCGCAGGGGCTAATGCGCATACATGGTAAAGAAAGGAAATGCGAGAGAGCAGTGCTAGGAATATTGCTATGCTTACATGGCAGAGATAGGGAAATCAAACAACCATGCTAGTGAGAGGAGCAAAATTATCCTAGGCGCAGAGTGGTAGGCGTATTTTTTCAGTCCTTTATCATTCCTTTCAATCTCGTTTTCATTGTTTTACAGTTATTTTTGGGTTTCCTAGAGTTTGGCCATGTTTGACGCTTTTTGGATTGTGAGATTTTTTTTTTTTTTTTTTTTTTTTTTAAACAGTACTGGTGTCTGATCAGGGCTCCGGCTCTGTATCCAAGTTTACATTTTCCCCCCTAAATTTACTGTATGATTACTGGTTTTAGTGTTCCTTTACACAAACATACACACATTGCACAAAAATATAACACCCATGCCAAAGGCGGGACTCGAACCCACGATCCCCTACCCACGAAGCACCAAAGCGAGACGCCTTAGCGAGCGTGGCCATGGGGACCGGCAATTCTCTGAAGACATTTTTACTTTCTCTACACGTACTATGTACATAGTATATAGAGAAGGTATTGCACTCCACCCAAAAGTTAATACCGAGATTTCATCCGAAATATATGTTTTAGGGTCCCCTTTATGCAAAAGAATCATTTTCAGAAAAAAGTCCGTGTATGTGTGTCCATGTATGTGTGTCCGTGTGTGAACACGATAACTCAAAAACGAAAATTCAGTAAAATACCAAACTTGGTATTTGAAGTTTAGTATCTTCCAGGGATGTGACATGAAGATTTTGAGAAAACTCCCCCACCCCAAACTACCCTTTACATGAAACTTTTTTCGGAAATTTTGCTTTTCTTAAAAATGGCTGTAACGATTTTGATTAAAATATCGTTTATTAAATACATATGGCGCGTAAAATTAAATGAATCTAAATCCGTACACATCAACTTTACGAATAAGAAAACTAAGATACTACCGATAAAAATAAATAATCAAACTATTCCTCAAGTTCAATCAGTGAAGTACCTAGGAATGATACTAGATGCGAAACTAAATTGGAGAAAGCATATAGAAACTAAAAGAAAAGAGTTAAATATCAAACATAAGAAACTTTACTGGCTTATTGGGAGAAATTCTGAACTTGACATATATAATAAGCTATTAATATACAAGCAGGTGTTAAAGCCAGTTTGGACCTATGGGATACAGCTTTGGGGCTGTTCTAAATTGACTAATATAAAACATATACAGACATTTCAAAATAAAGCTCTAAGAACAATAGTTAATGCACCTTGTTATGTGCGCAATGATCAGATACACAGAGATCTCAAGATCGACACAGTTACAGAAGAAATAAAAAATACAGCAAGGAAACATCATATAAGAGTGCAGCACCATGGAAATAAAGAGATGTTGAATGTGCTTAGTAAGTGTGAAGTTAGAAGATTGAAAAGAATCAAGCCAAATGACTTAATGTGTGACCGCAAGAATTAGTGTAAGCTTTGGGGGCCTTCAGTGGAAGACTCGCCTATACATTGCGAACTTATTTATGAAGGAAATATTACTAGATAAGCTTTCGCTTAGTTGTAATTTAAAATTCTAATAATAAAAAAAAAAATTAAATAAATTTTCCTGACAAATAAATTGTATATCCTGAATTTTCTGGGAATATCCTCTGAAGACTACTTTATTCTGGATGAATTTTACAAAATTTTGCATAGCTGCTAAACTGTAAGAGTTGGACAAAAACTTACCACACAAAAAATGTAGAGCACCTTAAAACACACAAATTATGTTTTTTTTTCGTGGAGTTGATCATTTTTTTTTTTAGATATTCCTTACTTTTGGTTTCATCTTTAAATTTTTTCTCATACTAGAATTTGTCAACCCCTGCCCATATAAACAAAGGAACTTCAGTCACATAGCAAGCAGCTATTGACTATCACTTTAACCTATGGTACTCCCTTATATGCTTCTACTTCCAAGGAAATAAGCAATAAGATAATTCCTGCTAATTTTTTCTCGATTAGCATGAAGTAAATAGAAGTATAAACTTTTTAAAAATAATTTGTTGTAGAGATGTAGAGAAAGCCATGTGAATGGATCACATCAGAATTTTTATTATTTTGCTGTGTTTTGCTCTGGCTTTTGAGTGTAGAGAACATTTATAAGAGCTTTCTGGGATTTTTGAGTGCTAGCACAGCTGCTTTGAATACTTCTAATGACATTTCATGTCTTTTGGAGGATGTTTAGCACTCTAGGCCAATTAATTTCAAAGTACTCATCAGACATCTTTTAGCTCTTTTGAATTAATTTCATGCCATTTTGTGGGTATTTAGCGCTCTTAGATTAGTATTTTAGGTTTTTCAGACGTTTTTGCTAATATTTACAGTGTCTTCTATTGATTTCTTTACGCTTTTTAAGCATTTTAGTATGTTTTAGTGTTATTTTTCAGCGATTTTAGTGTTTTCTCTTGCATTTTTAGAGATTTGTTAATTAAATTAAAAGTTGCTGCAGTTGTTTGAATGGTTTTTAATGACATTCCATGTCATTTGGAGAATAATTAAACCTTAGGGACAGCTAGTTGAGGGGTATCCATCACACATTCTAATAAGAAGCTAGGAACTGTTATTTTTATATATTGTTTGATAAATGTATTCAATAGCACTAAATGGATTTTTAAATAAGAAGTTACTGGAAATAGCCTCAATAATTAGGCCAATCTTTATTATATCCAAATTTTTACTTTCTCTACACGTACTATGTACATAGTGTATATAAAAGCTATTGTATTGCACCTACAAATTCGATACCGAAATTTCACCGGAAATACATGCTTTGGATGCCCCTGTATCCAAAAAAAGGATGTTTGGAAAAAGGTCCGTGTGTGCGTCTGTGTGTCTGTGGACTGAGTAGCTCAAATCGAGGTATTTAAGATTGGTATCTTCCAAGGATGCGACACGAAGATTTTCAAGAAAATCCTGAACTACCCTTTACATGAAACTTTTTTTCGAAAATTTTGATCTTCTCAAAATGGCTCTAACGATTTTGGTTAAAATATCTTATATTAAAGATATTTACCTGATAAATAATATCTATATCTTGAATTTTTTGTGAATAGCCTCTGAAGACTAATTTATTCTGGATGAATTTTACGAAAATTTGCATAACTGCTAAACCATAAGAAGTGGACAAAAACTTACCACACAACAAATGTAGAGCACGTTAAAACACACAATTTATGTATTCCAAATTTTTTTCGTAAAATTGATCGTTTTTTAAATATTCCTTGTTATTAGTTCCCGCTTTGAAAAAAAATATACTTTTTTCATACAGGAGTGTGTATCATTTTAATATATGGTACTCCCTTGTTTCGCTTCTACTTACAAGGAAACAAGTAATAAGAATATTTCTGCTAATTTGTTCTTAATTAGCAAGAGGTAAATAGAAGCATAAGCTTTTTAACAACAATTTGTTACAGAGATGTAGAGAAAGTCATGTGAATGGAACATATATTTTTTATATGTTAGAGACAGTTTTGCTGATAAGGCCACCTATTTTCGTCGATATTTTAAGAGTCATTATTTGGAGAAACGATCTAAGGTGAGAAATGTTATTCCATAGGGGAAATGTTGTAGAAATGGCTTGTAGGGTTAACCCAGTAGAACTGACGACGAGGTGAATGACCGCCGAGGTCTCATGGCCTCAATACAAGCTCACTCCTGACTACAGCTGAGAAACGATCACTTCCTAGTTACCTTCATCATTAAACACAATATATTCCTCTACTAAAAGAGATCAATAGTAAAAGTATAAGTTTTGTGAGCAAATCAGATTGAGAAGCACATTGGAATACAGTGAATTAAAAAGCTGATGTGTTCCATTCACATGACTTTCTCTACATCTTTACAACAAATGATTGTTAAAAAGCTTAATGCTTCTATTTAATTCATGCTAATCGAGAAAAAATTAGCAGAAAAAGTCTTATTACTTACTTTCTTGTAAGTAGAAACGAAATAAGGGAGTACCATAGGTTAAAGAGATAGTCAAAAGCTGATTGCTATGTGACTGAAGTTCCTTTGTTTCTATGGACAAGATTCACAAATCTCTATATGAGAAAAGTATGTTTTTCAAAGCCTGAAATCAATTACAATGAATAATCTCAAAAACGATCAACTCCACGAAAAATATGTATATTACATAAATTGTGTGTTTTAACGTGCTCTAGATTTTTTGTGTTTTAAGTTTTTGTCCATCTCTTACGATTTAACAGTTATGCAAAATTCCATAAAATTCAACCAGAATAAAGTATTCTTCAGAGGCTGTTGCCTTAAAATTCAAGATGCATATATTATTTGTCGGGTAAATATCTATAGTATACGATATTTTAATGAAAATCTTTAGAGCCATTTTTGAGAAAATAAAATTTTTGAAAATATTCCATGTAAAGCTTAGTTTGGGGTGGGTGGTTATTTCTCAAAATCTTTGTGTCGCATCTTTGGAAGATCTAAACTTAAATTTCAAGTTTGGTATTTTACCCACTTTTCGTTTTTGAGTTATCGTGTTCACAGACACATGAACACACTGACAGACGGACCCACGGAAACACGAACTCACGTACCTTTTTGTGAAAATGTTTTTTTTTTTTTTTTGGATACTGGGGTCCATAAAACATATATTTCCGGTGAAATCTCGGTATCGAATTTTTGGGTGGAGTGCAATACCTTCTCTATACACTATGTACATAGTACGTGTGAGAAAGTAAAAGTAGCGGACACATTTAATATTTCATGTCGTTTTAGGTGAAATGGTTAAACAGTCTAAGCACCTTAAAAAAGCTATCGATAATTATGCATTTAGAGGGATACCAATGATTTGACTGGTTTCAATTAAATGTTTATGAATTGATACTATGTTTAATGCCTAAGATTGAATTAAAATTTTTTGCTACATAAGTCACCATTAATATCTCAGAAATTAATGAGGTAGGTAACAGCCTTTGATCAATTACACATGCAGAAGTTTTCTCATATATAGGAATTTCATAGATTAGTTTAAATGTTTTACAGTTCATTTCTTTTCTTTTTCTTTATTTTAAACATTTAAAGCACTTATTTTATAGTATTAAGTACGTAATGAAGTTAGTTAAAAAGGATGGAGGTTTAATTTGAACTCGAACTGTTACGTCACATACTAATATCCCACTCATAAATAAATTGACTTTAATGACACTATGTTGATGTTCGGATATTTCCGTATATTCCCATTTATTAATATAAAATATTTGAATAAATAATAAGTAAGTTTAATCTAAATTACTTAAACTTTCTGTTATGTTCAATTCATGACTTTCTCTAGCTATTCTGCAATAAACTATTTGTTACAAATCTTATTTTATCTACTGCATGCTAATCAAGAAAAATGTTAACAGCATGACCATATACTTCTTGTGGGTACAATTGGAAGACTACGCTGAAGGTAAAGTCAAATCTTATAAGAGCTGGTCGCTATGAGATGGCTCTGAAGTTCCTTTCTCTTTTCATGTCCGGCCGATGGCTGATATAGGTCAAATTATACCACATTTTCCGAACGCTTTCTTTTTCCCTATTTTCACATGAAGTTACAGGCGAGGTTATCCCAAATCCTGGCAGAATTCGATATAAACTTAGGATAATCCAAAAATGAAAACAAATGTTCTGGAACATTTAATCCAATAATGAGGAATGGTTAAGCTCACAAAAGACGCCTTTGACATAAAATGTGCTGAAACGAGCTTTATGTTTGTGTACAGTAAGAGTTTGTCTATCATTTTATTGTTATGTAAAAGTCATGCAGCATGAACAGTACTTCAGAGTCTATTCCCAGAAAATATCAAGATACATATTTCAAGTGCTATTTTAGTCAACATCGTTTGAACCAGTTTTGATATTAAAACTATGTTTAAGATAATCGAAAATGTCCTATTAAAGGACAGTTTGAAGTGGAATATATTCTTGAAAATATTCATATTGCTTCCTTAGAGGATGCTGATGATAAATATAAAGTTTGGTGTTCACCGAACTTTTCTTTTATTACTTTCTCTGGCACGCATGTACACAGTACCTAGAAATGGTATTGTGTTCCACCCAGAAATTTTGATTTTGAATTTTCATCGGAAATATATATTTTGAGGTCTCATGAGTCCGAAAAAACACATTCGTTGAAAAGGTGTGTGTGACTGTGGAGAGACTAGATCAAAAACGAAAAGACTTGGTATTTATGTTTAGTTTCTTACTAAGAGGCGAGAGAACATTTTCAAAAAAATCTGATGTGTTCCATTCACATGACTTTCTCTGCATCTCTGCAACAAATTATTGTGAAAAAGCATATGCTTCTATTTACTTCACTTTAATCGAGAAAAATTAGCTTATTACTTGCTTCCTTGTAAGTAGAAGAGAAATAAGGGAGTACCATAGGTTAAAGTGATAGTCAAAAGCTGGTTGCTATGTGATTGAAGTTCTTTTGTTTGCATGGACACGAGTTGACAAATTTCTGTATGAGAAAAGTATAAATTTTCAAAGCTGAAACCAAAAACAACGAATATCTTAAAAGGGACCAACTTCACGAAAAAATGTAAATGGCTTTATCTTGATATACATTCTTTGTATACTAAGTTGTTGCCCAACTCTTACAGTTTAGAAGTTATGCAAAAAATTCAAGATATACATTTAATTTGTCGTATACATATCTTTAGTATATGGTACTTTGATCAAAATCGTTAGAGCCAATTTTTGAGAAAATAAAAAATTTCGAAAAAAGTTCAATGTAAAGGGTAGTTAGGGGTGGGGAGATTTTATTGAAAGTCTTCGTGTCGCATCCTTGGAAGATACCAAACTTAAATACCAAGTTTGGTTTTAACGGTATTTTCATTTTTCAGCTATGCTGCCCACAGGCGCGCACACACACACACACACACACACATACTCACAGACAGGCAGACAGACAGACACACACGGACATTTTTCTAAAAATCTTTTTTTTTTATTCAGGGAGTCTTAAAACATGTATTTCCGGTGATATCTTGGTATGGAATTTTTGGGTGCATTACAATACCTTCTCTATACTCTATGTACTTAGTACGGGCAGAGAAAGTAAAAGTCCCCCACCAAAAACTGCCCTTTGCATAGAAAAATGTTCGAAGATTTTGTTCTTCTCAAAATTGTCTGTAGCCATCTTGATTAAAATACCGCATATTAAAGATACTTAACATTACAAATAACATCTATATTTTGAATTTTCTGGGAATAGCCCCTGAAGACCTCTTTATTCTAGATGGGTTTTGTAGAATGTTTGGTAACCGTTAAACCGCAAAAGATAGACAAAAACCTAAAACACAAGAAATATAGATCTCGTTAAAACACATAATTTATGTCATATAGGTTTTTTATTATTATTATTATTATTATTATTATTATTATATATTCCATGTTATTGGTTTCAATTTTATACTACTTATCTTTTCTCAAACGGGACCATGCAAAGCGAACCGAATCTCAATTGTTTCACATAGAGGAGGCTTTTAGAAGATTTGACTATTGCTTTAGCGTAATGCATCCCCTTATTTCCTTTCTAATTAAAATGAAGGGTGCAACAAGACCAATTCTACTAATGTTTATCTCGATTAGCAACATGTAGATAAAAGAATAAACTTTTGTATTTGGATCAACTAGAGAATCTGGAACACATCAGATTTTTGAGTTATGTAATTAACACAAACACACACATACATACACATGCATAAACACACACCTACACCCACAGTAACAACATACGTGCGCGGATCTTTTTCAAAAATGTGTTCCTTTTTACTTTCTCTATACGCACTATGTACATAGTGTATAGAGAAGGTATTGCACTCCACCAAAAGATTTGATACCGAAATTTCACCGGAAATATATGTTTTAGGGTCCCCTGTATCCAAAATAAGTATTTTCAGAAAAACGTCCGTGTGTGTGTCCGTGTGTCTGTGAACACGATAACTCAAACACGAAAAGTAGGTAAAATACCAAACTTGTATCTTTCAGGGAAGCGACACGAAGATTTTGAGAAAAATCTCCCCACCCGCAATTACCCTTTACATCGAACTTTATTCGAAAATTTTAATTTTGTCAAAAATGGCTCTAACGATTTTGATTAAAATTTATATATTATATTAGAGCTATTTACCTGACAAATAAAATATATATCTTCAATTTTCTGGAAATAGCCTCTGAAGAGTAGTTTGTTCTGGAAGAATTTTACTAAATTTTGAATAACTGCTAAACCGTAAGAGATGGACAAAAACTTACTACACAAAAAATGTAGAGCCCGTTAAAACACACAATTTATGTTATATATATTTTTTTTCGTGGAGTTCGTCGTTTTTGAGTCATTCCTTATTTTTGGTTTCTGCTATGAAAAACGTATACTTTTCTTATGCAGGAACTTGTCAACTCCTATCCATATAAACAAAGGAACTTAATTAACATAGCAAGCAGCTTTTGACTATCACTTTAACCTATGGTAGTCCCTTATTTCGCTTCTACTTACAAGGAAGCAAGTAATAAGACTATTTCTGCTAATGTTTCTTCTGATTAGCATAAAGTAAATAGAAGTATAAGCTTTTTAACAATAATTTATTGTAGGGATATAGAGAAAGACATGTGAATGGTACACATCAGATTTTTATTCGGGGGATCCCAAAACGTCTACTTTCAGTGAAATCTCGGTGTTGAATTTTATGGTATGCAACACTTTCTCTAGCTACTATGTAGAAGATGGATAGCCTTGTTTGTAACGTTTCATCTATTTTTACTTTCTCTACACGTACCACGTACATACTGTATAGAGAAGGTATTGCACTCCACACAAAAATTCGATACCGAGATTTCACTGGAAATATGTATTTTAGGGTCGCCTTTATCAAAAAAAACAAACAAAAAACATTTACAGAAAAAGTCCGCGCGCGCGAGCGTGTGTGTGTGTGTGTGTGTGTGTATGTATGAGTGTGTCCGTGTGTCCATGTGTCCGTGTGTCTGTGTACACAATAACTCAAAAACAAAATGTCGGTAAAATACCAAACTTGGTATTTAAGTTTAGCAGCTTCCAAGGATGCGACACGAAGATTTTCAAAAAAAATCCCTCCACCCCCAACTACGCTTTACATGGTACTGTTTCGAAATTTTTGATTTTCTTAAAAATGGCTTTAACGATTTTGATTAAAATACCGTATATTAAAGATGTTTACCTGACAAATAAAACGTATACCTTGAATTTTCTGGGAATAGCCTCAGAAGACTGCTTTATTCTGGATGAATTTTACATAACTGCTAAACCGTAAGAGATGGACAAAAACGTACCACACAAAAAATGTAGAGCACTTTAAAACACACAATTTACGTTACATATTTTTTTCGTGGAGTTGATCGTTTTTGAGATATTCCTTGTTTTTGGTTTCAGGTTTGAAAAGCATATCTTTCTCATGCGGGAATTTGTCAACTCCTGTCCATACAAACAAAGGAACTTCAGTCACATAGCAACCAGCTTTTGACTATCACTTTAACCAATGGTATTCCCTTATTTCCCCTCTGTTTAGAAGGAAGCAAGTGCCTAATAAGGCTATTTCCGCTATTTTGTTCTCGATTAGCATGAAGTAAATAGAAGCATAAGCTTTTTAACAATAATTTGTTGCAGAGATGTAGAGAAAGTGATGTGAATGGAACACATCAGATTTTGGTTTACATGTCCAATACTTGTCTTCTGTTTTGTAAGCAACAGCTTCTTTTAGTGAGGGAAACAGATAATTATAGAGATTATGAAAGAGCTACGAGGGCGGTTTCACAATAGGTGGCGTTGCTAAAGCAAGTTGGTTTTACCATCGTGTACTGCTATTTGTTACGTGTCGCCAAAACAAACTTAATACTGATTCATTAGTTAAATTGGATTTGGCAGGTATTTTAATTTGTGAGTAGCTAGTTGTTGTTTTCTCGAAAATGAAAAACAAAAAGGTGTAGTATTGTTCAATGGTTCGCTTATTAATATTAGATGGAAAAATCACGAGAAGATAAAAATTCGTATGTTTTGAAGGATTTAAAACTGGTTGCATGGTTCTGAGAAGTGTATATCCCTAAAAGGGACATATTGCAAACAAATACTTTGCGTTTGAAAAAAAAATGAGTGCTTTTTACATGAGTTTGTATGTATTGTTAATAAGCTCATTCTTCTATCTACCTCATGCTAATCGAGATAAACAATGGCCCTGTTTACTTAGTTTCTTATAAGTAGAAGCGAAATAAGGGAATACACTAGGCTAAATTAAAATGTGGTTGCTATGAGACTGAATCCTTTTCTTTGCGTGGCCATGAGCTGATCAGTTCTCGTTAGAGAAAAGATTAAATAGGTACTTTAAACAGAAACCAATAGCAAGCAATACCTCGAAAACAGCCAACTCAATAAAAAATGTAAGAAACATAAATTGTGTGTTTTAAGGAGATATACATGTTTGATAGTAGGGATTTGTCCATCTCTTACGGTTCATCGTTTAGGCAAAATTCAGAAAAATTCATCCGGAATAAGGAGGTCTTCAGAGGCTATTCCCAAAAAATTCTTATATATATATATAATTAAATATCTTATATATAAGAAACTTTAACCAGAATCTTTAGAGCCATTTTTGAGAAAATCAAAATTTTAGAATTTTGTTCCATGCGAGGGTGGGGGAGATTTTCTTGAGAATCTTCGTGTCGCATCCTTGGTAATTGCTGAACTTAAATATCAACGGACTTTTCGTTTTTGAGCAATGCTACCAACACACACACATACAGACACTGACATTTATGTAAAAATGTTTTTTTTTTTTTTTTTTTTCGATTCAGGAAGTCCAAAAATGTGAAATCTCGGTATCGATTTTTTGGTTGCAATACAATACATTCTCTATATAGTATATAGAGAGAAAGTAAGAAATAGCGACTTCTTTCCTAACAAGGGTACTGGACCTTATTGGTTGTAACTACTCCAGAAATGTAAGCAGTTTCACCATCAATATACCTTTTTAGCATACTTCACTTAGTCAAAAAATCTGATGTGCTCCATTCAGATGCCTTTCTCTACTAACTATTATCCCTTTATCTTCATCATGAAATCGAGGCAATCATTAACAGAAATTGTAGTATTGGTTTCTTGTAAGTAGAAGGGAAATACACTAGGCTAAAGCGATAGTCAAATTTTTACTCTGCAAGATCAGGGCAAAAGAAAATAGAGATGATCTGACGTTTGAAAAAAGTTTAAATAACTTAAAATTCAAACTATAACAAAAATATCTCTGAAACGGTTTTATTTATAAAACAAAACAAACAAACAAAAAAAAACATAAGCAAAAAATGCATGTCATAAATTGTGTGTTTTAGCGACATCTATATTATTTGTCTTAAACTTATATCTAACTCTTCGGTGTACCATTATGCAAAATTCATCCAGAAAGAATAGATCTTCATAGGCTATTCACAGAAAATTCCAAATATAAATTTTACTTGTCCTGTAATTATATGTACAATATTTTAATCGAAATCTTTTGAGCCATTTTTGAGAAAACAAACATTTCAAAACATTTTCCATTTAAGAATAGTTTGGGGGGGGGTTCTTGAAACAATTCGTGTTGCATCCTTGGGAGATGCCGAACTTAAATACCAAATTTAGTATTTACCGGT
Organism: Hymenopus coronatus; assembly: GCA_030762935.1. NCBI lineage: Eukaryota > Metazoa > Arthropoda > Insecta > Mantodea > Hymenopodidae > Hymenopus > Hymenopus coronatus. The sequence goes on from CM060890.1 coordinate 12,687,153, forward strand.
ACTTTCGTTTTTATGCTGTCTACAGACACACACATACACACATTGACCTTTTTCTAAAAATGCTTTATTTGAACAAACGAACGTACATATTTCCGTAGAAATCTCGGTATCGATTTTTGAACAATTATGTATAATACGCTAGTACATAGTACGAGCAGACAAAGTAAAAATGTAATATTAAGCAATTCTATATATTTTACTTCTGGAAAAGATGTATACATTTGCAGTATACTAAACATAGCATGCTGTATAGTATACGCTCGCGCTGCCCTAACAATGATTTTCGATAAAGCCGTTTCTCCAGAGCGTTGCTTTCTATAGAGCATTCACAATGAAATGCAAGCGCAGACGGGATGTAAGCGCAAGAGTTTGGATTCATATTATTTAATGTAAGCATTCACATAGAAACACGCAAAACACAACCCAATGTAATGCAACGCAAGAGTTTGCAAACTCCAAACTTTATCCTTGCGTTGCCTTCAAAGAAAAAGAATTCTGCTTCTTTTCTCTATGCATTGCCTATGAATTCGATAACAAGCGATCGCACCGCAAGATTTTACATGGCCTGCTGTACATGCAAGCTCTTCTATTTGGTCGTGCCACGCCATCTCTAATTTCCCTCAAGAGGTTATGACAGTCTCCTTGCGAATCCTTCTTTGATTTAATGGGTGTAACTATCATCTGTGTATAGAATTATTGGTTCTCATAAATCGAAGACATAGGGAGATAATTCTTAGTTGTTAAATGTGTAGTTTATCACTTTCTGCAGTCTCTATGCTTGTACTATTTTCGGTAATTCTGCACAACGGCTCTATTAATTATGCCGTCTGCAAAACGGAAACTACCATGTTGGCATCTATAGTAGGAAATAAAAGTGATATGTGCGGCTTGAGGTGAAAATACAAGTAATTTAAAATCGGTTAATAAATAGAAGGTGCAGAATTACCCTGATTTACGTATAATTTGGCAGATATTGAATTCGCGGTCTTTGCTGGATCTGAATTGAAGACTTTGTATTTATTAACCGATTTTAAATTACTTTCTGTGTTTTCACCACAATCTACACTTTTCACTTTTATTTTCTGTTATACATACCCCGACGTATCTCCATTTATCAGACGGTAGAATTAATAGAGCCGTTGTGCAGAATTGCCCTATTTTCAATAATTTTGAATGAGCAATTATTAAGACGTCACTGCCGGCCGCATGCGTTAGTTGTTAGTATATAATGTATTTATTTTGTAAAAGATTGAGTAAATTTTCGTATGTGGTATTGTTGGCTATGTTATTCAGTTTGTACCTTGGAAGATATTCGCATGTAACTTATAGATCTAGAAACCTGTGGCAACTTCTTGCGTTGCGCTTACGATTCCATTGTGAATTGTGTTTCTTTGCGTCTCATTGTGATTGTAGCTTTTTTGGAAAAGTTTTATGAGCTATACGCTTTAGCAAATTCTTGTGCTTACAGTTAATGCCAGCTGGTGTTTACAATCCAAATGCCACATGTTCCGTTTTATAGGAGAGATCTGGCACAATCACGCCGTGTAACTGTATACCCTCTTAGTATGAAAACACATTGCTCGCCACATTCCATTCAACAGTTTCCATGTTGGCAGGGCAAATGGGTCAAGGTGCTTTTGTCTCCGTTTTATACCTCAACACTAAACAATCCACCTTTAACCACTTAAAATAGCTTTTATTATTATTATTATTATTATTATTATTATTATTATCATTAAAATAGGCTATAAAATATCGTTAGAGGTGTACATCAATAAATACGTAGAAATTACAAGATAAACATTTGATTCTATGCATCCAAACTTAATCCTTCTTTTAAAAATCTGATGTGTTCCATTCACATAACTTTCTCTACATCTCTGCAACAAATTATTGATAAAAAGCTTATTGTTCTATTTACTTAATGCTAATCGAAAAAAATTAGCAGAAATAGCCTTATTACTTGCTTCCTTGTAAGTAGGAGCGAAATATGGGAGTATCATAGGTTAAAGTGATAGTCAAACGCTGGTTGCTATATGACTGAAGTTGTTTTGTTAGTATGGAGAGGAGTTGCTGAAATCCTGTATGAGAAAAGAATAATTTTTAAAGCTTAAACCAAAAACAACGAATATGTAATAAATGATCAACTCCACGCAAAAAATTGTGTATTTTAAAACGCTCTACATTATTTGTGTGGTAAGTTTTTTTTTTTTCCATCTCTTACAATTTAACATTTATGCAAAATTCCGTAAATTCGTCCAGAATACAGTAGTCTTCGGAGGCTATTCCCCTAAAATTTAAGATATGCATTTTATTTGCCAGGTAAATATCTTTAATATATGATATTTTAATCAAAATCGTTAGAGCCATTTTTTAGAAAATAAAAATGTTTGATAAAAGTTCCATGTAAAGGTAGTTTGGGGTGGGGGATTTTTCTCAAAATCTTTGTGTTGCATTCCTATAAGATACTAAACTTAAATACCAAGTTTGGTATTTTACTGACTTTTCGTTTTTGAGTTATCGTGTTCACAGGCACACGGACACACACAGACCTTTATGTGAAAATGTATATTTTGTATACAGGGGGACCCTAAAACATATACTTCCACTGAAATCTCGGTATCCAATTTTTGGGAGGAGTGCAATACCTTCTCTATACACTATGTGAATAGTAAGTGTAGAGAAAGTAAAAACAGCAATAACTTTAGCAATAGAAATCATTAATGAGCATCAAACCTTACAGAGCTACAACGTCAGTAAAATTATTAAATTATAATGGCTAGAGCCGTTTTATAATGTAGCAGACACTATCGACTTAAACGTCTAGAATCGATGTTTATAGAATTCAATATATTGTTAAGAATATATGCTGGTAATAAATAACAATGTAGAATGATGGAAATAAAATTGCAAAAGTGACAAAGAATGCCTGAAGGAAGGCTTGCGAATATGTGCACAAAGTTCATCTATGCTTTTAGGAAATATTTAGTCTGCTGGGAAACTTTTTTTTGGGTAGTGTTTAACGCCCGCTTTTACTGCTTGTGGCACCGCAGGCGATGTCACTGGTGATACTTGGAATGAAGATGGAGCACCGGTGGAATGCGATGGCGGGGGAAACCGGAGAATCTGGTGCGCGGCTTTGCCCACCACAAAACTCAGATGCAGTCGCTTGGGATCGAACCCGGGTGAGAGCCGAATGGTCTAACCACTCGACCACGGCGAGGCTCCTTTTCACTAAAAGGATACACGTTAAATTCGCCATTGAGTCTCGCTCATTCTATAGACATGATTTCCGCCGTACTGTAGTAACCGAGTGATGATAACAACGGCAGGACAGGTGAGTATTTTTCATCCTTTACTACAAACCAAAGACTGAAATCACAATTGAACTTGTTAAAACTTGAACTTTTCCCCAAATTTCTCATCTGACTTCTTACTATTATAATCTTTAAACAAAATTCTTCATGATTTTGAAGTTATTACTTTCTCTAGCACGTATGTAAAATGTACATAGTGGATAGAGAAGGTATAGCACCCAAAATTTTGATACCGCGATTTCATTGAAATACATATGTTGAGACCCCCGGAATCCAATAAAAAGCATTTTTAGAAAAATGTCCGTGTGTGAGTGCCTGTGGGTATCATAGCTCAAAAGTGCAAAATCGTTTTAATACCAAGTTTGGTGTTTAAGTACAGTATCTTCCAAGGATGCGACGCAAAGGCTTTCAAGAGAACCCCACCCTGCCCCACCCCCAACTCCCTTTATATGGAACATTTTTGTAAATTTTGACTCTATCAAAAATTACTCTAACGATTTTGATTAAAATACCGTTTGTTTAAGAAACGTATGTTTTCATAACAAACGAAATATATAGAATGAAAATGGTTGATATTACATTACGTTTATGGAGGAGTTTCTATTTTATTACTTTTTTTCTTTTAGATGTTCATTTATCGTTTGGTTTACTCTGTTTTGTTGGCAGCACATAAATACAGGAGCTGTTATTGTTTCAATAAATTAATAAATTAAATTGACTTCCTTATTCTGGATGACCGTTGTAAAACCGTAAGATATACCAAAAACTTGCTATATGTACATAATATGTAAATCTCGTTAAAACACACAATTTGTGTAATATCCATTTTTTTGTATATTTAACCTTTTCGATATATTCCAAGTTATTGGTTTCAGTTTTAAGCTACTTAAACTTTCTCAAACGGTAAGTAGTCTTTTTTCTCTCTTTTGTTTATTCTTAGCCAGCAAAGAGAATCGAATTTCAATTGTTACACATAACGACGGGTTTTTTAAAAGATTTGGCTATCGCTTTAGCCTAGTGCATTCCTTTGTTTCTTTCGAACTTACAAAGTAGCAATAAGAACAACTCTGGCAATGTTTATCTCGATTAATATGGTGTAGATAATGAATAATCTTTTGTAAGGAAAGTTGTTTGTGGAACAATTAGAGAAAGTCATGTGATTAGAACATATCAGATTTTTTTTTGTTTTAAATTGTTACATAAAGAATCTGATGTGTTATATCCATATGGCTTTCCATACCTATTCCACAACAAACTATTTATGCAAAACTTTGTTCTTCCATTTAGGATCTTAGTAATTGAGATAAATATTAACATATTTGTACGAATGTACAATGGGAATGAGGTTACACACTAGGCCAAAGCAATGGTAAACTCTTTTAAGAGCCTGGTAATCACACGAAACTCTTCCCTCTTTGGATGATCAGGTTAAGATAACGAACAACAATTGAAAATAATGGGTCTCTTGAAATGTGTCTCCGCAGTGACGTGAATGCTACACGCTCTACATACTATACGTTTGTAAAGCCTCATTTGAGGAAAACAGATTTTAAAATACAAGGCGTGTCCGGAAAGTAAGTACTGGTTTTCACAACATTTATATATGAAAGAGCATTCTTTAGCCTATTTTTTGACATAGTTGCTTTGTTTCATAGTGGGAAATCAACTTTTGCTTGAAAGAGAGCTACCATCAGTGAAGATAGCCAATGCACAAAGCATTCTTATTGTCAACTGTCTGTTTTCAGAAACTACCTCATTTACTTGTTCAGCCATCAGTGTAAGCAGAAGGCCGCCCACTCCGTGCTTTGTCATGAATATTAGTTCCTCCATAATGGAATTGCTGAACCACTTTCTCACAGTTCCATTTGTCATTATATTTTCACCGTAAATGTCTATAAACTGATGATGAATTTCATTTGGCTGAAGATTTCTTGCGTTCAAAACAGTAATGCTACATTCACAATAAAATGCAAGCGCAGATGGAATGTTAGCGCAAGAGTTTGGACTCATATTATTTAATGTAAGCATTCACATAGAAATACGCAAGACACAACGCAATGCATGCAACGCAAGAGTTTGCAAACTCCAAACTTTATGCGTTGCGTGCAAAGAGGAAGAATTCTGTTTCTTTCCTCTGTGCATTGCCTAGGAATTCAATAACAAACGATCGCACTGTAAGATTTTGCAGGGCTAGCTGTACAGGCATGCTCTTCTATTTGGCCGTGCCGCGCCATCTCTAATCTCCCTCAAGAGGTTATGACAGTCTCTTTGCGAATCCTTCTTTGATTTAATGAATGTAACTATCATCTGTGTATAGATTTATTGGTTCTGATAAATCGAAGACGCAGAGAGATAATTCTTAGTTCATTAAATGTATAGCTTTATCACTTTCAGCAGTCTCTCTATGATTGTGCTATTTTCAATAATTTTTGAACGAGCGAGCAATTATTGTGGCGTCATTGCCGGGAGCGTCAGTTGTTAGTATGCAATGTAAAAGATTGAGTGAATTTTCTTATGTGGATTTGTTGGTTATGTTATTCAGTTTGTAACTCGCAGAGCGATTGCGGATCTAGAAACCCGTGACAACTTCTTGCGCTGCCCTTACGATTGCATTGCGAATGGTTTCTTCTTGCCTCTGCGCGTATGCTACGCTACGTCTGCACTAGCATCTCATTGTGAATGGTTTCTTCTTGCGCGTATGCTACGTTACGTCTGCACTAGCTTCTCATTGTGAATGGTTTCTTCTTGCCTCTGCGCTTATGCTACGTTACGTCTGCACTAGCCTCTCATTGTGAATGTAACATAATATGGGATGCACTTCACAGTGGGCGGGATCAGAAATTGTCTTAAACTTTTTGAATGATCACCAACAATTGTAAACACAACACTTTCCGACTGTAATGGCGTCAGAGGAACCAAGTGATGAGTGCGTGAAACTGCGACACTGGTGGCGGTAGACGAACTTGAACTTACCTTCCAGCATGCCTAATATATTTTGGTACTCACCTCTCGCCGAATTGGATCCGCCATTGTACTTTGTGAGCAACAGTTTGGTTATCAACTCCAGGTTGAATGGGTGACGCAACACTTCTCCATTTACCTGCTCCACATGACTGGACTACTCATACTTCTTAAGCTTGTCATAACACCTTCTTTTGTTTTAAGAGCATAATTAATCTTTGCAGTCAACAGTTTATTACGTGTACTGTTCCTTTATACGGGACAAGAGCAATAAAATAAATGTACTCCTGTAACTTGAAATACCTTCCTTATAGAAAACTATCAGCTTTATTAAGAAGCGCTTATTCTTACATCACAAGTATCTGAAATTTTGGAATATCAGCTCGAAAACAAATTCTAGTAGAGGATAAGATATCAAGCAAGGTGTCGTAATATCCTGCTCAGACAGTTCACAACAACGATTTTTTACTTTCTCTACACCTACAATGTACATAGTGTATAGAGAACGTATTGCATTCCACCCAAAGATTCGATAGCGAGATTTCACTGGAAATACATATCTTGGGTCCCCCGAATTCAAAAAAAACATTTTTACAAAAAGCTCCGTGTGTGTGCGCGTGAGTGTGTCTGTGTGTGTGTGTGTGTGTGTGTGTGTGTGTGTGTGTGTCTGTGTGGACAGCATATCTCAAAAACGAAGAGACCGTTGAATACCAAACTTGGTATTTAAGTTTGGTATCTTCCAAGGACGCGACACGAAGATTTTCAAGAAAATCCCCCACCCCAACTACCCTTTACATGGCACTTTTTTTTGTTGCAAATTTTGATTTTCTTAAAAAGGGCTATAACGATTTTGATTAAAATATCGTATATTAAAGATATTTACCTGGTAAATAAAATGTATAACTTGAATTATAATTTGTAGAAGCGATATAAATACCTATAAGTCATAGTGGATAGGGAAAGAGATGTAAATGCAATGCATCAGAATATATTATTTTAAATATCTGCTTATGCATCCCAAATGCAGAAGAATATTGAGGGATAATTAATGCATGGTTTGTTTGCTAACTCAGATACAAAAGTACTTTTGTCTTGGCCACTATTATACTACTTATCTTAGTGTGGTAACCCACTTGAAGAAGAATTACACCTCTAGTGAAGAAGCGAGCTCGCCCCGTGGAGTGTCATCAGCGTGAGGAAGAACGGAAGGCGAAATGGATGAAGGAAATGTGACGATGAAGCGGGATAGGTTGAATGGCGGGAAAACCCGGAGAAAGCACTGCGCGTATTTGATATCCCTTCGTGCGTTAAAACAGTTACAGAACTCAACGGAACTATTTGAAATTAAAACCGGTCAGTGGGGAACTTGCGTTTAACCATTCTTCCGTATCAGCGGAGATGTTGAGAGGGTCCACTCATAGAGCTGGGTAAAACGAAGGTCCCTTACACCAGTTCCTCACTTTAATTGAAACAGTCCCGTTGATCTCTGCAGCTATTTTAATGCAAATCTGCACACCTCAAGTATAGGATGACCTGGTACTCAATCATCTAGCTGCCATTGGCAACAAAATTGTAATTCTAGATATACAACTCTTATCTAGCTGCCATTGGCAACAAAATTGTAATTCTAGATATACAACTCTTATCTAGCTGCCATTGGCAACAAAATTGTAATTCTAGATATACAACTCTTATCTAGCTGCCATTGGCAACAAAATTGTAATTCTAGATATACAACTCTTATCTAATAAGAAAGGTTAATATTTTGATACTTTTGGTATTTATTTACCATGTCAAAATACAGTGAAAATTACACCTCATAATAGGCAAAACTTGAGACACCTATTTCTCCAAAACAAACTTTGTTAAACAAAGGTTGGCTTGCATGTGATAGTGTATAAATGTTATCATGTAGTATAGAAATTACAGCATAATTGTACTAAGTTACTTTGAATTACTGTTCTCTGATTATCAAATGTGGGTCAAAAAGCTTGCTGAGGCATTTGTCATAACGAAAACATAAAACATAAAAGGTGGAAAGAAAGAAAATAAGAAAGAGTACATCGATCACGTCTAAATGCAGAAAAGAATAATCATATTTATTCGTAAGCTGATGCACCACTAAGAAAGATGCGCAAATAGTATGCCTTTGTCTTTATTCGTATTTATAACCTTCTATTGTTGCATATGACCTTACTAAATATGCAAACAGTTTTGTCATTAACGTGTTGTGTTCCGTACCTTGTTGTTGCGACTTATTGAAACAACCTTACAGCATGCTTCCTTTTACACATTTAATTCGTTATTTCCTCTACTAAACTGGAAACACCAGTTTGCTTTCAGTTAGATCGCGAATGTGAAATATATTTTTGTCAATGCAGTATCGATCTTCGGGTTTTGTTTCTTTTGCAGTAAATGGTTTTGTGGTTTCCCCATGTATAAGATGCAGCGCGGGATCCTAAAACCAAAAGGGGCCAAATGCGAACAGGCCACAATCACTATAGGGATCTCCTAATGAGGACTCCGAAATTGAACCCGGGATAACGGTGGCAGCACGGTAAACTGAACTCGGTCATTTTCAATGAGAAACAAGTTGCTTTTTTTATTGTAACCCCAAAACCTGAAGTTTATGACAGCGTGTCATAAAAATAACATATCATTTTTACCAAATAGCAATCTAGATACTGTCGGCAGCAAAACTTAAATTAATTATTAATAATATCCAGGCAGACTATTAGAATGCATAGGGTGCGGCTGCGAAACGTAAATTTTAAATTATGTTTATTCTTATAAGAAAACAATTTTCATAAGTATAATATTATGTTCTTAACTTCTTTATTTCTTTAAAATGACATCTTTATGAAGAAGCTTCCCTGAAGGGCATTCACTCACAGACCTCGGTAGCAAATTGTGCATAACGTGACTCAATTATTGTTCTTTAGTCCTTCAATAGAGGAACTTGTTGAAACTAGGAGACACAAGGAATCATTAGTAGCAAAGGTTTAAATCATGTTTACCTTCCCTCATCAAACTCAAAAAAGAATGGACAAATTATCCCTCGTCACATTAGACCATATTTGTGCAGCGGTTTCTCGTGCAATTGAACAGGAGTGTTTACAAACTAATTTCTGAAACTCATTTTGCTTACAAAATGACATCTGTAATCTGTCGATATATTCTTCATACTTACCCATGTGATTTAACATGTGTTCACAAAATGTTATTCATAAATCATAAGTTTTTAGTTGGTGCACTACCTGCAGGGGTGAAAACGGAGTCAGTCTTCTTCTTCTTCTCTCCAATAAATTCATCATAATAATAATTTGGGTTAGATAGTCTTGTCTTCCGAAAATAAGCCATTCATAACTGTTCTATCTCTTTCTAGGAAGTATAATATTTTTTTTCGCTTGAGAGTTCTTTTGGAATGCGAACACAATACATTCGTCCCGATAAAATTCATTGCAATAGAGTGCTTCACCGAGTGTATTGGATGTATGTTGACAGCAACCTTAGCGCAGCAGCATTTCTAATGTGCGTTTGTTCCTAATTGAAGCTTCTTTTTCAGTTTACTCAAAGTTCTTAACCCTTTTTATGGGATGAGCATTTGAAACGGGTTCATGGCAACGAGATTGGTCTCAAGCGGCCTAATAACTATCGTTTTTATAAAAGCGCTTCACTACAAAGTGCATATTGTTGATCTGTCCACAGGTGCATATCTATTGAATGGCACTGTGGGAATAGAATGGCAGTTTCCATGTTATTTTTTGAGTTATACGAGAAAAACATAATGTATAATCACTCGTTCCTGTTTAAGCATCACATTATTATGGACTTAATCTACTCTTGAAAACGGCAAGGTACATGTCATTTGCAAGTTATTTAAATTACAGCTTTATTGCCTAAATTCATTGTTATAACAAAAATCAGCAACATTCGTGTTTTTTAAAACATTCACATAAAATTCAAGTTTTACACTAAATGAGTTTACAAATAGATCTATCATGTTATATTTTCATATGAATTCCAATTATTAAAAAAAACAAAAAAAAAAAAAAAACAATATGTCACAAATTATTTCCATCTGATACTTCCAAATTTAATATTTTTTGGAGCATTAATTGGCATTTAATTGGAGCATCATTTCGAAAAAGATTATATCCATTTTCGTTAATAGACTTTTCAGAGGCAGCATAAACATTTTGAAACAAATTAATAAAACATTGCATCGTGTGGAGATTTTTGAGAATGGCAAAGTGTTGGGACAAATTTGCGATACAACAAGGCTTAAATGTCCACGTGGCTATAAATAAGCATGTGCCTATCCATCTACTGTGACAGTTAATTTGCAGCTAAAGTGCGACAAGTGGAAAAAGTTGTACGTTTTCTTAATTTAGAATTCAGATTATTTTATTAAGAAATATAATGTTTTAATACATATATATATATATATATATACTGTTTTAATATGTACACACGTATGTATGTATGAAATGAATCACCAAACTTTATGTACGCGTATCACTTCCGAACGACTGCACCAAATTGAACAATTGTTTTGTTGTATTCGTTATTGTCACGACAAGGTTTGTGGAATAAAACTGTTTAAACATAGTACGGGAAAGTTACTAAATTCTCATCATATGAATAATAACAGTGCCAAGGGAACACATTAATGGCCGCCAATGACAGTGGTACCACAATTATTTGTTGCTAAATGGCTGTAATCAATGTTAAGGTAACACACCAGTTTATTAAGACAAATAGTAACATACCAGTGAAATTCATATACATTTTTATGTATTAGCTGTGCTTTCCTTACACCTATCGTTTAAAATAAAGGAGCAAAGAAGCTTTCCTGGCTACGAACACCTAGAGTAAGTACTTATTTATTTGCCGCTAGATGGCCGTAGTAGTAATTTTCCTCCCTATCCAATGTTAAAATAACGGAAGAGTTTATCGAGATAATGACCCAACATAGCAATGAAATTCAAATACATTTTTTTGTAATAACTGTCCTTTCCCTACTCCTATCGTTTAAAATAAAGAAGCAAAGAAGTTTTCCTGGCGATGAACACCTAGAATAAGTACTTATTTATTTGCCGCTAGATGGCTCTAGTACTGCTCAATTTTTCCTCCCCATTCAATGTTAAGGTCACACAACAGTTTATCGAGACAATGACGCAACGCAGCAGTGAAATTCAAATACATTTTATGTTATAACTGTCCTTTCCTTACTCCTATCGTTTAAAATAAAGAAGCAAAGAAACTTTACGGGCAACGAACACCTAGAGTACGTACTTATTTATTTAGCACTAGATGGCCGTAGCACTGCTCAATTTTTCTTCCCTTTCAATGCTAAAGGAATTCACCCGGTTATGGAAGTAATAACGCAAGAAAAGAGTGAAAATCGAATATATTTCGTATGTACTAGCTATCATTTCCTTGGTCACAACATTTAAATAAAGGAACAAATATTTTTGGTGTAATTCTTTAAAACGAAAAAGTTATAAACTATGCACATAACCTATAACCCTTCTTGGAATATGAAAATGGTGAAGAAATGACGGAACAAGGATAGTAAACCCTTTTAGGTAAACCTCCCATTGCAAATGTTGCTTATTTGAGTTTATGTTATACATGACCTAGCTAAAGATGATTTCATCAGAACACGATGATACCCCCGTCACCATCAGTCGCGATGCTCTTAATACATTTGATCAAATAATATTTTGTTATTGTTATTGTGCCAACGACATCGTTGCTTACCCACGCTGTTAACTGCATATTTCATCCTTTCCACACTACCTTATGGCTGCGCTGACTTCGTCCTTTTCGCAATACCAACAATATATGCTACATTGTACAGATCATTGTGCTTGCAGATGCAAAGGCATTGAATATGGGCAAATTCCTGTTGATACTTCTACTGACCTCATTCCGTGTTCACCAAATTTTTGTCACTTCACAACGTCAAAAGATGAATTAATATTGAAAGTTTTCCCAAATATTGGTGTAAATTACAAAAACTATGCTTGGTTGAGCGAACGAGCCATTTTAGCAGTAACTAATAAGAATGTAGATGTTTTGAATATAAAAAAATAGGGTTAAATTATGGACAAATGCATTCATTTAAGTCGATCGATTCCGTTACCACTCCAAATGAAGTTGTCAATTATCTAAGTGAATTCCTAAATTCATTGGATTTGCCAGGATTACCAAACAATTTACAGCTGAAGGTTGACTCGGTAATAATTATTTTGCGCAATCTCAATCAGCCGAAATTGCGAAATTACGGAACAAGACTAGCTGTTTAAAAAAATTATGAAAAAATTGATTTAAGCTACTATAATCATAGGAAAGCTCAAAGGCTTATTCCAAGAATACCATTAATGCCAACCGACTTTCCATTTGAATTTAAGCGTGTTCAGTTTCCTGTGCGCCATTGCAATTGTCAATCGTTAGAAATGTGTGAAATATACCTCTAGTTGCCGTGTTTTTTGCGTGGGTAGTGGTGCTCTAGAGTCGGAAAATCATCAGCGGTATTTCTTTTCTCTCTAAGGAAAATTGTACATTACAAGACATTACAATAAATTATTGTTAAATTGCTTAATTGTAATTTTATTTCATTGCACGGTCGTATTGTAAACGGAGGATTTTGTCTCAGTTTTTACACTAGGTACACCATACGGGACGGGCAACTAGTACTTCATAATTGTCAAAGTTCCATATGCATTGTCTTAAGCTTTATTTGGCTTGTTCTTCAGAAGCTGAAAAATCTAATCTCACACCACTAAGCTTTACAAAGACAGACAGCGCTAGACTTTCCTATTTAGTCCTCTTTAGTTATTTCTTACGGAGGGTAAACTTTCAGACGCTGCTGAATAAAGATGCTTTATGTGTTACATGAAAAAGGATCACAAAGCTACTCTGGTAAAATTTGCACCTCGATCCAATGGGAAACATTTGTGTTTACCATACAGCCATTTGGCGCATTCACCCACAATCCCCGGGGTTCATTTAAAATCAAACACATCTCCCCACAATAAAATTAAAAAAGAATTACCACAGAACAAGCTCCCTATTCTCTCCCTAGTCCTTTTTCATACCCATTTACCCATCTCTGTTTTACCTCTCACCTATTTCCTGGCCCCCATTCAAAAAAAACAAAAAAAAAAAAAAACAGCAGGAGAAATGGATGAGGTGAAACAATCGCAGCCTCGCCCACGAAGACGCGCAGAAGTTCCTAACGAATCCAAGCTTGATGACCCCCACATACAGAGAGGATTCTCTCGCATGGAACCAAGAACTCTACCCACTGGCTTAGCTGGTGGCGCCGAGTATAACTTTCCAAGAAGCGAGCTTCTGCGTAATCTGAGAGACACCAAATGTCACTGCATCGTCTATAAGATTGCCTAAAGCAGGAAATGGGAAATAAAATGAGAGGAAGTGAAGGAAAGAACATTCGAGGTAAAATAGAAACCACTACCGCATTCGCCTTGCCATCAGGGAAAAAACACCAAAAATCAGTGAGTCGAATCTAGAACGTAGCAAATGCGAACTTTGTATCGTACCTTGGAGCCATCTCGCTTGGTTTCTAAGGTATAGTTCCTATTTCAGTTGTTGAATCTTGTAGACGTAATCCTCTCTATTGGTAGCAGAAAATATTATCCTTTGTAGAGAAAAATGATGAAATTACATTTCAAAAAGTGGTTTCGTTATTTAGTTCCAGTTAGTTTTTTTCTTCTCATTCTTCTTTCTTCTCTTCGTTTTTTTTTTAACATAGTTGGGGATAAAAAAGGTACACAGTGAAGTTGCCAATATAGAGTTTTTTTTATTTTCTTATTAATATTTATTTAGTATTAAAATGTTCATACGTTTTTATATTTTAATATATTTTTATTTCATTAATCATATATATATATATATATATATATATATATATATATATATATTAAAGAAATAAAAAACCTTCACCATACACAAACGTTATAATTTTACAGATATATATGGTAAACATGTGTATATGGTGAAGGTTTAATAAAGCTTAAATGTGTAGATATACGTATCGGTATAGGTAACTAGGATGGAGTATTGCAGATGCACGTGCAATCAACCTACTCCAAACTCTCACACACAGGTGTAACTAGTTGGCGGGATGGAGTATTGCAGATGCACATACAATCAACCTACTCCAAACTTTCACACACACAGGTGTAACTAGGAGGCGGGATGGAGTATTGCAGATGCACGTGCGATCAAGCAACCGCAAACTCTCACACAGGTGGAACGAGGAGCCGGGATGGAGTATTGCAGATACGCGTGCGATCAATCAACTCCAAACTCTCACACAGGTGTAACTAGCTGGCGGGATGGAGTATTGCAGATGCACGTGCGATCAATCAATTCAATACTCTCACACAAGTATAACTAGGGGGCGGGATGGAGTATTGCTGATGCGCGTGCGATCAATCAACCCCAAACTCTCACACAGGTGTAACTAGGAGGCGGGATGGAGTATTGCAGATGCACGTGCGATCAATCAACTCAATACTCTCACACAGGTGTAACTAGGGGGCGGGATGGAGTATTGCAGATGCACGTGCGATCAATCAACCCCAAACTCTCACACAGGTGTAACTAGGAGGTGGGATGGAGTATTGCAGATGCACGTGCGATCAAGCAACCGGAAACTCTCACACAGGTGGAACTAGGGGGCGGGATGGAGTATTGCAGATGCACATACAATCAACCTACTCCAAACTTTCACACACACAGGTGTAACTAGGAGGCGGGATGGAGTATTGCAGGTGCACTTGCAATCAAGCAACTACAAGCTCTGACACACAGGTGTATCTAGGTGGCGGGATGGAGTATTGCAGATGCACGTGCGATCAACCAACTCCAAACTCTGACACACAGGTGTATCTAGGTGGCGGGCTGGATTATTGCAGATGCGCGTGCGATCAACCAGCTCCAAACTCTCACAAAGGTGTAACTGCGTGGCGGAATGGAGTATTGCAGATGCACGTGCAATCAACCTACTGCAAACTCTCAAACACAGATGTAACTAGCTGGCCGGATGGATTATTGCAGATGCACGTACAATCAACCAACCCCAAACTCTCACACACAGGTGCAACTAGGTGACGGGATGGAGTATTGTTGATACACGTGCGATCAAGTAACCAAAGTCTCACACCAGGTGTAACTGGGGGGGGGGGTGGGATGGAGTATTGCAGATGCACGTGCGATCAATTGACCCCAAACTTTCACACCAGGTGTAAATAGGGGGCGGGATGGAGTATTTCAGATGCACGTGAGATCAACCAACTCAATACTCTCACACACAGGTGTAACTAGGGGGCGGGATGGAGTATTGCAGATGCACGTGCGATCAACCAACTCAATACTCTCACACACAGGTGTAACTAGGGGGCGGGATGGAGTATTGCAGATGCACGTGCGATCAACCAACTCAAACTCTCTCACACAGGTGTAACTAGGGGGCGGGATGGAGTATTGCTGATGCACGTGCGATCAACCAACTCAATACTCTCTCACACAAGTGTAACTAGGGGGCGGGATGGAGTATTGCAGATGCACGTGCGATCAACCAACTCAATACTCTCTCACACAAGCGTAACTAGGGGGCGGGATGGAGTATTGCAGATGCACGTGCGATCAACCAACTCAATACTCTCACACACAGGTGTAACTAGGGGGCGGATTGGAGTATTGCAGATGCACGTGCGATCAACCAACTCAATACTCTCACACACAGGTGTAACTAGGGGGCGGGATGGAGTATTGCAGATGCACGTGCGATCAACCAACTCAATACTCTCACACACAGGTGTAACAGCGCATTAGCTAACGAATGGAAGCCAAAGGATGAACTGAAACAATTACCTATGACATTTTAGACAAGTGCGGGCGGCAGGCCATAGCCATAATACTTCTATTATACATAGCGAATACTCCTTGGGAGTAATTAATTTACATACGGGGACTGAAAATATGGGAGAGATATTGAAAAAATACATTTCTTATAAAGTGCTTCAGTAAACTTCTGTCAAAATCCAATAAATACTGCAAGATTTTACGCAAAGGTTTGAAAACATGGATGAAGCTATAGATTTCACCAACTTCTACAGCGTAAGTATAGGTATGTAATAACGTTCAAATAGTTAAAATACTGAAAATTTATACAAGGATTTGAAATCCAGGTTGCCATAGTTCTTTTCAAATTTCTGATGCCGTATAATTTTCTTTCAGTTAAGCGATGTGTTTGAATATGTGTACAGATTGATCAATGGTACACATTTTTACTTTTTCTATTTACTTTAACTATACGTTTAACCATTTTCGTGCCAAATATCTTGTATTTTTTGGAAATATTTCTCGAAGAGCGCTTGTTTCTAAATGAGCTTTACATAATTGGTAAACTATAAGTGACAGACAAAATCCAGTTGAATAAAGCATGTAGATCTCGTTAAAGCGCAAAATTATGTAGTTTTGTTATCGGGTTAACAAAGTTAACTTCAAACAGTTATGGTTGAACTATTATCAAATGCTTATACTTTTCTTCAACTAGGGAGTTGTAACTCGTGTTTTTCTTCTCTTCTAGGTATATTAAGTAGGGGAATTATTGTATTCTACCTTAAAACTCTATGTCGAGATGTCATCGCAAACATGTTTTGAGCTCCTCTGAAACAAACAGTTTGCTCCCCTTCATGTGCGTGTGTATGTGGCATAATTCCAAAATGTATCTCGGTTAAGCTTCTCAGCAGTTTCCAAAGATGCGACAAGAAGATTTTAAAGAACCACCACCATTCACCAAACTGCCCTTTAATTGAAAATGTTTTTCTCAAATAAAATGGTGTTCTTTCAAACAATGATTCTAATTTTTGGTATAAAATATCAAAATCTTAGAATTAGCTATTGAAATTTACAATTTGAAAGTTCTGGGAAATTACCTGTCAAGTTCTCTTTATTCTGAATGTCTTTTACACAGTTAATAAACTATAATAAGTAGACAAAATCTCAAAAAAATCATATATCGTTAAAGCATTTACTTCTTGCCAGATTTTTTGTAGGTTATTGCCTCCAAATATTAAAATTTAATCATTTTCAATTCTGTATTTTTACTCCTTTGGGTTAGACCTTAAAAATCCCCCATGTTGGAAGCAAAGATTAAAAGCTATACTCGATATTTGAAGTAAATGAAATAGAATTTAAATTCCACCACTTAAGTGAAATGTAACAAAAAGAAACAAAAAACAACAAAAAAACAAAAAAAAACTGATGTGTTCCATTCACATGACTTTCTCTACTTCTGTGTAACAAATTATTGTTAATAAGCTTATTCTTCTATTTACCTCAAGCTAATCGAGAAAAAATTAGCAGAAATGGTCTTATTATTGCTTCTTTGTAAGTAGAAGCAAAATATGGGTGTATCATAGGTTAAAGTGAAGTCAAAAGCTGGTTACTAGGTGACTGAAGTTCCTTTGTTTGTATGGACACGAGTTGACAAATTCCTTTATGAGAAAAGTACAAGTTTTTTAAAGCTGAAACCAAAAACAAAGAATATCTAAAAAAAAAAAAAAAAAATGATCAACTCCTCGAAAAAAATGGATATAACATAAATTGTATGTTTTAATGTGCTCTACATTTTTATGTGGTAAGTTTTTGTCCATTTCTTACGGTTTAGCAGTTATGCAAAATTCCTCCAGAATAAAGTAGTCATCAAAGGCTATTCCCAGAAAATTCAAGATATACATATTATTTGTCAGGTAAATATCTTTAATATACGATATTTTAATCAAAATCGTTAGTTATTTTTGAGAAAATCACAATTTTCGAAAAAAGTTCCAGTGAAGGGATGTTGGGGGAGGGGGGGATTTTCTTGAAAATCTTCCTGTCGCATCCTTAGAAGATACGAAACTTAAATACCAAGTTTGGTATTCAACGGTCTTTTTACTTTTGAGCTATGCTGTCCACAGACACACAGACAGACAGACAGACAGACACACACACACACACATGGACTTTTTTGTAAAAATGCTTTTTTTTTATTCAGGGGGTCCTAAAACATGTATTTCCGGTGAAATCTCGGTATCGAATTTTTGGGTGGAATACAATACTTCCTCTATACACTATGTACATACTCGTAGTACGTGCAGAGAGAGTAATAAAAAAATAATAAAAACAAAATAGAAAAAAAAGGAAGTTAAAACTCATTGATATCGGACATAGGAAGAACAGACTTTTCTCTGGTGAAAGAAATGAATATTACACTGCATGCGCTCCCCGACTCTCTCCCTCTCCCTCTCTCTCTCTCTCTCTCTCTCTCTCTCTAATACGCACATTTTCTAAACTCTATAACATTAGCAGTAAGGTGTGTGTTGGGTAAGATTTTGCAAGTTCTTGGTGCAACTTTAAGGGTAGTACGTTATTTAATCTATTATACTACATAATCGATTTATATATTAAATAATATATTTGAGGTGGTTTCTTTGTCCACTACGTTATTATATTTAACGTCATCGATTATAACTTCTCAGAAACAATAGAAGCTTAATTACCTTCTGGTGTTAAAGCTTTTTAATTAATGAGAGAAGGTCAATGTTGCTCAATTAAGGGGTTTTGGTGCAGCTTTGGCATTCGCAATCGGATCTTCTCAGGTATTACCTACTTGCAGACCAACGCTAAAAAGTGCAAGTAGAATAAAAGAAAATGGTATCTTACATTAATGTGATATAGCATTTTACTACAAATTATAGGAATTTTCGTTAATGAATTTTTACTTTCTCTATACGTATTATGTACATAGAGTATAGAGAAGGTATTGCATCTCACCCAAATATTCGATACCGAGATTTCACGGTAAATATATGGCACTATGGCGAGTTAACCTCGTGATGTAGTAACTTTATTCTTTTATAAGTAGCTATTAATTAAT
This sequence comes from Hymenopus coronatus, assembly GCA_030762935.1. NCBI lineage: Eukaryota > Metazoa > Arthropoda > Insecta > Mantodea > Hymenopodidae > Hymenopus > Hymenopus coronatus. The sequence continues at coordinate 12,706,392 of CM060890.1, forward strand.
AATAAGAATAGTAAACGGCGCACAAACATGTATACAATACTTAATAGTTCTCTTTTGCATATTGCTACAAGACAGGAGCATCAACATGAGCAAGCAGCACTGTTGAAAAATAGCCTTTGTAATTGTACAATAAAGATCCACTGTTCTTAGGACACCATCAATAGCTCCACAGCAGAGAGGGCAATGCCAGCGCGCAAAGTAATCCTCAGCAATCACCTTGAACTGTGCTTCAGTTGCTTCTGGAATCTCTGTTTTCAAGAAATTATTCTTAATGCTCTCCAAGCATTTAAAAACAACTTTTGACACCCAAGCATTGTGTATTCTAAATTGAAATGCCAAGGATCTAAAAGATTCACCAGTTGCCAAATACCTAAAATAAACAAATAGAATAAATAGAATACTAATCACAGCTTTTGCCTAAGTAAACACATATAATCTGAAATATGTAGTTTATACTGCATTCAATTTTGGTGTCCAAGGGTACCCTAAACTGATATTTCTAAATCTTGGGGTTTCCAAACAAATGTTTTCAAAGTTTTTCTGCATACTTATCTGTTATAATTATAAACATGGCTTACATGTATTATGCTAATCAATTAAAAATTGGGACCATTAATAAATGAATATTTAGAGAATATTAATTTATTTATACTGTATTAGTTACATACTAATAAAGAAAATTGACACATACAATGTTTGATACTGTTCTGGCTACTTCAGAAAAACAGTTACACTTTTAAATCTTATAATTTCCACAATTATCCTTACATTTTCATATTAATTATGCCATAAGTTGTATAATTCACAACTGTAATAAAAATCGTGTGCCATCTTTTTATGTTCATTCCTTCTGAGTCTATGCTGAAAATTTCAAGAAGATTGCCGTAAACTGCATCATGTGCAAAATGTTTGATACCCAAAAGTATCAGAAAATCTAAAGTTGAGAAAAATGCAATTTAAACTTTATTTTATTTCTTTTTTCTCAAGAGCCATACCTCTAAGCTGCTTAAAATGTCCCTGTATCAAATGTGGGTCCCTCCAGCTTCTAATTATTCTCTTTTGCTCTATGTCCACCCTCTGGGAGCTTCTCTTTGTTGATTGGTGCGATGGATGGGTTATCGATACAGCTTATTTCAAGTGATGTCGGTCTCTCTCTCTCTCTCTCTCTCTCTCTCTCTCTCTACTGCAGTCTTTCAGATAGCACATGAAGTTTACATTTGTGTAATTAGTTCTATGATGCTGATGCTTGCAATGCAGGCCATACCTCCTGATGCAACTATTTCTAACCTTTTCTTTGTCACAGATATTTCCCTTGGGTATTTCTTCCATATTACACTGTTGTGGAGACTATTTGTATTCTAAGTCCTTTCCATGGTGCATCTTTTCAGCCATTCTTCAGAAGCTAGGTGTTGGTATACTGGTGCTATGTTTGTGACTACCTCTTTTCTCAGTTGCATTCGTTTAGTATGATGCTTTGGTATATTCTTCTCTTCGCATTTGCTCTGTTGTAAAAGCACAAGCTTTGACCACCAGGGCATTTTGAATATTGTATATTTGTGTAACTGGACATGCCATTGCTGAATGTTGTTGTCTTCATTTCACCTACATTGGGAATATTTTATAGAATTGGTTGTGTACATTAATTCTGTAGGCAAGGAATCATTCATTCAGTCAAACTTAATTTCTCTTTCCACTTAATGTGAAATTTTTCTTTTTCCAGTCTTGCACCATTGTCCTCAACCGTTTATTTAGCATCCTTTTCACATGCTTCAGGCAATTGTCCTCTTCAATTTTAACTTCATCATCATACACAGACACCTTCATAAAAACCAAAAGAAAGTTTTCGCATCTTTATCTCAGAATTAAAGTTAACCAGATGAAGAGCAGCTATGCATCTTCATGTGACCCATCCAGAATTCTTGTATGGTAGAAATTATAATGGGAAATTGAAGCTAAATATTTAAAGAATTTTTCAGGGTAAAGAAGAACAACATTTTTTCCTATTTTTTTTTTGTTAAATTTAATTTTAGGGTATCCTAAGTAGGTAACATTCTTTGCAGTAATTGTATATACTTTTTCGGGTGATGAAGTTTATAAGAAGTGGTAGAATATCAGAGATTATTTTATATCAAAGAGGAACAACTGCGGTTCTGGAGCACCAGGAGGACACATGAGTATTTTAGATCAGAGATTAAGTTTCCTGGACAATAAATCTCACGTACAAAGATTGTAAGTAATATTTTAATACGTCAGACTATTCAGAATGAAATAATTTTTCCATGTATATAGCTCTACAGGCTTGTGCTTTGATATACTTACGATTTTATTTATTAAGTATATTTATGTTACAGCACAACTTCAAGCACTTCCTTGTCGGAAAATATGTTTCAGCAGCCAGGGGAAACAGAATTTGATTCAGATGAAAACTCAAATCTTGAGTTTGTCCTCCCAAACAGAGGGCGATGCAGTAGAAAAGCTGGAGTTGCTACGGAAGATATGTTCCCGGTACGAGCAGGCCCAATCTAGATAAATTGTTTGCTTCCATTTGTGACACGGTGAAGTCGTTTCCTAAATTGGAAATAGTAAACTTAAAACTTAAAATATCCCAACTTGTTGGGGAAATTGAATGCCGGTTGGCCAAAGAAGAAGCTAAGAGAGAGGTGAACAAACCAGCAGACCTCTCCCAGGTTTATGAAGTTCTCTTAGTAGAAGAGGAACTTCAGACTGCAAAGCAGTAGGCTATTGTATAAGGAACAAATATTTATTATATTTAATTTAATAAAAAATTAATATAAAACATTTTAATTGTTATATCACTTACCTCAGGGTAACACACAGTTTTTCTTCGACTGTAATAGGTTTCTTATTCCTGTCGTAAAGTGAAGCTTCGATGTCTAGTTTGATTCTCTCCAAAATGTAACTAAATAGCATGGGTTTCAACCTGAAGTACTCGACAAACTTAGTAACATTGTCCTTCTAACCAAAACTTGATAGGCACCCTCTGAACTACGATTAGCAAACATGGGATGCACCTCACAGCTTTGCTCAGTATCAGTACTATCTGTAATTCATCAACCAAAAAGAAAACAAAAAAATATCAAAGTATCCAACTCCAACTTCTTCACTGTCATACAACCTTCTCAACCATTCTTCAGCCATTTTAATGATGATCAGTTCAGTTTTCTAGGAAAGCACAACTGAACAGAATATAACTTTTTAGTTTTAAGTTCTAGTTTAGTTCAGTTCAGTTTTCAGATTGGAGGAAAGCAAGCCTTAACTCAAAAACTAAAAGTCGGTAAAATACCAAACTTGGTATTTAAGTTTAGTATCTTCCAGGGATGCAAAACGAAGATTTTGAGAAAAATTCTCCCACCCCAAATTACCCTTTACATGGATCTTTTTTTCGAAAATTTTTATTTTCTCCAAAATGGCTCTAAGGATTTTTTTTTAAAATTCGTATATTAAAGATATTTACTTGACAAATAAAAATGTATATCTTAATTTTTCTGGGAATAGCCTCTAAAGCTTACTTTATTCTGGATGAAATTTACGGAATTTCGCATAACTACTAAACCGTAAGAGATAGATAATTACTTACGACACAAAAAATGTAGAACACACAATTTATTTTATATACTTTTTTTGTTCTTGGAGTTGATCTTTTAAGATATTTCTTGTGTTTGGTTTCAGCTTTAAAAAACTAAATTTTCTCATACAGGAAGCTGTCAACTCCTGTCCATACAAACAAAGCAACTTCAGTCACTTTAACCTATGGTACGCCCTTATTTCACTTCTACTTACAAGGAAACTAGTAATAAGACTATTTCTGCTATTTTTTCTCGGTTAGCATGAAGTAAATAGAAGCATAAGCCTTCTAACAAAGATTTGTTTCGGGAATATAAAGAAAGTCATGTGAATGGAACACATGAGATTTTTCACATTTTGCAATAAGTTTCTAGCAGTTTCACAACTACATTAGGCTAGCATGAAAAGGAGGGTGCACCGGTATCAACCTTGAATGTACCGGTGTTGACCTTCTGTTTTAAACATGTGCTATGTTTCATTCATAGGAAACAATGAAGGGCAACCGAGTCTTGAAATATTCATCCCAATGCAAACAGAATGAAAACATTGGCAGCTGCCTTACTTTTTTCCCTAATGTCGTTTTGCTATCTTTATTAGCATTTAGGTCAAAACTGAATTTACTTATAAAAGTGAGGTCTAATGAAATAGCTTCTATTTTACGAAAAAGATATTTGGAATTATGTGATAAGACAAACCGTTTTTCTGAATCGTTCTTAAAGTATTTTGAATTCTTATTCCATTTACTGTAACCTAAAATGTTACAAAATCTGAATTTTATATAGGATAGGTATCCCAAATGGTCGTCTCCTTAGCGCGGTGGTAGCGCAGCTGCCTACCAAGCGGGAGACCTGGGTTCGATCCCCAGTACCGGCGTGGGGATTTTTCCCCCGCTGGGAGACCTGGACCGGGGCGCACTCAGCCTCGTGAGGTCCCTGGGGGGCCAATTGAGGAGCTACTTGATGGAGAAGTAGCGGCTCCAGGTCGTGAGGACCGCATTAACCGGCCGGGAGGGGCTCGAGGCGCTGACCACGTCTCACCCTCCAATACTGCACCTCATCCATGACGTCTGTAGTGGACCGAGATGGGGGACGCAGCGGCCGGGCGGTAGGCCAAGGCTCCCCGTGAGCTGTCGTGCCATGGAGTTAGTTAGGTATCCCAAAATTGCCGTTCACTTTTTGCAATTGTGTTGCACAGGAATGTTGCCTGCGTCTTTTCGGAATTTCAACAAGATACACTTTGCGAGTTGTGACATTTGTTGTGCTTGTGTTTGTGTGTGTGTGTGCGTTTGTGATAGTTCTGAATATGAAAACTTAACACCTGCTATATGAATATTGTGTGTACTACCAGGAGCTCAGATTTATTGTTACAATAGACGAATTATATATATTATAGTTGTATATCAAACATGGAAATTCATAACAGTTTTTTTTCCCTTTTACATCTAAGGCCATATCGGGGGCTTTGCATTTTGAAACAACTCGTTGTCTGTAGGTTCTTTACGTTGGTTTAAATCATTTTATTTTTCTCAAATACACACACACACATTCACTCTCACATACTTCCAGACTCTGTGGGGGATAGGGAATAAATGTGGCTAAAGAAAAATTCCCCACCCCAGCCGGTAATCGAACCCGGGACCTCCGGGTGAAAGTCAGCTCGCTGACCACTCGACCACGGAGGCACTCTTCATAACATTAGTACTAGACAAAAGGGATATATTCATCGTCCCAATGCCAATCTTCGTTGCTTTCAGAAACGTTATGAAGCAATCAAGATATTTAACACTCTCCCCAGTAATCTCAAAGAAAATGTTGGGAATTTCAGGGCTTTTAGGGCTTCTCTTATGGAATACCTTTGCAATAAATCATTTTACTCTGGTGATGAATATTTAAGTGACAAATCTGTCTGACAATACCCAAATAATCATTGTATTTATAAGTATTATAATATATTGCAATTTGTGTATATTAGTGTGTGTGTTTTATATTCAAATTAAACTGATGTACACTTTTGACTTGCACGAATGTGTCAAATTAATGTTTTAGGATTTAGCAATGACACAAAGTCTGTAAAGCCTGATGCTTTGATATTTTACACTCTAGTACACAATTGTAAATTTTTGCATTGAAAATTCTATCACATATTTGTAAATATGTATTGTAATTTGTTGACATATGAAGTATACATAATACAATAATCATATTTTAGTTGTATATAATTACTAGTAGTAACTATTATGTCGATAATTCGAAAAGTATCATCTGATATTACAGTAGTGTTACATATAATAACATTATATTTATTTATACCTTTTAACACTAATTTTTAATACTCTTTACTTTTATATGCATGCAAAAAAAAAAAAAAGGAAGGAAGTACATATGCTTTTATAGAGCACATTAAATATAATGCAGTGGCGTATTGACCTCAAAAGCAAATGGTGTAATTAAATGTCTATTTTGTGGTTTTTATAACCCATGCTTTTAGCATAGAGCTTTATGCATCGTTTTTTTTTCCATAGTATATAAACATATGTATACATGTATATGCCTTGACAAGTTCTATGTTCAGTGACTTCCTGGCCTAAACAAACATACAGAATGCTTTCTAATCTAATCTTATCTTTAGAATTAAATAACATAGGTATAGTTATAATTTTTAATTTTATATAATTCTGTGTTATGTGTTAAAGATTTTGAAAGATTCTACCTTCCACAATTTTAGCTTCCGATTTTGTTTATGAAGATAAGTTTATTGTAAATTTAGTGCTCTACTTTGCTGATTCCATGGAAGATAACCATGACCTGAAACATGGTAAGTCACATATTCCAAATACGCCTCATAGTTATTGTTGAACATTTCTTCAGGGATTGGTCACCCACGAGGTATGTTTCTTATGACAAAGAATGCGCAGGTAAATCACAAATCACGCAAGGGTTGGATTGTGGATAGCATGCAGTGGAACTGTATATCTTGATGTCTTCCTGCCGTATCATTTCATAGAACTTCTTTTCACGGTGCACAAAAGCATTATCCACAAGAGTCGCCCTCATCTTGCCATACTTTGGGATATATTCCTCCATAATTTTCCTGGCACACGTCGCATATCCCCATTAGATACAATTTCACAAATTTACTCAGCACATCCACTAAACCAAGGGTATATTTCATATTTCCTGCGCCTGTCCATGTGCATCTCCTTCTACTAATGCTCTTTGTAATGTTTTCGGGTGGCGTGTCAAACTTTACATTCAGCGCTTTATTCCTTTCACATAGCTCGCATGCCGATACTTCATGCTACTCAAAATAAAATTAGCAAAAATGGTCTTATTACTTGCTTCTTTGTAAGTAGAAGGGAAATAAAGAAGAGCATAGGCTAAAGTGAAAGCCAAAACTTTTAAAAAGCTGGTTGCTACGTGATTGTAATTCCATTGTTTGCATGGCCAGGAGTTGACATATTTCCGTATGAGACGTTTAAGTATTTTAAAACTGAAATCAATAACAAATAATATCTCAGAAACAGTCGCTCTGAAAAAAACGCATATGACATAAATTATGTATTTTAACAAGATCTACATGTTTTGTGTAGTAAGTTTTTTTCTATCTCTTACGGTTTATCAATTATGCAAACGTCATTCAGAATGATGAGAACTTCAAAGGTTATTCCCAGAAAATTCAAGATTTACGTTTAATTTGACATTTAAATATCCTTAATATATGGTAATATAATCAAAATCGTTAGAGCCATTTAGGAGAAAGTCAACATTTTCTGAAATTTTCCATCTAATTTATAGTTTGGGGTTGGGGAATTTTCTTGAAAATCTTCGTGTCGCAATCTTCGGAGATACTAAACATAAATACCAGGGACTTAACGGACTTTTAATTTTTGAGCTATGCTGTCCACAAATGCACACACACACGCGCACACACACACTCAGACTGACAAACACACTGACGTTTTCTAATAATGCACCTTTTTATCAAGGGGTCTCAAAATATGTATTTCCGGTGAAACTCGGTGTCGAGGTTTTGGGTGGAATACCACACCTTCTCTATACACTTTATACATAGAACGTGTAGAGAAAGTAATAATATAGTTGCTAAATACAGCCATGAATTAGTGATGTGAAAAAGAGCAGCGTGTTTTCAATTTCGGGCCTCTTGCAGGCCTGAACTCCCGTACGCAAGGTACAGATGCGGATTTATAGTTCTGATTTGCCACTACTATTTTTATATTTCCGTTTGAAAAACTCATTTATTGTTCATTTAAATAATACTAATGTATTATTATAGTAGTATGTGAATTAATAGTAATAACGTATAATATGATTAATGGCTGCCAGATCAAAGTCCTACGTGAGGATACCAAATACCACAGCTTCTTAATCAATAAACAATAAGCGAGCAATATTAATACATATATCACAAACCCACTGGACATCCTATACAAGTGAATGTCCATCTATCTCTTGTACTATCATTTGTCTATTGCAACAAAGTGAATGTAACCCAACAGAATGTTAGGAATTGCGTAGAGACAATCTGCTAGTATTTTAATTTACAATGGTGAATATTACACTGTGATGGATGAATGATATTTATTCCCTATTAGAAGCTGTAAGCCATTTTAGAAATAATGGATCAAAATAAGGCATATCACAAGGTTGGATAGATTTAGCATTCACTTGCCAAACACTCGCATTTTTCTTCTTCTTCCACATGGCTAAGATTATATAGCCAGTTCTGGTGAAGTCAGAGGTATCCATATTTTACGGGATCCCTTATTCCTCTTGGATTGTATTGGAAGGCTCTTCTTGTGTAGACTAAGTTGAAAAAGTTCAGTGTCACAGTCGGATTTGAATAACGACTCTTCAGCTTTCCGTGCTATTACTCTAACCAACCTTCCCGGGGAATATACCGGTAGGTCCTTAAATTCCAAACTACTAAATTTTTATTCTGGTGCGCCACAATTACTTGCAATGCGCTACCGGCATGCTGGCATGATCACTCAGTTGGTTATATAACATTAGCTAAAGATGAAAATCCGTGAGTAAAATGCCGGCTATGATATTGAATTGCGAAAAACCGAAGTCAATTGGGGAATTTTATGCCGAATCAGCATTTTGCAAAGTTAGCATTTTAACACTGGACTCAATGGCGAACTCTCTTTTTTAAGTATTATGCATGATTGCGCTCCGCAACAACATCAACGGATGTATAATTGATCTAATGTAGAATTTGAGACTAACGAAGACTAAGTTAAGTGAGAAAAAGTCTCATTATGAGCTATATACAACTACATAAAGATATTTGCAACTGGATAATTGGTTTAATTTTTTGGAGCTCGAGGTACAATTGCGACATTTATAATTATTAAAAATCCAATACTAATTATTTAAAATTAAAATCTATAGCTCTAATCCTTTTATTTCAAATGAATATAATGAATATAATAAAAGCAGACATAACCAAAGCAACATACCCGTCTGCCTGCTACAATGAAGTTATACGTAGAGAAAACTCTCCCGCGGTCGCATTGAAGCGACTTTTCAAAGAAAACGTGGCGAGGCTCAAGTTTGCTTTCAGTGCCAAAAGATTTGTTATTACGTCTAATTTGATACCATTAATGTCCAGGCTTACATGTTCAATGATGCTACAAAGCTCTTCGAAATAAAGAAGTAAATCAGAATTAATACAAGTTGGAAATGCGCATGTTTGATAGAATGTTGGCATTATATTATTTAATTCATTGATACTTGATTTAGAACATAGTTTTGAAGACTAAAGCTTGATCTTAATCTTCTATATCACCAGCTTGTTTTGCCATAGTAGAGTACAATTTAGATAAAGTCATAGGGCAGCAAACGTTTAACTTGCCTTCGTTCTATGTCTAAAAATGGGATCTTAGCGAGTTAATTCCAGATAAAACAAACTGACCTATACATCTTTCTTTCAATTGAAATGTTAATATTGATTCTTTTACTAGCATACAATTTTCAAGAACAAGACTAATCTTGCTTATTAGCTTGTTTTAGTGTCTTGTAAGTATTGTAACTGATAACTTCTTTTCATTGAAATCCTCTATATGTTTGACAAGCTTCGCGAAAAATATGGATAAGCATCGTTTCAAAATTATGTCAAATGCATACAAACATTTTCCTTTTTCAATTCAACAACTTTCTCATTTACTATCTAAAATGCTTACCAATGCATGACATAGAGTAAGTTTTTCTCTCTAAAACCTAACTGTAATTTTATAAGCCTGCATATATAAATGTATAAAATTGAAGTAAAATCTTGTTTTTCTGGACTAAACGTTAACAAGCACAATGATGAGAGAGTTGAGCAAAGTTTTGCCTTTAAGAAAACCAATATCTGCAATTCTTTATAGTTTTTCGTAAACCCTGCAGCAACTTGAAAGCATCGTCATTTTCAAGCACAGAGGTCAGAAATGTTATTAAGTCACCGCTATGCAAAGAGTGGGGAGAAAACAGGCAAGATCTTAAAATGTAGGTGGATGTGGGGCACTGCGTTTTATCCTGAATCTGTCACGGAATCTCACCGCAGCACGTGAGTCACAAGTTCATTGTCCTTTGCTTAACACGTGTCTAGAAAAAGAGCAACCCAACAATCCGAAACTGAAGTCCTGGGATACTCTGAATATCTATAGAACTTCTTCTTGTAAAAATGTCCTTCTTCCAAAATCGAGAAGCACATTCCTGAGTATAGAAACTAGCTTAAAATCAAACATAGTTGGTAAAATAGGTGAAGATGTTGCGGTGAAAATAAAGAAAATATAAACCATTTATTAAAATACGGTGCAGTTTTTGCAGAGCCTTAACTATATGGAACACTTTGAAGATCTGTATTTAAAAATATAATAAGCTTGCCTATAAATGTCTATTATGTAACATACTATTCACATTCAAAACTTCTAAGTACAACTTTAAAGTAATCTAACATTGTGAATAAACCTATTCTCGTAGTTTTGATGCACAAAATACACACCCACATGTATACACGTACATACATCACATTTTAATGAAGTTAAGGCGATATAATCAATGATTTCAAATAAATTATTAAAATCTTATATATTGTTCGAATTATTTATGCAGCAAAAATTATCATTTCTTCCCATTCCATTTCCTTTTTTTCTTTTTCGTATTTACTTGTCCATTTTTTCCATTTTCATAACGTTTTCTTTGTCTTGTTATTTGAATACTGCTTTGCTTGTAATGCACACAAATAAGACATACCTTAGGCGAGACTCGAACCCACGAATCCCGGTGCTACAAAGCGCGGGCAATGGGGACCAGTCTCTGTGGACTGTGGTTGCGGTATAAGCGCTGGATGGAGGACAGAATTGGTTTTGCCTTAGCGCCAATTCTACCAGGATCCGGGAAATGAGGACACTGTGTTACCCTGAGACTTGGCCACCCTGTGATCTTACTCCCTTACTTCACTCCTCCATCTCGAAGGTTAAGCAGATGCAACCAGCCATATAATAACTTGTCCCCTTAGACAGTTCAGTGACAGTAACATCACTGCAATTAAAGCCATATTATAACTTGTCCCTTTAGACAGCTCAGTGACAATCACATCACTGCAACTACAGGCACATTATAACTTGACCGTTTAGAGAGCCCAATGACAGTCACATCACTGCAACTACAGCCCTATTATAACTTGTCCCTTTAGAGAGCTCAATGACAGTCACATCACTGTAACTACAGCCATATTATAGCTTATCACTTTAGACAGCTCAGTGACAATCACATAACTGTAACTACAGTCATATTATAACTTGTCCCTTTAGGCAGCTCAGTTACAGTCACATCACTGTAACTACAGCCACATTATAACTTGTCACTTTAGAGAGTTCAGTGAAAGTCTCAGCACTGCAACTACAGCCATATTATAACTTATCCCTTTAATCAGCTCTGTGACAATCACATCGCTGGAACTACAGCCATATTATAACTTGTCACTTTAGAGAGCTCAGTGACAATCACATCACTGTAACTAGAGCCACATTATAACTTGTCACTTTAGAGAGTTCAGTGACAGTCTCATCATTTCAAATACAGCCATATTATAACTTGTCCCATTAGAATGTTCTGTGACAATCACATGACTGTAACTACAGCCATGTTATAAAAGGTCACTTTAGAGAGCTCAGTGACAATCACATCACTGTAACTACAGCCATATTATTACTTGTCCTTTTAGACAGCTCACTGACAATCACATCACCGCAACTGCAGCCATATTATAACTTATTCCTTTAGACAGCTCTGTGACAATCACATCACTGCAACTACAGCCACATTATAATTTGTCTTTTAGACAGCTCAGTGACAGTGACATCACAGTAACTGCAGCCATATTATAACTTGTCCCTTTAGACAACTCAGTGACAGTCACATCACTGCAACTACAGCCACATTATAACTTGTCCATCTAGACAGCTCAGTGACCGTGACATCACGGTAATTACAGCCATATTATAACTTGTCCATTTAGACAGCTCAGTGACAGACACATCATTGCAACTACAACCATATTATAACTTGTCCCTTTAGACAGCACTGTGATAATCACATCACTGCAACTACAGCCACATTATAACTTGTCCATTTAGACAGCTCAGTGACAGTGACATCACTGCAACTACAGCCATATTATAACTTGTCCCTTTAGAGAGCTCAATGTCAGTTACAGCACTGCAACTACAGCCATATTATAACTTGTCCCTTTAGAGAGCTCAATGATAATCACATCAATGCAACTACAGCCTTATTATAACTTGTCCCTTTAGACAGCTCAGTGACAATCACATCACTGCAACTACAGCCACATTATAACTTGACCCTTTAGACAGCTCAGTGACAATCACATCACTGTAATTAACCAACATTATAACTTGTCCCTTTAGACAGCTCTGTGACAATCACATAACGGTAACTACAGCCATATTATATGTTGTCCCTTTAGACAGCTCAGTGACAACCACATCATTATAACTATAGCCGTATTATAACTTGTCACTTTAGACTGCTCAGTGACAATCACATCACTTTAACTACAGCCACATAATAACTTGACGCTTTAGAGAGCTCAATGACATTCACATCACTGCAAATACAGCCGTACTATACCTTGTCCCTATAGGCAGCTCAGTGACAGTCACATCACTGCAACTACAGCCATATTTTAACTTCTTCCTTTAGACAGCTCAGTGGCAATCACATCACTGCAATTACAGCCATATTATAACGTATCCCTTTAGACAGCTCTGTGACATTCACATAACTGTAACTACAGCCATATTATAGCTTGTTTCTTTAGACAGCTGTATGGCAATCACATAGCTGTAACTACAGCCATATTATAACTTGTCCCCTTAGACAGCTCTGTGACAATCACATAAACGTAAATATAGCCATATTATAACTTGTCCCTTTAGACAGCTCTGTGACAATCACATAACTGTAACTACAGCCATATTATAACTTGTCCCTTTAGAAAGCTATGTGACAATCACAACACTGTAACTACATCCATATTATAACTTGTCCCTTTAGACAGCTATGTGACAATCACATCACTAACTACATCCATATTATAGCTTGTCCCTTTAGACAGCTCAGTGACAATCACATCACTCTAACTACATCCATATCATAACTTGTCATTTTAGACAGCTATGTGACAATCACATCACTAACTACATCCATATTATAGCTTGTCCCTTTAGACAGCTCAGAGACAATCACATCACTGTAACTACAGCCATATTATAACTTGTCTCTTTAGAGACCTCAGTGACAATCACATCACTGCAACTACAGCCATATTATTACTTGTCAGTTTAGAGAGCTCAGTGACAGTCACATCACTGCAACTACAGCCACATTATAACTTGTCACTTTAAAGAGCTCAGTGACAATCACATCACTGCAATTACAGACACATTATAACTTGTCACTTTAGAGAGCTCAGTGACAATCACATCACTGCAACTACAGCCACATTATAACTTGTTACTTTAGAGAGCTCAGTGACAATCACATCCCAGCAACTACAGCCCCATTATAACTTGTCACTTTAGAGAGCTCAATGACAATCACATCACTGCAACTACAGCCACACTGTTACCTGTAACTTTAGAGAGCTCAGTAACAATCACATCATTGCAACTACAGCCACAATATAACTTGTCACTTTAGAGAGCTCAGTGTCAATCACTTACTGCAACGACAGCCGTATTATAACTTGTTCTTTTAGACAGCTCAGTGACAATCACATCACTACATAAACAGCCACATTATAACTTGTCCCTTTGGACAGCTCAGTGACAGTCACATAACTGTAACTACAGTCATAATATAACTTGTCACTTTAGACAGTTCAGTAACAATCACATCACTACATAAATAGCCGCATTATAACTTGCCCCTTTAGACAGCTCACTTACAGTCACATCACTGCAACTACAGCCACATTATAACATGTCACTTTAGAGAGCTCAGTGACAATCACATCACTGCAACAGAACTTGTCACTTTTGAGAGCACAGTGACAATCACTTCACTGCAACTACAGCCACATTATAACTTGTCACTTTAGAAAGGTCAGTGACAATCACATCACTGTAACTACAGCCATATTAAAACGTGTCCCTTTAGAGAGCTCAGAGACACAGACATCACTTCAATAACAGGCACATTATAACTTTTTACTTTAGACAGCTCAGTGACAGTCACATTACTGCAACTACAGCCACATTATAACTTGTCACTTTAGAGAGCTCAGTGACAATCAAATCACTGCAACTACAGCCATATTACAACTTGTCTCTTTACAGAGCTCGGTGACAGTCACATCACTGCAACTACATCCACATTATAACTTGTCCCTTTAGACAGCTCAGTAACAATCACATCACTGTAACTACAGCCATTATTTAACTTGTCACTTTAGACAGCTCAGTGACAATCACATAACTGTAACTACAGCCATATTAGAACTTGACCCTTTAGGCCGCTCAGTCACAGTCACATCACTGTAACTACAGCCTCATTATAACTTGTCACTTTAGAGAGTTCAGTGACAGTTTCATCATTTAAACTACAGCCATATTATAACTTGTCCCTTTAGACAGCTCTGTGACAATCACATGATTGTAACTACAGCCATATTATAAATTGTCATTTTAGAGAGCTCAGTGACAATCACATCACTGTAACTACAGCCATATTATAACTTGTCCCTTTAGACAGCTCTGTGACAATCAAATGATTGTAACTACAGCCATATTATAAATTGTCATTTTAGACAGCTCAGTGACAATCACATCACCGCAACTGCAGCCATATTATAACTTGTTCCTTTAGACAGCAATGTGACAATCACATCACTGCAACTACAGCCACATTAGAACTTGTCCATTTAGACAGCTCAGTGACAGTGACATCACTGTAACTGCAGCCATATTATAAATTGTCCCTTTAGACAGCTCAGTGACAGTCACATCACTGCAACTACAGCCACATTATAACTTGTCCACTTAGATAGCTCAGTGACAGTGACATCACTGTAACTACAGCCATATTATATATGTCCATTTAGACAGCTCAGTGACAGTCACATCACTGCTACTACAACCATATTATAACTTGTCCCTTTAGACAGCACTGTGATAATCACATCTATGCAACTACAGCCTTATTATAACTTGTCCCTTAAGACACCTCAGTGACAGTCACATCACTGCAAACATACATAATATAACTTGTCCTTTAGACAGCTCAGTGACAATCACATCACTGCAACTACACAAAAATTATAACTTGAACTTTTAGAGAGCTCAGTGACATTCACGTCACTGCAAATACAGCCATATTATATCTTGTCCCTTTAGACAGCTCAGTGACAATCACATCACTGCAACTACAGCCACATTATAACTTGACCGTTTAGACTGCTCAGTGACAATCACATCACTGCAACTACAGCCACATTATAACTTGACCGTTTAGACTGCTCTGTGAAAATCACATAACTGTAACTACAGCCATATTACATGTGGTCCCTTTAGACAGCTCAGTGACAACCACATCACTGTAACTATAACCCTATTATAACTTGTCACTTTAGACAGCTCAGTGACAATCACATCACTGTAACTACAGCCACATTATAACTTGACGCGTTAGAGAGCTCAATGACATTCACATCACTGCAATTACAGCCGTACTATACCTTGTCCCTTTAGGCAGCTCAGTGACAATCACATCACTGCAACTACAGCCATATTATAACTTGTCCCTTTAGGCAGGTCTGTGACAATCACATCACTGTAATTACAGCCATATTTTAATTTCTTCCTTTATACAGCTCAGTGACAATCACATCACTGCAATTGCAGCCATATTATAACTTATCCCTTTAGACAGCTCTGTGACATTCACATAACTGTAACTACAGCCATATTATAGCTTGTTTCTTTAGACAGCTGTATGGCAATCACATAACTGTAACTAAAGCCATATATCACTTGTCCCTTTAGACAGCTCTGTGACAATCACATAACTGTAACTATAGCCATATTATAACTTGTCCCTTTAGACAGCTCTGTGGCAATCACATAACTGTAAGTACAGCCATATTATAACTTGTCCCTTTACACAGGTCTGTGACAATCACATCACTGTAACTACATGCATATTATAACTTGCCCTTTAGACAGCTATGTGACAATCACATCACTAACTACATCCATATTATAGCTTGTCCCTTTAGACAGCTCAGTGACAATCACATCACTGTAACTACAGCCATATTATAACTTGTCTCTTTAGATACCTCAGTGACAATCACATAACTGCAACTACAGCCATATTATTACTTGTCAGTTTAGAGAGCTCAGTGACAATCACATCACTGCAACTACAGCCACATTATAACATGTCACTTTAAAGAGCTCAGTGACAATCACATCACTGCAACTACAGCCACACTATAACCTGTAACTTTAGAGAGCTCAGTAACAATCACATCATTGCAACTAGTGCCACAATATAACTTGTCACTTTAGAGAGCTCAGTGTCAATCACTTACTGCAACGACAGCCGTATTATAACTTGTTCTTTTAGACAGCTCAGTGACAATCACATCACTACATAAGCAGCCACATTATAACTTGTCCCTTTAGACAGCTCAGTGATAGTAACATCACGTTAACTACAGCCACATTATAACTTGTCGCTTTAGAGAGCTCAGTGACAATCACAACACTGCAACAAAACTTGTCACATTTGAGAGCTCAGAGACCAACACTTCACTGCAACTACAGCCACATTATAACTTGTAACTTTAGAAAGGTCAGTGAAAATCACATCACTGTAACTACACCGTATTAAAACGTGTCCCTTTGGAGAGCTCAGTGTTAATCACATCACTGCAACTACAGGCACATTATAACTTTTCACTTTACAAAGCTCAGTGACAGTCATATCACTGCAACCACAGCCACATTATAACTTGTCACTTTAGAGAGTTCAGTGACAGTCTCATCACTGCAACTACAGCCATATTATAACTTCTCCCTTTAGACAGCTCTGTGACAGTCACATCACTGTAACCACAGCCATAATATAACCTGTCACTTTAGAGAGCTCAGTGACAATCACATCACTGTAACTACAGCCAAATTATAACTTGTCACATTATAGAGTTCAGTGACAGTCTCATCACTGCAACAACAGCCATATATTATCTTATCCCTTTAGACAGCTCTGTGACAATCACATCACTGTAACTACAGCCATATTATAACTTGTCACTTTAGAGAGCTCAGTGATAATCACATCACTGTAACTACAGCCATATTATTACTTGTCCCTTTAGACAGCTCAGTGACAATCACATCACCGCAAGTGAAGCCATATTATAGCTTGTTCTTTTAGACAGCTTTGTTACAATCACATAACTGCAACTACAGCCACATTATAACTTGTCCATTTAGACAGCTCAGTGACAGTGACATCACTGTTACTGAAGCCATATTATAACTTGTCCCTTTAGACGGCTCAGTGACAGTCCCATCACTGCAACTACAGCCATATTATAACTTGTCCATTTAGACAGCTTAGTGACAGTGACATCATTGTACCTTCAGCCATATTATAACTTGATTCACTTAGACAGCTCAGTGACAGTCACATCACTGGAACTACAGCCATATTATACCCTGTCCCTTTAGACAGCTCAGTGACAATCACATCACTGCAACTACAGCTACATTATAACTTGTCACTAAAGGCAGCTCAGTGACAATCACAACACTGCAAATACAGCTACATTATAACTTGTCACTTAAGACAGTTCAGTGACAATCACATCACTGCAAATACAGCTACATTATAACTTCTCAATTTAGACAGCTCAGTGACGATCAGATCTCTGCAACTACAGATACATTATAACTTGTCACTTTAGACAGCTCAGTGACAATCACATCACCGTAACTACTACCATATTATAACTTGTTCCTTTAGACAGCTCAGTGACAGTCACATCACTGTGACTACAGCCACATTATAACTTGTCCCTTTAGACAGCTCAGTGACAATCACATCACTGTAACTACAATCACATCACTGCAATACAGCTACATTATAACCTGCCACTTTAGACAGCTCAATGACAATCACATCACTGTGACTACAGCCACATTATAACTTGTCCCTTTGACAGCTCAGTGACAATGAAATCTCTGTAACTACAACCATATTATAACTTGTTTCCTTAGACAGCTCAGTGTCAGTCACATCACTGCAACTACAGCCACATTATAACCTGTCACTATAGACAGCTCAGTGAGTCACATCACTGCAATTACTGCCACATTATAGCTTGTCCCTTTAGACAGCTCAGTGACAATCACATCACTGCAACTACATCTACATTATAACTGGTCACTTTAAAGAGCTCAGTGACAACACATAACTACATAAACAGCCACATTATAACTCGTCCCTTTAGACAGCTCATTGGCAGTCACATTAATACATAAATAGCCAGTTTATAACTTGCCCTCTAGACAGCTCAGTTACAGTCACATCACTGCAACTACAGCCACATTATAACTTGTATCTTTAGAGAGCTCAGTGACATTCACATTACTGCAACAAAACCTGTCACTCTTGAGAGCTCAGTGACAATCACATCACTGCACCTACAGCCACTTTATAACTTGTCCTATTAGACAGCTCAGTGACAATCATATCACTGTAACTATAGCCGAATTATAACTTGTCCCGTTAGACAGCTCAGTGGCAAACAGATCACTGCAACATCAGCCATATTATAGCTTGTCCCTTTAGACAGCTCAGTGACAATCACATCACTGTAACTACAGCCATATTATAACTTGTCCCTTTAGACAGCTCAGTGACAATCACATCACTGCAACATCAACCATATTATAACTTGTCCCTTTAGACAGCTGAGTGAAAGTCATATCACTGCAATTACAGCTACATTATATCTTGTCACTTTAGAGAGCTCAGTGACAATCACATCACTGCAACTGCAGCTACATTATAACTTGTCACTTTAGGCAGCTCAGTGACAATCACAACACTGCTACTACAGCTACATTATAACTCGTCACTTAAGACAGTTCAGTGACAATCACATCACTGCAACTACAGCTACATTATAACTTCTCAATTTAGACAGCTCAGTGACGATCAGATCACTGGAACTACAGATACATTATTACTTGTCACTTTAGACAGCTCAGTGACAATCACAACACCGTAACTACAACCATATTATAACTTGTTCCTTTAGACAGCTCAGTGATAATCACATCACTGTGACTACAGCCACATTATAACTTGTCCCTTTAGACAGCTAAGTGACAATCACATCACTGTAACTACAACCATATTATAACTTGTTCCCTTAGACAGCTCAGTGACAATCACATCACTGCAACTACAGCCACATTATAACCTGTTCCTTTAGACATCTCAGTGACAATCCCATTACTGCAACTACAGCCACATTATAACTTGTCCTTTTAGACAGCTCAGTGACAATCATATCACTGTAACTATAGCCGAATTATATCTTTTCCCGTTAGACAGCTCAGTGGCAATCAGATCACTGCAACATCAGCCATATTATAGCTTGTCCCTTTAGACAGCTCAGTGACAATCACATCACTGTAACTACAGCCATATTATAACTTGTCCCTTTAGACAGCTCAGTGACAATCACATCACTGCAACATCAACCATGTTATAACTTGTCCCTTTAGACAGCTGAGTGACAGTCATATCACTGCAACAACAGCTACATTATATCTTGTCGCTTTAGAGAGCTCAGTGACAATCACCACACTGCAACTGCAGCTACATTATAACTTGTCACTTTAGGCAGCTCAGTGACAATCACATCACTGCAACTACAGCTACATTATAACTTGTCACTAAAGGCAGCTCAGTGACAATCACAACACTGCAAATACAGCTACATTGTAACTTGTCACTTAAGACAGTTCAGTGACAATCACATCACTGCAACTACAGCTACATTATAACTTCTCAATTTAGACAGCTCAGTGACGATCAGATCACTGCAACTACAGATAAATTATAACTTGTCACTTTAGACAGCTCAGTGACAATCACATCACCGTAACTACTACCATATTATAACTTGTTCTTTTAGACAGCTCAGTGACAGTCACATCACTGTGACTACAGCCACATTATAACTTGTCCCTTTAGACAGCTCAGTGACATACACATCACTGTAACTACAATCACATCACTGCAACTACAGCTACATTATAACCTGCCACTTTAGACAGCTCAGTGACAATCACATCACTGTGACTACAGCCACATTATAACTTGTCCCTTTGACAGCTCAGTGACAATCAAATCTCTGTAACTACAACCATATTATAACTTCTTTCCTTAGACAGCTCAGTGTCAGTCACATCACTGCAACTACAGCCACATTATAACTTGTCACTATAGACAGCTCAGTGAGTCACAGCACTGCAACTACTGCCACATTATAGCTTGTCCCTTTAGACAGCTCAGTGACAATCACATCACTGCAACTACATCTACATTATAACTGGTCACTTTAGAGAGCTCAGTGACAACACATAACTACATAAACAGCCACATTATAACTTGTCCCTTTAGACAGCTCATTGACAGTCACATTAATACATAAATAGCCACTTTATAGCTTGCCCTCTAGACAGCTCAGTTACAGTCACATCACTGCAACTACAGCCACATTATAACTTGTATCTTTAGAGAGCTCAGTGACATTCACATTACTGCAACAGAACCTGTCACTTTTGAGAGCTCAGTGACAAACACATCACTGCACCTACAGCCACATTATAACTTGTCCTATTAGAACGCTCAGTGACAATCATATCACTGTAACTATAGCCGAATAATAACTTGTCCCGTTAGACAGCTCAGTGGCAAACAGATCACTGCAACATCAGCCATATTATAGCTTGTCCCTTTAGACAGCTCAGTGACAATCACATCACTATAACTACAGCCATATTATAACTTGTCCCTTTAGACAGCTCAGTGACAATCACATCACTGCAACTACAGCTACATTATAACTTCTCAATTTAGACAGCTCAGTGACGATCAGATCACTGGAACTACAGATACATTATAACTTGTCACTTTAGACAGCTCAGTGACAATCACAACACCGTAACTACAACCATATTATAACTTGTTCCTTTAGACAGCTCAGTGATAGTCACATCACTGTGACTACAGCCACATTATAACTTGTCCCTTTAGACAGCTCAGTGACAATCACATCACCGTAACTACAACCATATTATAACTTGTTCCTTTAGACAGCTCAGTGACAGTCACCTCACTGTGACTACAGCCACATTATAACTTGTCCCTTTAGACACCTCAGTGACAATCACATCACTATAACTACAACCATATTATAACTTGTTCCCTTAGTTAGCTCAGTGTCAGTCACATCACTGCAACTTAAGCCACATTATAACTTGTCACTTTAGACAGCTCAGTGAGTCACATCACTGCAACTACAGCCACATTATAACTTGTCATTTTAGACAGTTCAGTGACAATCATTCACTGCAACTACAGCCATATTATAACTTGTCACTTTAGACAGCTCAGTGACAAGAACATCACTGCAACTACAGCTACATTATAACTTGTCACTTTAGACAGCTCAGTGACAATCACATCACTGTGACTACAGCCACATTATAACTTGTCCCTTTGACAGCTCAGTGATAATCACATCTCTGTAACTACAACCATATTATAACTTGTTTCCTTAGACAGCTCAGTGTCAGTCACATCACTGCAACTACAGCCACATTATAACTTGTCACTATAGACAGCTCAGTGAGTCACATCACTGCAACTTCAGCCACATTATAGCTCGTCCCTTTAGACGGCTCAGTGACAATCACATCACTGCAACTACATCTACATTATAACTTGTCACTTTAGAGAGCTCAGTGACAACACATAACTACATAAACAGCCACATTATAACTTGTCCCTTTAGATAGCTCATTGACAGTCACATTACTACATAAATAGCCACTTTATAACTTGCCCCTCTAGACAGCTCAGTTACAGTCACATCACTGCAACTACAGCCACATTATAACTTGTATCTTTAGAAAGCTCAGTGACATTCACATTACTGCAACAAAACTTGTCACTTTTGAGAGCTCAGTGACAATCACATCACTGCACCTACAGCCACATTATAACTTGTCCTATTAGACAGCTCAGTGACAATCATATCACTGTAACTATAGCCGAATTATAACTTGTCCCGTTAGACAACTCAGTGGCAATCAGATCACTGCAACTACAGCCACATTATAACTTGTCACTTTAGGCAGCTCAATGAGTCACATCACCGCAACTACAGCCATATTATAACTTGTCACTTTAGACAGCTCAGTGAGGCACATCACTGCAACTACAGCCACATTATTACTTGTCACTTTAGAGAGCTCAGTGACAATCACATCACTGTAGCTACAGCCATATTATAACTTGTCACTTTAGGCAGCTCAGTGATAATCACATCACTGCAATTACAGCCACATTATAACTTGTCACTTTAGAGAGCTCAGTGACAATCACATCACTGCAACTACAGCCATATTATAACTTGTCAATTTAGAGAGCTCAGTGACAATCACTTACGGCAACTACAGCAGTATTATAACTTGTTCATTTAGACAGCTCAGTTACAGTCACATCACTATAACATCAGCCATATTATAGCTTGTCCCTTTAGACAGCTCGGTTTCAATCACATCACTGCAACTACAGCTACATTATAACTTGTCACTTTAGAGAGTTCAGTTACATTCACATCACTACATAAACAGCCACATAATAAGCTGCGCCTCTAGGCAGCTCCGTTACAGTCACATCTCTGCAACTATAGCCACAATAATATTTGTCACTTTAGAGAGCTCAGTGACAATCACATCACTGCAACAAAACTTTTCACATTTGAGAGCTCAGTGACAATCACATCACTGCAACTACAGCCACACTATAACTTGTCACTTTAGAGAGCTCAGTGACAATCACATCAATGTAACTAAAACCGTATTATAACTTGTCACATTTAACAGCTCAGTGACAATCACATCACTTTCACTACAGCCGTATTATAATTTGTCCCTTTAAACAGCTCAGTGACAATGACATCACTGTAACTACAGCCAAATTATAACTCGTTCCATTAGACACCTCAGTGACAATCACATCACTGCAACTACAGCCACATTATAACCTGTTCCTTTAGACATCTCAGTGACAATCCCATTACTGCAACTACAGCCACATTATAACTTGTCCTTTTAGACAGCTCAGTGACAATCATATCACTGTAACTATAGCCGAATTATAACTTGTCCCGTTAGACAGCTCAGTGGCAATCAGATCAGTGCAACATCAGCCATATTATAGCTTGTCCCTTTAGACAGCTCAGTGACAATCACAGCACTGTAACTACAGCCATATTATAACTTGTCCCTTTAGACAGCTCAGTGACAATCACTTCACTGCAACATCAACCATATTATAACTTGTCCCTTTAGACAGCTGAGTGACAGTCATATCACTGCAACTACAGCTACATTATATCTTGTCACTTTAGAGAGCTCAGTGACAATCACCACACTGCAACTGCAGCTACATTATAACTTGTCACTTTAGGCAGCTCAGTGAGAATCACATCACTGCAACTACAGCTACATTATAACTTGTCACTAAAGGCAGCTCAGTGACAATCACATCACTGCAAATACAGCTACATTATAACTTGTCACTTAAGACAGTTCAGTGACAATCACATCACTGCAACTACAGCTACATTATAACTTCTCAATTTAGACAGCTCAGTGTCGATCAGATCACTGCAACTACAGATACATTTTAACCTGTCACTTTAGACAGCTCAGTGACAATCACATCACCGTAACTACTACCATATTATAACGTGTTCCTTTAGACAGCTCAGGGACAGTCACATCACTGTGACTACAGCCACATTATAACTTGTCCCTTTAGACAGCTCAGTGACAATCACATCACTGTAACTACAACCATATTATAACTTGTTCCCTTAGACAGCTCAGTGTCAATCACATCACTGCAACTTAAGCCACATTATAACTTGTCACTTTAGACAGCTCAGTGAGTCACATCACTGCAACTACAGCCACATTATAACTTGTCACTTTAGACAGCTCAGTGACAATCACATCACTGCAACTACAGCCATATTATAACTTGTCACTTTAGAGAGCTCAGTGACAATCACATCACTGTAACTACAGCCATATTATTACTTATCCCTTTAGACAGCTCAGTGACAATCACATCACCGCAACTGCAGCCATATTATAACTTGTTCCTTAGACAGCTCAGTGACAGTCACATCACTGCAACTACAGCTACATTATAACTTGTCAGTTTAGACAGCTCAGTGACAATCACATCACTGCAACTACAGCCACATTATAACTTGCCACTTAAACAGCTCAGTGACAGTCACATCACTGCAACTACAGCCACATTATAACTTGTCACTTTAGACAGCTCAGTGACAATCACATCACTGCAAATACAGCCACATTATAACTTGTCACTTTAAATAGCTCAGTGACAATCACAACACTGCAACTACAGCTACATTTTAACTTGTCAGTTTAGACAGTTCAGTGACAATCACATCACTGATACTACAGCCATATAATAACTTGTCACTTTAGACAGCTCAGTGACAATCACATCACTGCAACTACAGCTACATTATAATTTGTCACTTTAGACAGCTCAGTGACAATCACATCACTGTGACTACAGTCACATTATAACTTGTCCCTTTGACAGCTCAGTGACAATCACATCTCTGTAACTACAACCATATTATAACTTGTTTCCTTAGAAAGCTCAGAGTCAGTCACATCACTGCAACTACAGCCACATTATAACTTGTCACTTTAGACAGCTCAGTGAGTCACATCACTGCAACTACAGGCACATTATAACTTGTCACTTTAGACAGCTCAGTGACAATCACATCTCTGTAACTACAACCATATTATAACTTGTTTCCTTAGACAGCTCAGTGTCAGTCACATCACTGCAACTACAGCCACATAATAACTTGTCACTATAGACAGCTCAGTGAGTCACATCGCTGCAACTACAGCCACATTATAACTTGTCACTTTAGATATCTCAGTGAGTCACATCACTGCAACCACAGCCACATTATAACTTGTGACTTTAGACAGCTCAGTGACAATCAGATCACTGCAACTACAGCTACATTATAACTTGTCACTTTAGAGAGCTCAGTGACAACCACATCACTACATAAACAGCCACATTATAACTTTTCCCTTTAGACAGCTCAGTGACAGTCACATTACTACAGAAATAGCCACTTTATAACTTGCCCCTCTAGACCGCTCAGTTACAGTCACATCACTGCAACTACAGACACATTATAACTTGTATCTTTAGAGAGTTCAGTGACAGTCCCGTTACTGCAAAAAAACTTGTCACTTTTGAGAGCTCAGTGACAATCACATCACTGCAACTACAGCCACATTATAACTTGTCACTTTAGAGAGCTCAGTGACAATCACATCACTGTAACTATAGCCTAATTATAACTTGTCAGTTTAGAGAGCTCAGTGACAGTCACATCATTGCAACAAAACTTGTCACTTTTGAGAGCTCAGTAAGAATCACATAACTGTAACTATAGCCAGCTATAACTTGTTA
The DNA here is from genome assembly GCA_030762935.1 of Hymenopus coronatus. NCBI lineage: Eukaryota > Metazoa > Arthropoda > Insecta > Mantodea > Hymenopodidae > Hymenopus > Hymenopus coronatus. Next base: position 12,732,374 of record CM060890.1, read on the forward strand.
CTTTAGAGAGCTCAGTGACAATCACATCACTGCAACAAAACTTGTTAATTTTGAGAGCTAACTGACAATCCCATTACTGCAACTACAGCCACATTATAACTTTTCCTTTTAGACAGCTCAGTGACAATCATATCACTGTAACTATAGCCGAATTATAACTTGTCCCGGTAGACAGCTCAGTGGCAATCAGATCACTGCAACATCAGCCATATTATAGCTTGTCCCTTTAGACAGCTCAGTGACAATCACATCACTGTAACTACAGCCATATTATAACCTGTACCTTTAGACAGCTCAGTGACAATCACATCACTGCAACATCAACCATATTATAACTTGTCACTTTAGGCAGCTCAGTGACAATCACATCACTGCAACTACAGCTACATTATAACTTGTCACTTTAGGCAGCTCAGTGACAATCACATCACTGCAATTACAGCCACATTATAACTTGTCACTTTAGAGAGCTCAGTGACAATCACATCACTGCAACTACAGCCATATTATAACTTGTCACTTTAGAGAGCTCAGTGACAATCACTTACTGCAACTACAGCAGTATTATAACTTGTTCCTTTATACAGCTCAGTTACAGTCACATCACTATAACATCAGCCATATTATAGCTTGTCCCTTTAGACAGCTCGGTTTCAATCACATCACTGCAACTACAGCTACATTATAACTTGTCACTTTAGAGAGTTCAGTTACATTCACATCACTACATAAACAGCCACATAATAAGCTGCGCCTTTAGGCAGCTCCGTTACAGTCACATCACTGCAACTACAGCCATAATAATATTTGTCACTTTAGAGAGCTCAGTGACAATCACATCACTGCAACAAAACTTTTCACATTTGCTAGCTCAGTGACAATCACATCACTGCAACTACAGCCACACTATAACTTGTCATTTTAGAGAGCTCCGTGACAATCACATCAATGTAAGTAAAACCGTATTATAACATGTCACATTTAACAGCTCAGTGACAATCACATCACTTTCACTACAGCCGTATTATAATTTGTCCCTTTAGACAGCTCAGTGCCAATGACATCACTGTAACTACAGCCAAATTATAACTCGTTCCATTAGACACCTCAGTGACAATCACATCACTGCAACTACAGCCACATTATAACCTGTTCCTTTAGACATCTCAGTGACAATCCCATTACTGCAACTACAGCCACATTATAACTTGTCTTTTAGACAGCTCAATGACAATCATATCACTGTAACTATAGCCGAATTATAACTTGTCCCGTTAGACAGCTCAGTGGCAATCAGATCACTGCAACATCAGCCATATTATAGCTTGTCCCTTTAGACAGCTCAGTGACAATCACATCACTGTAACTACAACCATATTATAACTTGTCCCTTTAGACAGCTCAGTGACAATCACTTCACTGCAACATCAACCATATTATAACTTGTCCCTTTAGACAGCTGAGTGACAGTCATATCACTGCAACTACAGCTACATTATATCTTGTCACTTTCGAGAGCTCAGTGACAATCACCACACTGCAACTGCAGCTACATTATAACTTGTCACTTTAGGCAGCTCAGTGAGAATCACATCACTGCAACTACAGCTACATTATAACTTGTCACTAAAGGCAGCTCAGTGACAATCACAACACTGCAAATACAGCTACATTATAACTTGTCACTTAAGACAGTTCAGTGACAATCACATCACTGCAACTACAGCTACATTATAACTTCTCAATTTAGACAGCTCAGTGACGATCAGATCACTGCAACTACAGATACATTATAACTTGTCACTTTAGACAGCTCAGTGACAATCACATCACCGTAACTACTACCATATTATAACTTGTTCCTTTAGACAGCTCAGGGACAGTCACATCACTGTGACTACAGCCACATTATAACTTGTCCCTTTAGACAGCTCAGTGACAATCACATCACTGTAACTACAACCATATTATAACTTGTTCCTTTAGACAGCTCAATGTCAATCACAACACTGCAACTTAAGCCACATTATAACTTGTCACTTTAGACAGCTCAGTGAGTCACATCACTGCAACTACAGCCACATTATAACTTGTCACTTTAGACAGCTCAGTGACAATCACATCACTGCAACTACAGCCATATTATAACTTGTCACTTTAGAGAGCTCAGTGACAATCACATCACTGTAACTACAGCCATATTATTACTTATCCCTTTAGACAGCTCAGTGACAATCACATCACCGCAACTGCAGCCATATTATAACTTGTTCCTTAGACAGCTCAGTGACAGTCACATCACTGCAACTACAGCCACATTATAACTTGCCACTTAAACAGCTCAGTGACAGTCACATCACTGCAACTACAGCCACATTATAACTTGTCACTTTAGACAGCTCAGTGACAATCACATCACTGCAAATACAGCCACATTATAACTTGTCACTTTAAATAGCTCAGTGACAATCACAACACTGCAACTACAGCTACATTTTAACTTGTCAGTTTAGACAGTTCAGTGACAATCACATCACTGATACTACAGCCATATAATAACTTGTCAATTTAGACAGCTCAGTGACAATCACATCACTGCAACTACAGCTACATTATAATTTGTCACTTTAGACAGCTCAGTGACAATCACATCACTGTATCTACAGTCACATTATAACTTGTCCCTTTGACAGCTCAGTGACAATCACATCTCTGTAACTACAACCATATTATAACTTGTTTCCTTAGAAAGCTCAGTGTCAGTCACATCACTGCAACTACAGCCACAATATAACTTGTCACTTTAGACAGCTCAGTGAGTCACATCACTGCAACTACAGGCACATTATAACTTGTCACTTTAGACAGCTCAGTGACAATCACATCTCTGTAACTACAACCATATTATAACTTGTTTCCTTAGACAGCTCAGTTACAGTCACATCACTGCAACTACAGCCACATAATAACTTGTCACTATAGACAGCTCAGTGAGTCACATCGCTGCAACTACAGCCACATTATAACTTGTCACTTTAGATATCTCAGTGAGTCACATCACTGCAACCACAGCCACATTATAACTTGTGACTTTAGACAGCTCAGTGACAATCAGATCACTGCAACTACAGCTACATTATAACTTGTCATTTTAGAGAGCTCAGTGACAACCACATCACTACATAAACAGCCACAATATAACTTGTCCCTTTAGACAGCTCAGTGACAGTCACATTACTACATAAATAGCCACTTTATAACTTGCCCCTCTTGACAGCTCAGTTACAGTCACATCACTGCAACTACAGACACATTATAACTTGTATCTTTAGGGAGTTCAGTGACATTCACGTTACTGCAAAAAAACTTGTCACTTTTGAGAGCTCAGTGACAATCACATCACTGCAACTACAGCCACATTATAACTTGTCACTTTAGAGAGCTCAGTGACAATCACATCACTGTAACTATAGCCTAATTATAACTTGTCAGTTTAGAGAGCTCAGTGACAGTCACATCACTGCAACAAAACTTGTCACTTTTGAGAGCTCAGTAAGAATCACATAAATGTAACTATAGCCTAACTATAACTTGTTACTTTAGAGAGCTCAGTGACAATCACATCACTGCAACAAAACTTGTTAATTTTGAGAGCTAAGTGACAATCCCATTACTGCAACTACAGCCACATTATAACTTTTCCTTTTAGACAGCTCAGTGACAATCATATCACTGTAACTATAGCCGAATTATAACTTGTCCCGGTAGACAGCTCAGTGGCAATCAGATCACTGCAACATCAGCCATATTATAGCTTGTCCCTTTAGACAGCTCAGTGACAATCACATCACTGTAACTACAGCCATATTATAACCTGTCCCTTTAGACAGCTCAGTGACAATCACATCACTGCAACATCAACCATATTATAACTTGTCAGTTTAGGCAGCTCAGTGACAATCACATCACTGCAACTACAGCTACATTATAACATGTCTCTTTAGGCAGCTCAGTGACAATCACAACACTGCAACTACAGCTACATTATAACTTGTCACTTAAGACAGTTCAGTGACAATCACATCACTGCAACTACAGCTACATTGTAACTTCTCACTTTAGACAGCTCAGTGACAATCAGATCACTGCAACTACAGATACATTATAACTTGTCACTTTAGACAGCTCAGTGACAATCACATCACCGTAACTACAACCATATTATAACTTGTTCCTTTAGACAGCTCAGTGACAGTCACATCACTGTGACTACAGCCACATTATAACTTGTCCCTTTAGACAGCTCAGTGACAATCACATCACTGTAACTACAACCATATTATAACTTGTTCCCTTAGACAGCTCAGTGTCAGTCACATCACTGCAACTTAAGCCACATTATAACTTGTCACTTTAGACAGCTCAGTGACATTCACATCACTGCAACTACAGCCATATTATAACTTGTCACTTTAGGCAGCTCAGTGACAGTCACATCACTGCAACTACAGCCACATTATAACTTGTCACCTTAGGCAGCTGACTGAGTCACATCACTGCTACTACAGCCACATTATAACTTGTCACTTTAGACAGCTCAGTGAGTCATATCACTGCAACTACAGCCACATTATAACTTGTCACTTTAGACAGTTCAGTGACAATTACATCACTGCAACTATAGCCACATTATAACTTCTCACTTTAGGCAGCTCAGTGAGTCACATCACTGCAACTACAGCCATTATAAATTGTCACTTAAGACAGATCAGTGAATCACTTTACTGCAACTACAGCCACATTATAACTTGTCACTTTAGACAGCTCAGTGACAATCACATCACTGCAACTACAGCCACATTATAACTTGTCACTTTAGACATCTCAGTGACAATCACATCACTGCAACTACAGCCACATTATAACTTGTCACTTTAGGCAGCTCAGTGAGTCACATCACTGCAACTACAGCCATTTTATAACTTGTCACTTTAGACAGCTCAGTGAGTCACATCACTGCAACTACAGCCACATTATAACTTGTCACTTTAGGCAGCTCAGTGACAATCACATCACTGCAACTACAGCCACATTATAACTTGTCACTTTAGAGAGCTCATTGACAATCACTTCACTGTAACTACAGCCATATTATAACTTGTCACTTTAGGCAGCTCAGTGTGTCACATTACTTCAACTACAGCCACATTATAACTTGTCACTTTAGACAGCTCAGTGACAATCAGATCACTGCAACTACAGCCATATTATAACTTGTCACTTTAGGTAGCTCAGTGACAGTCACATCACTGCAACTACAGCCACATTATAACTTGTCTCTTTAGACAGCTCAGTGACAATCACATCACTGTAACTACAGCCATATTATAACTTGTTACTTTAGAGAGCTCAGTGACAATCACTTCACTGCAACTACAGCCACATTATAACTTGTCACTTTAGACAGCTCAGTGACAATCACATCACTGTAACTACAGCCATATTATAACTTGTTCCTCTAGACAGCTCTGTGACAATCACATCACTGTAACTACTGCCGTATTATAACGTGTTCCTTTAGACAGCTCTGTGACAATCACATCACTGTAAATACTGCCATATTATAACTTGTTCCTTTAGAGAGCTCAATGACAATCACTTCACTGCAACTACAGCCACATTATAACTTGTCACTTTTGACAGCTCAGTGACAATCACATCACTGTAACTACAGCCATATTATAACTTGTTCCTTTAGACAGCTCTGTGACAATCACATCACTGTAACTACTGCCGTATTATAACGTGTTCCTTTAGACAGCTCTGTGACAATCACATCACTGTAAATACAGCCATATTATAACTTGTTCCTTTAGAGAGCTCAATGACAGTCACATCACTGTAACTACAACCATATTATAACGTGTTCCTTTAGACAGCTCTGTGACAATCACATCACTGTAACTACAGCCATATTATAACTTGTTCTTTTAGACAGCTCAGTGACAATCACATCACTGTAATTACGGCCATATTATAACGTGTTCCTTTAGACAGCTCAGTGACAATCACATCACTGTAACTACTGCCATATTATAACTTGTTCCTTTAGACAGCTCAGTGACAATCACATCGCTGTAACTACAGCCATATTATAACTTGTTCCTTTAGACAGCTCTGTGACAATCACATCACTGTAACTACAGCCATATTATAACGTGTTCCTTTAGACAGCTCAGTGACAATCACATCACTGTAACTACTGCCGCATTATAACTATTCCCTTTAGACAGCTCAGAGACAACCACATTACTGCAACTACAGCGATACAAGAACTTGTTCCTTTAGAGAGCTCAGTGACAATCACATCACTGCAACTACAGCCAATCCCCATCGATACCGCCCTCTATATCTTCCAGCTTGACATAGCAACTCCACTGTTTACGGATTTAGTTTACATATCTGCTGCCAGGGCGTGCCGGAGCTGTTTAAACGGGTATACGTATTTATATAGCAGTGTTGGAATACCTTTCTCTCAAATTTTTGTCCTACGCTGGAGTTCGATTTCTACTGTACTATTTACTTTTGTTGGAAACTTTTCGTATTTTAGCCCCTATGTCTTCTTAACTTAGAATGTTGAAATTTATTGTAGACAGCGTTCAAAGAATACAAATATAAATTTCTTAAGCAGGATCACATTTGAGAGTCACAAAATAACGTAAACTTTTGAACGCTATTTTAAAGTAGAGGTTCAACTTAAATATACATTCTAATGAAGAAACTCTTGCTCCCTTTAAGTTACATTGCTACTATACCTAGTTTATATTTCCGATTACAAACTTAAACAGCTATCGTTAAGAGAAACTTCATATTGCTAACATTGTGAACAGAAACTCAAAATATTTTTGTGTCGACGAACGTATTGCATATTTATTAATTTCGTTGCTAGGTCACGACATGACGGAAAGATGCCTGCAAACGAAGAGAGGAGAGCACTTTATGAACTAGATTTCACATATCCAGTCTACTGTCGCCCTTGGTGGTGCAGTGGTTACCATTCCTACTTCATATACACAAGGTCGAGGGTTCAAACCCGACGGAGGACGATGTACACGACAGATCTATTTCTAAACTCATTTACTGTAAAACTGGACATTTCTTTGTGAATATGTAAAAAAAAAAAATCTGATGTGTTCCATTCACATGACTTTCTCTACATCTCTGCAATAAATTATTCCTAAAAAGGTTATACTTCTATTTACTTCATACTAATCCGTAAAAAAATAGCAGAAATAGCCATATTACTTACTTCCTTGTAAGTATGAGCAAAATAAGGGAGTACCATAGGTTAAAGTGATAATCAAAAGTTGGTTGCTATGTCACTGAAGTTCCTTTGTTTGTATGGACAGCAGTTGACAAATTCCTGTATGAGAAAAGTATAAGTTTCTCATAGCAGAAACCAATAATAAGAAATGTCTCAAATACGACGAACTCCACGAAAAAATGTACAGAACATAAATTGTGTGTTTTATCGTGTTCTACATTTTTGTGGAGTAGTTTTTGTCCATCTCTTAAGATTTAGCAGTTATTCAAAATTCAGTAAAATTCATCAAGAATAAACTACTCTTCAGAGGCTATTCCCAGAAATTTCAAGATATGCATTTTATTTGTCAGATAAATTTCTTTAATATACGAAATTTTAATCAAATCGTTAGAGTCATTTTTGAGAAAATCAAAATTTTCGAAAAAGGTTCCATGTAAAGGCTAGTTGGGGGTTGGAGGATTTTTCTCAAAATCTGCATGTCGCATCCCTGGAAGATACTAAACTCAAATACCAAGTTTGGTATTTTACCTACTTTTCATTTTTGAGTTATCGTGTTCACAGTCACACGGACACACGGGCACACGGATACACAAACACACACAGGAACCTTTTTCCAAAAATGCTTTTTTTAGATAAAGGGGACCATAAAACATATATTTCCAGTGAAATCTCAGCATCGAATTTTTGGGTGAAGTGCAATACCTTCTCTGTACACTATGTACATAGTGCGTATAGAGAAAGTAAAAATGTATAGGACACGGATGAATGTATTTTATGAAGTAAGCTTTTTACTAACCAAGTTACGATTAGTTTCATAACTATAATTTTATTAAATTATTATCAGCAATTATTCTTTTAAGAATAATCAATCATATAATTAACAATAAAGCCAAGCCACAGCGATGCATAGAGCTTTTAAATATTATTCTAACGCTACATTCAGTTATGTTCAATTGTGTCTGGAAAAACGAACCATTTACATGTAATGCATTTGCAGAAGAAAGTTTATAATTGCAAACAAAGAAACCGCACTTGATGAGCTGCAATATTTATGAGCAGCAACAAATTGTAGAGCAACTTCTCCGTAAGGTAGGTTATAGTGTACCAGAAGGCTGTTTTTATGTCAGACCCAAGATGAGAGCAATTACAGAGGGCAACAAAAATCATCCTGTGAAAGGGAGCCATCGTGGAAAGTCCCTAACAGTTCACAAGCAGTTGTTCATCTCGACGCGGTGAGCGCCATCCTGCCACCGAGAGCTAAATTTCCAAAGCGCTGTCGTCTCCACGAGAGGGCGCCACCCGCAATCCTCGCCAACACTTACAACCCTTAAAGAAAGACCAGGCGGAAGAAATGGAGGGACAGGAAATTCGTGGGGATGAAAAATCCTCCCCAGCGCTCACCCAGTGACCCGGGAACCCCCCCCCCCCCCAAAAAAAAAAACCTTGGATCAGAGAGGCCGGCCGCGGGGAAACGATTCCACGACCTCCGGAATGCATATCCCAGAGGAAACGCCTGAGCCCTGGCTCGATTAAAAGGTGGGCTAAAGTTTACCATTCTAATCCAAAGTGTATAGGAGTCATGATTGTTTTATGTGTTGAAGACTTCAGATGACAGATCTAATGTGTTTTATTCACATGACTTTCTCTACCTGAGCTTTAAACACACTGTTCTTACAAAAGATAATTATTCTTTTATATCCATCATGTTAATCTAGATAAACGTTAGTAACAACTGGGAATACTTTAGGCTAAACAAACAGTCAAATCTTTTAAAACCAAAATTATATTATGTGAGCAATTGAGGTTCTGTTCTCTTTGCATGCCCAGGAATAAGCCAGAAAAGAGATGAAACGAAAGATGATTTTCCATTTGAGAAAAGTCTAAATAAGATTTGAAGCGAGAGCTATTGATTATGGCTTCACGGGTAATCAACCATATCGATTTTTATAAACTCAATGATCTTCTTCAGTACTTGAAATGATATTACTTGAAGAAATAATACCCAATTAAAGACTACACAAAATTAGAAACGTATTTTTAGTCTCCCTTAACTAGCAAACAAGGAATATTGTTACGATTACCTATTAATTTATCAGTGTTTATTGAAACGCATTTTTACAAACCATGTGGCTAGTAGAGGCTATATTCCATTGGATATCTATTGAGAACTCACATGATATAATAAACGGTAGAAAAGATAAAGAGCGAGTCTCAAATTACAACGCACACTTTTCGAAAATAAAGGACTAATAGCCATCTCAGCAAAAGTTAATGATTGCCAACTGCGGAATCTGTAGCTTGTTAGCTAACTGCGAATTTCGGTAAGCCACAAGCACGATTCAGGCGCTGATGACAAGTTGCTCTAGATGCATTATTTCTAATGATAACTACCAAATTGATCTTAATTGCTTCTGACGAACACATTAAGCGTTGCAAGTTCGCCTACTTTGGTACCGAAAGCAACTCACAGCAAACAGACGGTTAAGGACTGCTCGTAAAAATGTGCACAAGTTTTATTTTAAATTATTCCACTTACGTGCAACTTTCAACTCCAGTGAAGGACCTTGTGTAGTTAATTGGCATTGCAATTCTGATTGTATTGTGTTTCACTCATTAGATCACTCTCGTTCACACTTCCAGACTCTGGAGAGGCCTGGAAATAATCAGACTAGAGTTACATTTCCAACCCCCAACCCAGGACCACTCGTATAACAGGCAACTCGATGCTTTAAAGAAGCATATGACATTTTTAGAGCTGCGATTGTTATTTTTCGGTCTCAAAACAAATGCATCTCTCTGTTTTGTTTGCATATGTTCCTATGCCATATCAGCATACACATTACTTCAGCTCGGTGCGTCACAAAAGAGAGGTTTTCTGCGGTATTAGCTTTCTTCGTGAACCTGCGCTGCGCGAGTGTCACCTGTTAAAAATACATGCTACACTTTATGACTGGTTTATGAAAGTTACAGATCGGAAAAGGAGACTACTCCATTGTCACTAACAAGTACATATCTGTTATACTTCCTGTTAGCCACGATAAATACTTGCAACCTGTGTTATATGTAGTTGGGGATGCTGTTGTTGGAGGAAAAGTTGAAAAAGAAAGTGATAAATCATCTTCAAAACTTCTACACGTAAAAACGATTTCCGGCTAGCCCCGTACTTCAGTCGATAGAGCAGCTGTCTGCTGTGCTATGGGTTCGATTGCCGGCTGAGGGGTGGAGTTTTTCTCTAGCCAAGATGTTTCCTCTCCTTCCCAGAGAATGAATGATAGTGAGGATGTGTGTGGACTAATCACTAAAATTAAAGAAAACTATAAACTCAATGACAACAGTGTGGAGTCAATAGATAATATGTTCCAAAGGGGAATGCTGCCGATAGGATCATCAGTTTAAGACGGGGTATAAACGGAATAAAATAAATAAAAAGCTATACAGATTTTTAGAATCTCGGTTAAGGTGAATTACACAGTTATCATTTTTTACGGAATTTGCCCCTATGCTGAGATGTCGTGCAGCTTTAAGCTCCATGGATTCCGAGTTAATTTGATCATCATTTCGCCCATTGCGATTTGAGCTACCAGATTAAGAAAAATTGTAATCTTAAAATTACCGTTTGATTATAAACGTGCATACTTTGTCTTTCGAAATTGAAAGTGACAATCAAGCGTCATGAATAAGAAACCATGAACCGCTATTGCTAACAAAAGTAATATTTCGCATGAAGTGCATGTTATTTGTACTAAGATATTGTCGATCTCTTAACTTTTCCAAGTAAACTCTAATGTGTTTAAGACAAATCAAGATGCGCGAATATTTTAATGATACCAATATTTCAAAATTATATTTTACTTTGAGTAAATAAAAAATTACAAAGTTTTGTGGATGATATCCAAGAAAACCTTTCTCATACTGCCTGTGAAACACTGGACTTTGGTTTGGTATTTGGATGGTTTTTCGTTTTTACTTTCTCTACACGTACTATGTACATAGTGTATAGAGAAGATATTGTATTGCACCCAAAAATTTGATACCGATATTTCACCGGAAACACATGTTTTGGGTGCCCTGAATCCAAAAAGAATTTTTTTAGAAAAACTACTATGTACATACTGTATAGAGAAGGTATTGTATTACACCAAAATTGATACCAAAATTTCACCGAAAATACATATTTTGGGTCCCCTGTATAAAAAAAAGCATTTTTAGAAAAAGGCCCGTGTGTGTCAGTGACTGTGGACACCATATCTCAAAAACGAAAATTCCGTTAAATACCACACATAAAATTCAAATTCGGTATGTTACAAGGATGCGACACGAAGATTTTCAAGAAAATCCCCCACTCCCAACTACCCTTTACAGGGAAAAATTTTGAAAATGTTGATTTGCTCAAAAATGACTCCAACGATCTTGATTAAAATATCTTATATTTAAGTTAATTACAATGATAAATAAAAATGTATATCTTGATTTTTCTGGGAATAGCCTCTGAAGACCTCTTTATTCTGGATGATATTTTTGAACTTTGCGTAACTATTAAACCGTAAGAGATAGAAAAAAAGCTTATTACACAAAAAATGCAGAGGTTCTTAATACACACAATTTATGTCATTTCCTGGAGTTGATCGTTTTCGAGTTATTCCTCGTTATTGCTTTCAGTTTGAAAATACTTAAACGTTTCTCTTACAGGAACTTGTCAACTCCTGGCCACACAAAGAAACGGATTTCAATGCCAAAGCAACAAGATTTTAAAATATGTGACTCGGTTAGCCTAGTGTATTTTCTTATTTTCCTCCAAATTTAAGGAACTAAGGAATGAGATCGTTTCTGTTGGTGTTTATCTCGATTAGCACTAAGTGAATAAGCTTATTGACAATAATTTGTTACAGAGATGTAGAGAAAGTCACGTGAATGGCACTCATCAGATTTTTAGTTACCTTTTTTCCGATATACCACTCTGATACGCAAGGGGTAATTTTCTGACTATACGCCTTTTGACGTCCAAACCCGTATCTGATAATACAAATTTTGTTTGAATGTAATCACGAAACTTGAGAAAGTACAAAAGACAGGCTTAAACAAGCACAGACAGACTTAAAACGTACAAATTTCACTGCCTTTGTGGCTTGAGATATTTTAAGTCACTTCAGTATGGAAGTGGTTCAATTTTTCGAAGAATGGAATAAATACTTATATTCACTATTCTGGTATCTACTAGTAAAAGAGGCGGTAAATTGGCTAATAAACGGCTCTGTTAACGAGGTCTTGCAACAGTTTGGTAGATTTTATCCTCTGTATTCATGATTGATGCTGTATACTGTACTTTATCTTTCATTTTCTTTAGCAAACTATAACCTTAAATAAGCATACACTTACAAGATAGGGTTGTAAATTATGTAAAACAATAACAAATAGAATGAATTGATATGTCTTCAAAAACTGAAGAATTAATTGCCTTCTCTTCTTGTTAAGGGGAGATTAAATACCCTATGCCGCTATTGTTAAACTTACTAAATTCATATCTCAGAAATATGATAGCAGTCTGAAACTTTAGGAACATTTACATGCTCTCTACTTTTATGCAATGGTATTGTTTACTAGGGATGATGCGGTTTTCTTTCATAATTAGATGAGCTTTTATTACACTTTATGAGAAATTATTTTTAATAATTAACCAACTAGGTTATTGATACCAAAACATAAATAACACTATTAAGCTTTAGTTTTTATGTGAAACTTTCATTTAGCTACCTTTAATAGTTCCTTAGAAAATCAGTCATTTTTATAATAAAATGTCAGTCAGAGAAAACTGTTCAAAGTAAAAATGGGGGAAAAAATTACCTCACCATACTGAAAAGAAACAATCAAAATGCTTGAGGATGAGGAAATTGCTACATTTTATATTTTACTCATTTTTATATTGTTGTAGCTCAGGTATGTGAGTAAAGTATATCAGGTTTATTAATTATTAAATCTCTCTTAGTTTTAGTCAATATACTGCGATTTTTGTTGAAATGAGTGACAGGAAAACACGAATCTTGAAAATCTCTATTTTAATGTAGGTACATTAATTGAAAGACAAAAAGTATTTATAATAACCGTAGGAGTGTATTGTTGAGCTTACAAAGGGGGGGGGGGGCCACATACTAGGGAGTCACCACGTTGGAGCATAAGAGCGTTTCACAAGCATTGCAAATGCTAGAGTTTTAGTTCAATAGAATGAAGGGTCCTTGCGCTAGTTTATACATATGCACAAAATTCACGTTTGGGAGAAATGTTTCATGATCGGTCTGTCAAATTTGTATTTATTTTCTTTAAATAAGATTGTGTTTGGTACAATAGTTTTATTATACATATATAATTTATAATACATTCCCTATTTGTGTATATGCTCAAGTATTATTATTAATTAAAATGTCTGTTGTTTAACCAAACGCTGTAACTGAAGCTATGATTTGTGTGCGTAAACAAACTCAGGGATCTATGCTACTAAAAGCTTGGATTGAGGGAAAACCCCAATAAAGGCCTTCGTCAAGGGAGATACAAACAATAACTACAGGTACGTACCTCATTAATGTGTTGAGCAGTTGAATACACCACAAGCTTTCCAGTTTTTGCTTTCTCTAGCACTTACAGAAGTTATTGTACTCCAACCAAAAATTCCTTACTAGATTTTACCAGAAATACACGTAGCACAGTCCTTTGTATGTGTGTGTGTGTCTGTGTGTGTCTGTGTGTGTGTAAATATATATATATATATATATATATATATATATATGTATATATAAACATTTAAAAAAGAGATCGGCGCGTTATATGTGTGTCTGTGCACAGCTCAACTCAAAAACGAAAAGTCTCTTAAATCTCAAGATTTAGTATCTTCCAACAATGCGACACGAAGATTTTCAGATAAATCACCTTTAGTAAAGAAGATTTTTGAAAATTTTCATTTTCTGATTTTGATTAAAACGCGTATATTGAAGATATTTAAGATGTTTACAAAATGAATAAAATGTGTATCCTGAATATCATGAGAAAAGTCCCTGAAGTCCTCTTCATACTCAATGAATTTTTGCAAAATTGGTAAACCGTAAATGATAAGACAAAAACTTAGCCGCACAAAAAACGTAGAACGTACATTTCCTGTATATACTGATTTTTTTTTTTTTTCTTTTTAGGACTCATCATTTTAAAGATATGTCTTGTTATTGGTTTAATTTTAAAATACAAACTTTTTTCAAACGAAAGCTTCCTTCCCGTTTCGTTTCTTTTTGTTTTACCCCTGGCTTTGGAAATAAAACCTAATTTCAATGACAATTGCATAGCAACAGCTTTTTAAAAAATATGATGTTTACCGTTCACATGACTTTCTCTATATCCCTGCAACAAATTATTCTTAAAAAGCTTATACTTTATGCTAATCAGAAAAAATGAGCAGAAATAGTCTTATTACTTGCTTCCTTGTAAGTAGAAGCGAAATAAGGGACTACCATAGGTTAAAATGATAGTCAAAAACTGGTTGCTATGTCAATGAAGTTCCTTTGTTGACAAGTTCCTGTATGAGAAAAGTTTAAGTTTTTCATAGCAGAAACCAAATATAAGGATTATCTCAAAAACGACGAACTCACGAAAAAAATGAATATAACATAAACTGTGTGTCTACATTTTTGTGTAGTAAGTTTTTGCCCATCTCTTACGGTTTAGCAGTTATTCAAAATTCAGTAAAATTCATCAAGAATAGACTACTGTTCAGAGGCTATTCCCAGAAAATTCAAGATATACATTTTATTTGTCAGATAAATATCTTTAATACACGAAATTTTAATGGAAATCGTTAGAGCCATTTTTGTGAAAATAAAAATTTTCGAAAAAATTTCCAGGTAAAGGGTAGTTTGGGGTGGGGGGATTTTTCTCAAAATCTTCGTGTCGCATCCCTGGAACATACTAAACTTAAATACCAAGTTTGGTATTTTACCGACTTTCGTTTTTGAGTTATCGTGTTCACAGACACACGGACACACAAACACACACGGACCTTTTTGTGAAAATGCTTTTTTTGGATATTGGGGACCCTAAAACATATATTTCCGGTGAAATCTCGGTATCGAATTTTTGGGTGGAGTGCAATACCTTCTCTATACACTATGTACATAGTGCGTATAGAGAAAGTAAAAAGATAAGTGTTGGTTCATATTATGGACAGGTTAAGAGCGTTAGGAGATCTGTTTTCTGGTGGGAAAGCATCGCTTTAAACTCAAGAAAACTTAATTTTGCAATGGTTGTAATTGAATATATAGTAAAATAAGCTGCAAAACTAATTACGGTGATATAATGCACAAAGCATGTTCGCTTAAGCACTACATCGAATACTTCATTTATTTGCTACTATTTTCAAAATGTTTTCCTAAGTCGCATCAAAGTAACTTTAAAGTAAGAAAAACATTATTTTTCAATCTCTTTCAATTGAAATGTTTTGTTCCACATAAAATCAAATGGACACTATGTCTATTATATGAACATTACATTTCCTCTTAATTTACACATTTGGAAAGAGGCACTTTAAATAAATAGGGTGCTCAGAGTAGCACATTTTGATGAAAATAACTTTAATATTCTTTTGAGAATAATTTTCCTGAAGTGCGTAAATAAGCTAAGTAGAAACTAAAAAGTAAAATTTTCTCTAGACGTGTTATCGACTATTAAGTTGCCAATTCAACAATTCATTCTACAGAGAGCATTTGCAACTTGAGTATTTCTATCTTATGGTACAAAATAAATATCTAGGATATCAATAATAATAAAAATAATAATAGTAATAATAACAATAATGCTAGTACTACAACAACTACTACTACTCCTACTACTACTTCTACTACTACTACTACTACTAATAATAATAATAATAATAACAATAATAATAAAAGTTATACAAATTTATAAAATATTGTAGAAGGTTATGTCATGAACTTTCTTAAATTTATGTTTTCAAGGGCATTTACAATTAAACATGTTGGCAAATTTAATATCTGAATTTGTATTTTTGCTGGCCATAGAAATTACTTATTTACAAGCATAATACACTTCGCAAGGAAATTATGCTTCACTATTTGAAAGTAAAGAAATATACTTGCATATTTCGGATCCAAAATGGTCTTTCCGTCGACTGGAGGCTGCTAAAATGTTTCAAGAACACTTAAAACTCCGACAGTTACTTCCATTGCTTCTTATATTTTGCGCTGCTGTTTACATTCAGTTGAGATTATGGATGCAATAAAACCGCATAAGTCGATCTCAAATTGTAACAAATGTCTTTATTGACTTACAAATACAGTAATGCTGTAAATAATTCACGCGATGTTTTGACGCGTACCTAGACAGTTTACGGCTGCACGCCATCCATGGCTCGCGCACCACTTAGCGCTACACTCCAGGTCACTCGCGATTCAGTATAATTCACATCACAACTTGCAATTCTTCCTCCTTTTATAGCTAGAAATGACACAACTTTCTGGAAGCTTGTGGAAATCAAAGCTCTGGAAGAAATTAGAGTGTACCAAACGTGTCACATAAATAATTCTCGGATATCCGTCGCGCCGCACTTCCTTGTTTACTCCATCGAGCATACCAGAGCGAACATGAGATCGGTCATAATCACGTGGCATTGTCACAATTTTCTCGATTGTCTTTATATCGATCACTCGGCAACTATTTTAGTTAACCAACTTATATAATTTTTTATGAACGACGTTGATATTTTTATTTGTACGTAAAAGGCATTGAAGAAGGGGATATTCGTCGAAGTTCTGTCAGAAATCACTAAGTCTAAAATCTGTGTGTTGAGATACAGCGATTTTAAAGTTTGGCTTGGTTCTAAACTCTCGCTATCGCATTATTCTAAACGTCAAACAGATTTTAAACATGTGTACACTTTTCAGCCATTGCTTTAAATATAATTTTAATATTTTTTTTTGTATATATAGCTGTAAAATTTCTAAAATATTGGACTAAGTGACTTCTGCCAGAAAAGTAAAAGGCAGCATATAGGAGATACGTAGTCCACTGGATTATAAAATAAAGAGTTCGTGTTTATTATACATGTCTTAGCTTTGTCTAATATTTTATAGTTTTTATTTTCTGACACTTTAGTAACCTTACAAAGAAAATATTTTTTCAGTGCACGGATAAAGAAAATGCATGTATAAAAGGATTTCCACCAATTTGCAATCACAATTGAAATTGGTCACATCCTATGATTAACTTCTGAAATTGAAAACTTTAATGTAAGTCATTTGATTACTTTTAAAAAATTAAAAACATAATATAGTTTATAGCAACATGACAAAAAATAAAGTATAATACTCCTCATTCAGGCAAAGAAACAGAAATAGGTATTTAAGAAATCCAAGGCTCTCATATTCATATCGGTAGCATTTTATTTTCAAACAGTTTACTCTCTTCTCATAATTTTGTTGCACAGACAGACCTGATAAACCAATAAAGTCATCAAACTTCCTCTCTTTCAAATTATAGGTGCAGCATTCTTCCTTTTTCTTGCAGAACGAGCA
Organism: Hymenopus coronatus; assembly: GCA_030762935.1. Classification (NCBI taxonomy): domain Eukaryota; kingdom Metazoa; phylum Arthropoda; class Insecta; order Mantodea; family Hymenopodidae; genus Hymenopus; species Hymenopus coronatus. The sequence continues at coordinate 12,750,263 of CM060890.1, forward strand.
GATCGAAAGATGTCTAGACAGTCATGCATAGTGAAAACAAATGACAGCATACTGACACATTCTATCATAGAATGACACCAGACTCGAGGAACCTTTGTTCAATTAAATTAATGTTAGGGTCTGAACAATATTATAACAAAAGAACAGCAACAGATTAGTTTCGATTTTGAACCAGCACAAGTATCAGAAAAAAGAGATGCTACATTTACTGTTTGTGGCAGACAGAGAAGAAAGAGGTCCCAGCTTTAGTACTTCAGTTCGTGACAGCTCCCTCATACTCTGTTACATCGAGGCAACTTGGGACTTGTAACACTCTCTGTAGGTCGAAAATTGCTGTCACAAACGTCTCTTCTCTGTCACTTGCTTTGGTCTGGTTGGCTTCTTGTTCCATTTGCTTATCATTTACTTATTTGGGCTGCAGTTCCTTATTTTCTTCCCCTTGAGCAGTTTCAAATCTGATGTAAAATGGACACATTTTGAACTTAAAAAGAAGTTGTTATAATCCTGGCAAAAAATTGTTTGTGTATTGTCAGACTTGCTGTTTTCTGATTCATTTCTTTACACACTTGTTCATAGAGAGGGAGAGAGAGAGAGAGAGAGAGAGAGAGAGAGAGAGAGAGAGAGAGAGAGAGAGCATCTTCTATCCAAACTTTTTTGTGAATATTTCATAATATGAGACTCAGTAGTGTAACATTTCTCAATAAGATGCTTTACTTTCTCTATCTTATTGAAAGATTTTTTTCTGGTGGATGTTATCCTCTAGATGACTAGCTGAGAAAGTACCGGATGCATTTATTTTCTCATATGCTGATAAAATGCATTTAGGAAAAGCATTCTACATATTTTTCTTTCTGCTCCATTTTTTTTATTCAATTTTTTTTTTTCTACCTTTTCTAGATATTCGGCGTTGCAGCAACAAATTTTACTCCGTTTAAATATACAATTTTTTGCCTAATATAATCACCTATAGCCCAATGTCCTTCCTCTTTTAGCAAAAATTGTACATAATTTAAATTGACGGTTGCAACTAATTTTCTTAGGTGTTCTTACATTATGTTCCCCATATTCTGAAGTATATCTCTGTCCGGGGTTTCTTTTATTATGTTGCGTACCAAGTTGATGGATTAGGTTTATTGCATCTGCTTCTTTTCTATACCACATGATCTTCAATATCAAAAAATAATGTTTCACATATAGCCTACATGTGTATATTGATAATTTCTATATATTGATCTGGTGATTTATGCTTTATGATAGAATTTCTAGTGTTTTGTTTTTTGATTATCGTACTCAATTAATTTCTTGCTTTAAAAACTATATTGACGCCAAATAATAGCTAATAATAGTTACACAAAACTGCAACTGGAGAAAGCAATTGAAGCTTTCGCATCTGCATTTATAAGGTAACATGAATGCAGTGGCTCAGGGAGGCGCTGCTCCACCATAAAATATTACCCATCACCCAGAGGTCCCGGGTTTGATTCCCAGCTGGGGGTGGGAAGTTTTCTCTAGATTATTCCCTTCCCTCCATAGGGTCTGGAAGAATGGATACGAGAGTGAATTCCGTGAAAATAAGTTAAGACCCTAAAAAAATAACTTGGTATTTAAGTTTGGTATCTTCCAAGGATACGACAGAAAGATTTCCAAGAAAATCCCCCCACCTCAACTACCCTTTACATGGAACTTTTTTCGAAACTTTTGATTTTTTTAAAAATGGCTCTAACAATTTTGATTAATATATCTTGTTTTAAAGACATTTATCCGACAAATAAAATGTATATCTTGAATTTTCTGGGAATAGACTTTGAAGACTATTTTATTCTGGATGAATTTTACGGAATTTTGCATAACTGCTGAACCTTGAGAGATGGACAAAAACTTACCATACAAAAATATAGAGCACATTAAAGCACACAATTTATGTCATATACATTTTTTTCGTGGAGTTGATTGTTTTTTAGGTATCCCTTGCCTTTGTTTTCAGTTTTGAAAAACAGTTTTCTGATACAGGACTTTGTCAACTCCTGTCCATACAAACAAAGGAACTTCAGTCACATAGCAACCAGCTTTTGACTATCACTTTAACCTATAGTACTCCCTTATTTCGTTTCTACTCACAAGTATGCAAGTAATAAAACTATTTCTGCTAATTTTTTCTCGATTAGTATGAAGTAAATAGAAGCATAAGTTTTTTAACAGTAATTTGTTGCAGAGGAAATCATATTAATGGAACAAACACATCACACTTTTATACGATACCGTTGTCATTGGAACTCAGAATTTGATGAAATTACATCTTTTAGGCATTGTCAATCTACGGCAAGTGAGAATAAATTCATTTCGCCTCAAGATGAATAAAAATGATTGATTTTATTCCACATTTTACTATGTACTCATAATGATTCAGAACATTTTCATTCTTATGCTGCACTTTTTCCGTCCTGCACCAGAAAAGGCTCTTTCAATTCTTTAACTATAAGTGACATAGTTTACCTTGTGTTATGATAGCTGCAGACACATAATTCTTAGGTTGGTCCTGTTACATTATTCTGACAATTTCTATGTAGTCAAAATAATTATTTTTACTTTCGTGAAACGACGCTTTTACACTTCTTCGCTTGGGTGATCTTGGAGATAGCCTGGACGCATTTCGACAAATTCATCCTTGTCATTTTCTTGCGACCATTAGTGGTAAAATTAGTGATTGGGATATTTGAAAGGAAAAATGCTGCAGTAATACCAATTTGTTAGGAATTATTTGGTTTGTTCTGACTTGACATTTTTGTAAAGAATTGTTAGAAACTTAAAGCAGACGAGTTATGCCTCGGTTCTTGAAAAGGGCTCAACCGCATATGTAGGGACATTGTACAGAAAAATTTGGTCAAGATAGATTAAGTGAGAAAACTAAAAATGTGCTATAAAGAGACGTTTCTTACTAGACATGGTGTAAACTCTACAAAGGTTTAGAAGGTGAAACCTTCGAGTTTATGTATTTGACTTTTGCCGAGAGACATTGTTTATTTCATTTATAAAACCAGGTCATGATTTTTTATTTCATCTATACAGCCAGGACAACATAGTTTATTTCATTTATAAACCCAGGACATGATGTGTTATTTCATCTATACACCCAGGACAACGTAGTTTATTTCATCTATACACCCAGGACAACGTAGTTTATTTCATCCATACACCCAGGACAAGATTGTTCATTTCATTTATACACCCAGGACAAGATTGTTTATTTCATTTATACACCCAGTACAACATAGTTTATTTCATTTATACACCCAGGACATGATTGTTTATTTCATTTATACACCCAGGACAAGATTGTTTATTTCATTTATACACCCAGGACAAGATTGTTTATTTCATCTATACACCCAGGACAACGTAGTTTATTTCATTTATACACCCAGGACAAGATTGTTTATTTCATTTTTACACCCATGACAACGTAGTTTATTTCATTTACACACCCAGGACATGATTGTTTATTTCATTTATACACCCAGGACAAGATTGTTTATTTCATATATACACCCAGAACAACGTAGTTTATTTCATTTATACACCCAGGACAAGACTGTTTTTTCATCTATACACCCAGGACAACATAGTATATTTCATTTATACACCCAGGACATGATGTTTTATTTCATCTATACACCCAGGGCAATTTTGTTTATTTCATCTATACACCCAGGACAACATAGTTTATTTCATTAATACACCCAGGACAAGATTGTTTAATTCATCTATACACCCTGAACAACGTAGCTTATTTCATTTATACACCCAGAACTACGTAATTTATTTCATTTATACACCCAGGACAACATTGTTTATTTCATCTATACAAATAGGACATCACTGTTTATTTTATCTATACACATAGGACATCATAGTTTATTTCATCTATACACCTAGGACATCATTGTTTATTTCAGTTATACACACAGGACATCATTGTTTATTTCATTTATACACATAGGACATCATTGTTTATTTCATCTATACACATAGGACTTCATTGTTTATTTCATCTATACACATAGGACATCATTGTTTATTTCATCTATACACATAGGACATCGTTGTTTATTTCATCTATACACATAGGACATCATTGTTTATTTCATCTATACTCATAGGACATCATGTTTATTTCATCTATACACAGAGGGCATCATTGTTTATTTCATTTAAACACATAGGACATCCTTGTTTATTTCATTTATACACATAGGACATCGTTGTTTATTTCATTTATACATAGGATATCGTTTTTTATTTCATCTATACACATAGGACATCGTTGTTTATTTCATTTAAACACATAGGACATCATTGTTTATTTCATCTATACACATATGACATGATTACTTATTTCATCTATACACATAGGACATCATTGTTTATTTTATTTACACACCCAGGACATTCATTGTTTAATTTATTTATACACTTAGGACATCATTGTTTATTTCATATATACACATATGACATCATTTTTATTTCACTTATACACCCACATCATACATTGTTTATTTCATTTATACAACCAGGACAACATAGTTTAAGTCATCTTTACACCTAGGACATCATTGTTCATTTCATTTATACACCCAGAACAACATTGTTTATTTCATCCATACACCCGGGACATCATTGCTTGTATCATCTATATACCAGGACATCACTGTTCATATCTTCTCTACATCCAGGACATCATTGTTTATATCAACTATACACCCAGGACATCATTGTTTATATCAGCTATACCCCCAAGACATCTTTGTTAATATCATATGTACACCTGGGACATCATTGTTTATTTCATCTATACACCCAGGACATCAGGGTTTATATCATCAATACACCCAGAACATCATTGCTTATATCATCTATTGACCAAGGACATCATTGTTTATTTCATCTATACTCCCAGGACATCATTGTTTATATCATCTATACGCCCAGGACATCAGTGTTTATTTCATCTGTACACCCAGGACATCATTGTTTATATTATCTGTACACCCAGGTCATCAATGTTTATAACATTTGTACACCCATGACATCACTGCTTTTATCATGTATACACCCAGGACATCATTTTTTTATTTCATCTATACATCCAGGACATCATTGTTTATAGCATCTGTACACCCAGGACATCAGTTTTTATATCATTTGTACACCCAGGGCATCATTGTTTATATATTCTCTACACCCAGGACATCAGTTTTTATATCATCTGTACGCCCAGGACCTCATTGTCTATATCGTCTGTACATCCAGGACGTCATTGTTTATATCATCTATACACACAGGACATCACTGTTTATATCAGCTATACACCCAGGACATCAAGAATTATATCATCTATACACCCAGGTGATCGTTGTTTATATCATCTATACAACCAGGACATCATTCTTTATCACATCTGTACACATTGGACCTCATTGTTTATATCATCTGTACACCCAGGTTATCATTGTTTATATCATCTGTACACCAAGGACATCATTGATTATATCAGCTTTACACCCAGGACTACAATCTTTATATCATGTATACACCCAGGACATCATTGTTTATATCAGCTATACACCAAGGACACCTTTGTTTATATTTTCTGTGCACCCAGGTAATCATTGTTTATATCAGCTATACACCCAGAACATCATTGCTTATATCATCTGTACACTCAGGACATCATTGTTTTTATCATCTATACACCCAGGACATCATTGTTTATATCAGCTATACACCAAGGACACGTTTGTTTATATCATCTGTATACCCAGGTCATCATTGTTTATATCATCTATATACACCCAGGACATCATTGCTTATATCATCTGTACACTCAGGGCATCATTGTTTTTATCATCTATACACCCAGGACATCATTGTTTATATCAGATATACACTCAGGACATCATTGTTTATATCAGCTATACACCCAGAACATCATTGTTTATATCATCTGTACACCCAGCACATCAGTATTTATTTCATATGTACAACAAGGACATCATTGTTTATAACATCTGTACACCCAGGACATCACTGTATAATTCATCTGTACACCCAGGACATCATTGTTAATATCAGCTATTGACCCAGGACATCATTGTTTACATCATCTTGACACCCAGTACATCATTGTTTATATCATCTATACACCCAAAACATCAGTGTTTATTTCATCTATACACCCAAACATCAATGTTTATAGCATCTACACACCCTGGACATCATTGTTTATATAATATGTACACCCAAGACAACATTGTTTGTATTATCTGTACACCCAGGACATCACTGTTTATATCATCTATACAGCCAGGACATCATTGTTAATTTCATCTATACACATAGGATATCATTACTTATTTCATTTATACACCCATAACATTTATTGTTTATTTCATTTATACAACCAGGACAAAAAAGTTTATTTCATCTATACACCCAGCATATAATTGTTTATTTCATTTTTACACCCAGGAGAACATTGTTATTTCATCCATACACCCAGGACATCATTGCTTGTATCATCTATATACCAGAACATCATTGTTCATATCTTCTCTACAACCAGAACATCATTGTATATATCAGCTATACACCCAGACCTTCAGTGATTATATCAGCTATACACCCAGGACATCTTTGTTTATACCATCTTTTCACCCAGGACATCATTGTATATTTCATCTATACACCCACGACATCATTGTTAATATCATCTATACATCCAGAACATCAGTGTTTATAACATCTGTACAACCAGGACATCATTGTTTATATCATCTGAAAACCCAGGACATCACTGTTAACTTAGGTTATACACCCGGAACATCACTGCTTATATCATCTGTACATCCAGAACATCATTGTTTATATCAGCTATACACCCAAGAATCATTGTTTATATCATCTGTCCAACCAGGTCATCAATGTTTATATCATCTATACACCCAGGACATCATTGTTTATATCATCTATACATCTAGGACATTAGTGTTTATAACATCTGTACACCCAGGACATCATTGTATATATCATCTGTACAATCAGGACATCATTGTTTATACCATCTGAAAACCAGGAAGTCAATGTTTATGTCATTTATACACCCGGGACATCATTGTTTGTATCATCTATACACCCAGGACATTATTGATTATATCATCAGTACACCCAGGACATCATTGTTTATATTATCTATACACCCAGAACATCATTGTTTATATCATCTGTACATCCAGGTCATCAATGTTTATAACATCTGTACACCCATGACATCACTGTTTATATCATGTATACACCCGGGACATATTTTTTTTATTTCATCTATACATCCAGGACATCATTGTTTATAGCATCTGTAAACCCAGGACATCAGTTTTTATATCATTTGTACACCCAGCACATCATTGTTTATATATTCTCTACACCCAGGACATCAGTTTTTATATCATCTGTACACTCAGGACATCATTGTCTATATCGTCTGAACATCCAGGACATCATTGTTTATATCATCTATACACACAGGACATCACTGTTTATATCAGCTATACACCCAGGACATCAAGAATTATATCATCTATACACCCAGGTGATCATTGTTTATATCATCTGTTCACCCAGGACATCATTCTTTATAACATCTGTACACATTGGACATCATTGTCTATATCGTCTGTACATCCAGGACATCATTGTTTATATCATCTATACACACAGGACATCACTGTTTATATCAGCTATTCACCCAGGACATCAAGAATTATATCATCTATACACCCAGGTGATCATTGCTTATATCATCTATACACCCAGGAGATCATTCTTTATCACATCTGTACACATTGGACCTAATTGTTTATATCATCTGTACACCCAGGACATCATTGTTTATATCATCTGTACACCAAGGACATCATTGTTTATATCAGCTTTACACCCAGGACTACATTCTTTATATCATCTATACACCCAGGACATCATTGTTTATATCAGCTATACACCAAGGACACCTTTGTTTATATTTTCTGTACACCCAGGTAATCATTGTTTAGATCAGCTATACACCCAGGACATCATTGCTTATATCATCTGTACACTGAGGACATCATTGTTTTTATCTTCTATACACCCAGGACATCATTGTTTATATCAGCTATACACCAAGGACACCTTTGTTTATATAATCTGTATACCCAGGACATCATTGTTTATATCATCTATATACACCCAGGACATCATTGCTTATATCATCTGTACACTCAGGGCATCATTGTTTTTATCATCTATACACCCAGGATATCATTGTTTATATCAGCTATACACTCAGGACATCATTGTTTATATCAGCTATACACCCAGAACATCATTGTTTATATCATCTGTACACCCAGCACATCAGTATTTATTACATATGTACACCAAGGACATCATTGTCTATAACATCTGTACACCCAGGACATCACTGTATAATTCGTCTGTACACCCAGGACATCATTGTTAATATCAGCTATAGACGCAGGACATCATTGTTTATATCATCTTGACACCCAGTACATCATTGTTTATATCATCTATACACCCAGGACATCAGTGTTTATTTCATCTATACACCCAAACAACATTCTTTATAGCATCTGTACACCCAGGACATCATTGTTTATATAATATGTACACCCAAGACAACATTCTTTGTATTATCTGTACAACCAGGACATCACTGCTTATATCATCTATACAGCCAGGACATCATTGTTAATTTCATCTATACACATAGGATATCATTACTTATTTCATTTATACACCCCAAACATTTATTGTTTATTTCATTTATACAACCAGGACGAAAAAGTTTATTTCATCTATACACCCAGCATATAATTGTTTATTTCATTTTTACACCCAGGAGAACATTGTTATTTCATCCATACACCCAGGACGTCATTGCTTGTATCATCTATATACCAGAACATCATTGTTCATATCTTCTTTACAACCAGAACATCATTGTATATATCAGCTATACACCCAGACCTTCAGTGTTTATATCAGCTATACACCCAGGACATCTTTTTTATACCATCTTTACACCCAGGATATCATTGTATATTTCATCTATACACCCACGACATCATTGTTAATATCATCTATACATCCAGAACATCAGTGTTTATAACATCTGTACAACCAGGACATCATTGTTTTTATCATCTGAAAACCCAGGACATCACTGTTAATTTCGGTTATACACCCAGGACATCACTGCTTATATCATCTGTACACCCAGAACATCATTGTTTATATCAGCTATACACCCAAGACATCATTGTTTATATCATCTGTACAACCAGGTCATCAATGTTTATATCATCTATACACCCAGGACATCATTGTTTATATCATCTATACATCTAGGACATTAGTGTTTATAACATCTGTACACCCAGGACATCATTGTATATATCATCTGTACAATCAGGAAATCATTGTTTATACCATCTGAAAACCCAGGTAGTCAAGGTTTATGTCATTTATACACCCGGGACATCATTGTTTCTATCATCTATACACCCAGGACATTATTGTTTATATCATCAGTACACCCAGGACATCATTGTTTATATTATCTATACACCCAGAACATCATTGTTTATATTATCTGTACACCCAGAGCGTCATTGTTTTTATCATCTATACACCTAGGACATCATTGCTTATATCAGCTATACACCCAGGACATCATTGTTTATATCATCTATACGCCCAGGACATCAGTGTTTATTTCATCTGTACACCCAGGACATCATTATTTATATTATCTGTACACCCAGGTCATCAATGTTTATAACATCTGTACACCCATGACATCACTGTTTATATCATGTATACACCCAGGACATATTTTTTTTATTTCATCTATACATCCAGGACATCATTGTTTATAGCATCTGTACACCCAGGACATCAGTTTTTATATCATCTGTGCACCCAGCACATCATTGTTTATATATTCTCTACACCCAGGACATCAGTTTTTATATCATCTATACACTCAGGACATCATTGTCTATATCGTCTGTACATCCAGAACATCATTGTTTATATCATCTATACACACAGGACATCACTGTTTATATCAGCTATCCACCCAGGACATCAAGAATTATATCATCTATACACCCAGGTGATCATTGTTTATATCATCTTTTCACCCAGGACATCATTCTTTATAACATCTGTACACATTGGACATCATTGTTTATATCATCTGTACACCCAGGACATCATTGTTTATATCATCTGTACACCAAGGATATCATTGTTTATATCAGTTTTACACCCAGGACAACATTGTTTAATATCATATATACACCCGTGACATCATTGTTTATATCAGCTATACACCAAGGACACCTTTGTTTATATTTTCTGTTCACCCAGGAAATCATTGTTTATAGCATTTATACACCCAGGACATCTTTGTTTGTATCATCTATACACCCAGGACATTATTGTTTATATCATCTGTACACCCAGGACATCATTGTTTATATCAGCTATACACCGAGGACATCATTGTTTATATCATCTATACACCAAGGACATCAGTGTTTATTTCATATATACACCAAGGACATCATTGTTTATAACATCTGTACACCCAGGACATCATTGTTTATATCATCTGTACACCCAGGACATCATTTTTTATATCAGCTATACACCCAGGACATCTTTGTTTAAATCATCTTGACACCCAGGACATCATTGTTTATAACATCTATACACCCAGAACATCAGCGTTTATTTCATCTATACACCCAAGACATCATTGTTTATTACATCTGTACACCCAGGACATCATTGTTTATATCATCGGTACATCCACGAAATCACTGTTTATATCGGATATATACCCAGGACATCAATGTTTATATTATCTGTACAACCAGGACATCATTGTTTATAACAGATCTTCACCCAGGGCATCATTGTTTATATCATCTGTACAACCAGGGCATCAATGTTTATATCATCTATACACCCAGGACATCATTGTTTATTTCATCTATACACCCAGGACATCATCGTTTATATCATCTACACACCCAAGACATCATGGTTTATATCATCTATACACCCAGGACTTCATTGTTTATATTATCTGTACACCCAGGACATCATTTATTATTTCATCTATACAGCCTGGAAATCATTGTTTATATCATCTATACACCCAGGGCACCTTTGTTTATATCATATATACACCCAAGACATCATTCTTTATATCATCTATACAACCATGACATCATTGTTTATATCATCAATACACCCAGGACATCATTGTTTTTTCCATCTATACATATAGGACATCGTTGTTTATTTTAACTATACACATAGGACATCGTTGTTTATTTCATTTAAACACATAGGACATCAGTGTTTATTTCATATATACACCAAGGACATCATTGTTTATATTATCTATACACCCAGAACATCATTGTTTATATCATCTGTACACCCAGGACTTCATTGTTTATATCAGCTATACACCAAGGACACCTTAGTTTATATTTTCTGTACACCCAGGTAATCATTGTTTATATCAGCTATACACCCAGGACATCATTGATTATATCATCTGTACACTCAGGACATCATTGTTTTTATCATCTATACACCCAGGACATCATTGTTTATATCAGCTATACACCAAGGACACCTTTGTTTATATCATCTGTATACCCAGGACATCATTGTTTATACCATCTATATACACCCAGGACATCATTGCTTATATCATCTGTACACTCAGGGCATCATTGTTTTTATCATCTATACACCCAGTACATCATTGTTTATATCAGCTATACACCTAGGACATCATTGTTTATATCAGCTATACACCCAGAACATCATTGCTTATATCATCTGTACACCCAGCACATCAGTATTTATTTCATATGTACAACAAGGACATCATTGTTTATAACATCTGTACACCCAGGACATCACTGTATAATTCATCTGTACACCCAGGACATCATTGTTAATATCAGCTATAGACCCAGGACATCATTGTTTATATCATCTTGACACCCAGTACATCATTGTTTATATCATCTATACACCCAGGACATCAGTGTTTATTTCATCTATACACCCAAACTTCATTGTTTATAGCATCTGTACACCCAGGACATCATTGTTTATATAATATGTACACCCAAGACAACATTGTTTGTATTATCTGTACACCCAGGACATCACTGTTTATATCATCTATACAGCCAGGACATCATTGTAAATTTCATCTATACACATAGGATATCATTGCTTATTTCATTTATACACCCATAACATTTATTGTTTATTTCATTTATACAACCAGGACAAAAAGTTTATTTCATCTATACACCCAGCATATAATTGTTTATTTCATTTTTACACCCAGGAGTAACATTGTTATTTCATGCATACACCTAGGACATCATTGCTTGTATCATCTATATACCAGAACATCATTTTTCATATCTTCTCTACAACCAGAACATCATTGTATATATCAGCTATACACCCAGAGCTTCAGTGTTTATATCAGCTATACACCCAGGACACCTTTGTTTATACCATCTTTACACCCAGGACATCATTGTATATTTGATCTATACACCCACGACATCATTGTTAATATCATCTATACATCCAGAACATCAGTGTTTATAACATCTGTACAACCAGGACATCATTGTTTATATCATCTGAAAACCCAGGACATCACTGTTAATATCGGTTATACACCCAGGACATCACTGCTTATATTATCTGTACACCCAGAACATCATTGTTTATATCAGCTATACACCCAAGACATCATTGTTTATATCATCTGCATAACCAGGTCATCAATGTTTATATCATCTATACACCCAGGACATCATTGTTTATATCATCTATACATTTAGGACATTAGTGTTTATAACATCTGTACACCCAGGTCATCATTGTATATATCATCTGTACAATCAGGACATCATTATTTATACCATCTGAAAACCCAGGAAGTCAATGTTTATGTCATTTATACACCCGGGACATCATTGTTTGTATCATCTATACACCCAGGACATTATTGTTTATATCATCTGTACACCCATGACATCATTGTTTATATCAGCTATACAACGAGGACACCTTTGTTTATAACATCAGTACACCCAGGACATCATTGTTTATATTATCTATACACCCAGAACATCATTGTTTATATCATCTGTACACCCAGGGCATCATTGTTTTTATCATCTATACACCTAGGACATCATTGTTTATATCAGGTCTACACCCAGGACATCATTGTTTATATCATCTATACGCCCAGGACATCAGTGTTTATTTCATCTGTACACCCAGGACATCATTGTTTATATTATCTGTACACCCAGGTCATCAATGTCTATAACATCTGTACACCCATGACATCACTGTTTATATCATGTATACACCCAGGACATATTTTTTTTATTTCATCTATACATCCAGGACATCATTGATTATAGCATCTGTACACCGAGGACATCAGTTTTTATATCATCTGTGCACCCAGCACATCATTGTTTATTTATTCTCTACACTCAGGACATCAGTTTTTATATCATCTATACACTCAGGACATCATTGTCTATATCGTCTGTACATCCAGGACATCATTGTTTATATCATCTATACACACAGGACATCACTGTTTATATCAGCTATCCACCCAGGACATCAAGAATTATATCATCTATACACCCAGGTGATCATTGTTTATATCATCTTTACACCCAGGACATCATTCTTTATAACATCTGTACACATTGGACATCATTGTTTATATCATCTGTACACCCAGGACATCATTGTTTATATCATCTGTACACCAAGGATATCATTGTTTATATCAGCTTTACACCCAGGACAACATTGTTTAATATCATATATACCCCCGTGACATCATTGTTTATATCAGCTATACACCAAGGACACCTTTGTTTATATTTTCTGTTCACCCAGGAAAGCATTGTTTATAGCATTTATACACCTTGGACATCTTTGTTTGTATCATCTATACACCCAGGACATTATTGTTTATATCATCTGTACACCCAGGACATCATTGTTTATATCAGCTATACACCCAGGACATCATTATTTATATCATCTATACACCAAGGGCATCAGTGTTTATTTCATATATACACCAAGGACATCATTGTTTATAACATCTGTACACCCAGGACATCATTGTTTATATCATCTGTACACCCAGGACATCATTTTTATATCAGCTATACACCCAGGACATCTTTGTTTATATCATCTTGACACCCAGGACATCATTGTTTATAACATCTATACACCCAGGACATCAGCGTTTATTTCATCTATACACCCAAGACATCATTGTTTATTACATCTGTACACCCAGGACATCATCGTTTATATCATCGGTACATCCACGACATCACTGTTTATATCGGATATATACCCAGGACATCAATGTTTATATCATCTGTACACCCAGGACATCATTGTTTATAACAGATCTTCACCCAGGACATCATTGTTTATATCATCTGTACAACCAGGGCATCAATGTTTATATCATCTATACACCCAGGACATCATTGTTTATTTCATCTATACACCCAGGACATCATCGTTTATATCATCTATACACCCAGGACATCATGGTTTATATTATCTGTACACCCAGGACATCATTTCTTATTTCATCTATACAGCCTGAACACCATTGTTTATATCATCTATACACCCAAGACATCATTCTTTATATCATCTATACAACCAGGGCATCATTGTTTATATCATCAATACACCCAGGACATCATTGTTTATTCCATCTATACACATAGGACATCGTTGTTTATTTCATTTATACACATAGGACATCGTTGTTTATTTCATCTATACACACAGGACATCGTTGTTTATTTCATTTAAACACATAGGACATCCTTGTTTATTTCATTGATACACATAGAACATCATTATTTATTTCATTAAAACACATAGGACATCATTGTTTATTTGATCTATACACATAGGTCATCGTTGTTTATGTCATTTATACACATAGACCGTCATTGTTTATTTCATCTATACACATAAGACATCATTGCTTATTTCATCTATACACATAGAACATCATTATTTATTTCATTTATACACCCAAGACATTCTTTGCTTATTTCATTTATACACATAGGACACCATTGTTTATTTCATCTATACACATAGGACATCATTTTTATTTCACTTATGCACCCTGGACATACATTGTTTATTTCGTTTATACAACCAGTACAACATAGGTAAGTCATCTATAGACGCAGGACATCATTGTTCATTTCATTTATACACCCTGGACAACATTGTTTATTTCATCCATACCCTGGGACATCATTGCTTGTATCATCTATATACCAGGACATCATTGTTCATATCTTCTCTACACCCAGGTCATCATTGTTTATATCAGCAATACATCCAGTACATCATCGTTTATATCAGCTATACATCCAGGACATCTTTGTTTATATCATCTGTACACCCAGCACATCATTGTTTATTTCATCTATACACTCATGACATCTGGGTTTATATCATTAATACACCCAGGAATCATTGCTTATTTCATCTATTGACCCAGGACATCATTGTTTATATCATCGGTACATCCACGACATCAATGTTTATATCGGAAATACCTCCAGGACATCAATGTTTATATCATTTGTACACCCAGGACATCATTGTTTATAACAGATCTACACCCAGCACATCATTGTTTATATCATCTGTACAACCAGGGCATCAGTTTTTATATCATCTATACACCCTGGACATCATTGTTTATTACATCTATACACCAAGGACATCATCGTTTATATCATCTATACACCCAGGACGTCATTGTTTATATTATCTGTACACCCAGGATATCATTTCTTATTTCATCTATACAGCCTGGACATCATTGTTTATATCATCTATACACCCAGGACACCATTGTTTATATCATATATACACCCAAGACATCATTCTTTATATCATCTATACAACCAGGACATCATTGTTTATATCATCAATACACCCAGGACATCATTGTTTATTCCATCTATACACATAGGACATCGTTGTTTATTTTATCTATACACATAGGACATCGTTGTTTATTTCATTTAAACACAAAGGACATCAGTGTTTATTTCATATATACACCAAGGACATCATTGTTTATATTATCTATACACCCAGAACATCATTGTTTATATCATCTGTACACTCAGGACTTCATTGTTTATATCAGCTATACACCAAGGACACCTTTGTTTATATTTTCTGTACACCCAGGTAATCATTGTTTATATCAGCTATACACCCAGGACATCATTGCTTATATCATCTGTACACTCAGGACATCATTGTTTTTATCATCTATACACCCTGGACATCATTGTTTATATCAGCTATACACCTAGGACACCTTTGTTTATATCATCTGTATACCCAGGACATCATTGTTTCTATCATCTATATACACCCAGGACATCATTGCTTATATCATCTGTACACTCAGGGCATCATTGTTTATATCATATATACACCCAAGACATCATTCTTTATATCATCTATACAACCAGGACATCATTGTTTATATCATCTGTACACTCAGGGCATCATTGTTTTTATCATCTATACACCCAGGACATCATTGTTTATATCAGCTATACACCTATGACATCATTGTTTATATCAGCTATACACCCAGAACATCATTGCTTATATCATCTGTACACCCAGCACATCAGTATTTATTTCATATGTACACCAAGGACATCATTGTTTATAACATCTGTACACCCAGGACATCACTGTATAATTCATCTGTACACCCAGGACATCATTGTTAATATCAGCTATAGACCCAGGACATCATTGTTTATATCATCTTGACACCCAGTACATCATTGTTTATATCATCTATACACCCAGGACATCAGTGTTTATTTCATCTATACACCCAAACTTCATTGTTTATAGCATCTGTACACCCAGGACATCATTGTTTATATAATATGTACACCCAAGACAACATTGTTTGTATTATCTGTACACCCAGGACATCACTGTTTATATCATCTATACAGCCAGGACATCATTGTTAATTTCATCTATACACATAGGATATCATTGCTTATTTCATTTATACACCCATAACATTTATTGTTTATTTCATTTATACAACCAGGACAAAAAAGTTTATTTCATCTATACACCCAGCATATAATTGTTTATTTCATTTTTACACCCAGGAGTAACATTGTTATTTCATCCATACACCCAGGACATCATTGCCTGTATCATCTATATACCAGAACATCATTGTTCATATCTTCTCTACAACCAGAACATCATTGTATATATCAGCTATACACCCAGAGCTTCAGTGTTTATATCAGCTATACACCCAGGACACCTTTGTTTATACCATTTTTACACCCAGGACATCATTGTATATTTCATCTATACACCCACGACATCATTGTTAATATCATCTATACATCCAGAACATCAGTGTTTATAACATCTGTACAACCAGGACATCATTGTTTATTTCATCTGAAAACCCAGGACATCACTGTTAATATCGGTTATACACCCAGGACATCACTGCTTATATTATCTGTACACCCAGAACATCATTGTTTATATCAGCTATACACCCAAGACATCATTGTTTATATCATCTGCATAACCAGGTCATCAATGTTTATATCATCTATACACCCAGGACATCATTGTTTATATCATCTATACATCTAGGACATTAGTGTTTATAACATCTGTACACCCAGGTCATCATTGTATATATCATCTGTACAATCAGGACATCATTATTTATACCATCTGAAAACCCAGGAAGTCAATGTTTATGTCATTTATACACCCGGGACATCATTGTTTGTATCATCTATACACCCAGGACATTATTGTTTATATCATCTGTACACCCATGACATCATTGTTTATATCAGCTATACAACGAGGACACCTTTGTTTATAACATCAGTACACCCAGGACATCATTGTTTATATTATCTATACACCCAGAACATCATTGTTTATATCATCTGTACAC
This sequence comes from Hymenopus coronatus, assembly GCA_030762935.1. Taxonomy (NCBI): domain Eukaryota; kingdom Metazoa; phylum Arthropoda; class Insecta; order Mantodea; family Hymenopodidae; genus Hymenopus; species Hymenopus coronatus. The sequence continues at coordinate 12,768,525 of CM060890.1, forward strand.
CCAGGGCATCATTGTTTTTATCATCTATACACCTAGGACATCATTGTTTATATCAGGTCTACACCCAGGACATCATTGTTTATATCATCTATACGCCCAGGACATCAGTGTTTATTTCATCTGTACACCCAGGACATCATTGTTTATATTATCTGTACACCCAGGTCATCAATGTCTATAACATCTGTACACCCATGACATCACTGTTTATATCATGTATACACCCAGGACATATTTTTTTTATTTCATCTATACATCCAGGACATCATTGATTATAGCATCTGTACACCCAGGACATCAGTTTTTATATCATCTGTGCACCCAGCACATCATTGTTTATATATTCTCTACACCCAGGACATCAGTTTTTATATCATCTGTACACTCAGGACATCATTGTCTATATCGTCTGTACATCCAGGACATCATTGTTTATATCATCTATACACACAGGACATCACTGTTTATATCAGCTATCCACCCAGGACATCAAGAATTATATCATCTATACACCCAGGTGATCATTGTTTATATCATCTTTTCAACCAGGACATCATTCTTTATAACATCTGTACACATTGGACATCATTGTTTATATCATCTGTACACCCAGGACATCATTGTTTATATCATCTGTACACCAAGGATATCATTGTTTATATCAGCTTTACACCCAGGACAACATTGTTTAATATCATATATACACCCGTGACATCATTGTTTATATCAGCTATACACCAAGGACACCTTTGTTTATATTTTCTGTTCACCCAGGAAATCATTGTTTATAGCATTTATACACCCAGGACATCTTTGTTTGTATCATCTATACACCCAGGACATTATTGTTTATATCATCTGTACACCCAGGACATCATTGTTTATATCAGCTATACACCCAGGACATCATTGTTTATATCATCTATACACCAAGGACATCAGTGTTTATTTCATATATACACCAAGGACATCATTGTTTATAACATCTGTACACCCAGGACATCATTGTTTATATCATCTGTACACCCAGGACATCATTTTTATATCAGCTATACACCCAGGACATCTTTGTTTATATCATCTTGACACCCAGGACATCATTGTTTATAACATCTATACACCCAGGACATCAGCGTTTATTTCATCTATACACCCAAGACATTATTGTTTATTACATCTGTACACCCAGGACATCATTGTTTATATCATCGGTACATCCACGACATCACTGTTTATATCGGATATATACCCAGGACATCATTGTTTATATCATCTGTACAACCAGGGCATCAATGTTTATATCATCTATACACTCAGGACATCATTGTTGATTTCATCTATACACCCAGGACATCATCGTTTATATCATCTATACACCCAGGACATAATTGTTTATTTCAATTATACACCCAGGACATGATTGTTTTTATCATCTATACGCCCATGACATCAGTGTTTATTTCATCTGTACACCCAGGACATCATTGTTTATTACATCTGTACACCCAGGACATCATTGTTTATATCATTGGTACATCCACGACATCACTGTTTATATCGGATATACACCCAGGACATCAATGTTTATATCATCTGTACACCCAGGACATCATTGTTAATAACAGATCTACACCCAGGACATCATTGTTTATATCATCTGTACAACCAGGGCATCAATGTTTATATCCTCTATACACCCAGGACATCATTGTTTATTTCATCTATACACCCAGGACATCATCGTTTATATCATCTATACACCCAGGACATCATTGTTTATATTATCTGTACACCCAGGACATCATTTCTTATTTCATCTATACAGCCTGGACACCATTGTTTATATCATCTATACACCCAAGACATCATTCTTTATATCATCTATACAACCAGGACATCATTGTTTATATCATCAGTACACCCAGGACATCATTGTTTATTCCATCTATACACATAGGACATCGTTGTTTATTTCATTTATACACATAGGACATCGTTGTTTATTTCATCTATACACACAGGACATCGTTGTTTATTTCATTTAAATACATAGGACATCCTTGTTTATTTCTTTGATACACATAGAACATCATTGTTTATTTCATTTAAACACATAGGACATCATTGTTTATTTGATCTATACACATAGGTCATCGTTGTTTATGTCATTTATACACATAGACCGTCATTGTTTATTTCATCTATACACATAAGACATCATTGCTTATTTCATCTATACACATAGAACATATTTATTTATTTCATTTATATACCCAAGACATTCATTGCTTATTTCATTTATACACATAGGACACCATTGTTTATTTCATCTATACACATAGAACATATTTATTTATTTCATTTATATACCCAAGACATTCATTGCTTATTTCATCTATACACATAAGACATCATTGCTTATTTCATCTATACACATAGAACATATTTATTTATTTCATTTATACACCCAAGACATTCTTTGCTTATTTCATTTATACACATAGGACACCATTGTTTATTTCATCTATACACATAGGACATCATTTTTATTTCACTTATGCACCCTGGACATACATTGCTTATTTCGTTTATACAACCAGTACAACATAGGTAAGTCATCTATACACGCAGGACATCATTGTTCATTTCATTTATTCACCCTGGACAACATTGTTTATTTCATCCATACCCTGGGACATCATTGCTTGTATCATCTATATACCAGGACATCATTGTTCATATCTTCTCTACACCCAGGTCATCATTGTTTATATCAGCAATACACCCAGTACATCATTGTTTATATCAGCTATACATCCAGGACATCTTTGTTTATATCATCTGTACACCCAGGACATCATTGTTTATTTCATCTATACACCCATGACATCTGGGTTTATATCATCAATACACCCAGGAATCATTGCTTATTTCATCTATTGACCCAGGACATAATTGTTTATTTCAATTATACACCCAGGACATGATTGTTTTTATCATCTATACGCCCAGGACATCAGTGTTTATTTCATCTGTACACCCAGGACATAATCGTTTATTTCAGCTATACACCCAGGACATCTTTGTTTATATCATTTTGACACCCAGGACATCATTCTTTATAACATCTATACACCCAGGACATCAGTGTTTATTTCATCTATACACCCAAGACATCATTGTTTATATCATCTATACACCCAGGACATTATTGATCATATCAGCTATACACCCAGGACATCATTGTTTATATTATCTGTACACCCAGGACATCATTTCTTATTTCATCTATACAGCCTGGACACCATTGTTTATATCATCTATACACCCAAGACATCATTCTTTATATCATCTATACAACCAGGACATCATTGTTTATATCATCAGTACACCCAGGACATCATTGTTTATTCCATCTATACACATAGGACATCGTTGTTTATTTCATTTATACACATAGGACATCGTTGTTTATTTCATCTATACACACAGGACATCGTTGTTTATTTCATTTAAATACATAGGACATCCTTGTTTATTTCTTTGATACACATAGAACATCATTGTTTATTTCATTTAAACACATAGGACATCATTGTTTATTTGATCTATACACATAGGTCATCGTTGTTTATGTCATTTATACACATAGACCGTCATTGTTTATTTCATCTATACACATAAGACATCATTGCTTATTTCATCTATACACATAGAACATATTTATTTATTTCATTTATACACCCAAGACATTCATTGCTTATTTCATTTATACACATAGGACACCATTGTTTATTTCATCTATACACATAGGACATCATTTTTATTTCACTTATGCACCCTGGACATACATTGCTTATTTCGTTTATACAACCAGTACAACATAGGTAAGTCATCTATACACGCAGGACATCATTGTTCATTTCATTTATTCACCCTGGACAACATTGTTTATTTCATCCATACCCTGGGACATCATTGCTTGTATCATCTATATACCAGGACATCATTGTTCATATCTTCTCTACACCCAGGTCATCATTGTTTATATCAGCAATACACCCAGTACATCATTGTTTATATCAGCTATACATCCAGGACATCTTTGTTTATATCATCTGTACACCCAGGACATCATTGTTTATTTCATCTATACACCCATGACATCTGGGTTTATATCATCAATACACCCAGGAATCATTGCTTATTTCATCTATTGACCCAGGACATAATTGTTTATTTCAATTATACACCCAGGACATGATTGTTTTTATCATCTATACGCCCAGGACATCAGTGTTTATTTCATCTGTACACCCAGGACATAATCGTTTATTTCAGCTATACACCCAGGACATCTTTGTTTATATCATTTTGACACCCAGGACATCATTCTTTATAACATCTATACACCCAGGACATCAGTGTTTATTTCATCTATACACCCAAGACATCATTGTTTATATCATCTATACACCCAGGACATTATTGATCATATCAGCTATACACCCAGGACATCATTGTTTATATCATCTATACACCCAGGACATCAGTGTTTATTTCATATATACACCAAGGACATCATTGTTTATAACATCTGTACACCCAGGACAGCACTGTATATATCATCTGTACACCCAGGACATCATTGTTTATATCATCTGTACACCCAGGACATCATTGTTTATATCAGCTATACACCCAGGACATCATAGTTTATATCATCTTGACACCCAGGACATCATTGTTTATATCATCTATACACCCAGGAGATCAGTGTTTATTTCATATATACACCAAGGACATCATTGTTTATAGCATCTGTACACCCAGGACAACACTGTATATATCATCTGCACACCCAGGACATCATTGTTTATATCAGCTATACACCCAGGACATCATTGTTTATATGATCTATACACCCAGACCATCATTGTTTATATCATCTATACACCCAGGACATCATTGTTTATATCAGCTAAATACCCAGGACATCATTGTTTATGTCATCTATACACCCAGTACATCATTGTTTATATCATCTATACGCCCACGACATCATTGTTTATATCATCTATACACCCAGGACATCATTGTTTATTTCATCTATACACCCAGGACATCATTGTTTATATCATCTATACATCGAGGACATCAGTGTCTATTACATCTGTACACCCAGGACATCATTGTTTATATCATCTGTACACCCAGGACATCATTGTTTATATCAGCTATACACCCAGGACATCATTGTTTATATCATCTGTACAACCAGGACATCAATTTTTATATCATCTATACACCCAGGGCATCATTGTTTATATCATCTATACACCCTGGACATCATTCTTTATATCAGCTTTACACCCAGGAATCATTGTTTATATCATCTATACACCCAGGACATCATTGTTTATTTCACCTTTACACCCAGGACATCATTGAAGTTGAAAAAAGATTTTCAGTGTACACAAATGTTCTTCAGGAAAATCAGCGATTTTTAAAGTTTGAGACATTATTAATATATATGGTTATGTACTGTAATGCTGTATAAAGTATATCTAATTTTCATCTTTTGTTATATTTCCATAAGTTTAGCTTCGTTTTATAGGTCACATTTTAATATCGTCGGTTTTATCTTGATAAAATTAACATAATTATATAAACTAGTTTCAGTAATTTTAAGACCCCCAGTTATCTCCTTTGAACTAAATACTGTGTTATAGCTAATGGAAAGGAGCACCACAATGAAAACTACTACAGGAATGCAGTATGCTACGGCTCAGTGTCACTATTTCTTCCTTCCAGCTTCCCGTTAAATATACACGTTTACATTTTGAAGCGCGTATCTTAACATTTTCTCCTTCGTGAGTCTTGTTTTGGTTTCCCTTTCCGATTTATTGTAGACAAGCGTAAGATTATGTTTTCAGTCTTCATGAATGGAATTCATTTCGAACTGACAGAAACTATTTCTCAGGTTAAAGGCTGATACAAACAACATGCTCAATTATTATTTATTATACTTTCATTTTGCTATCGCTGTATTGTCTTAAACTATACATTCCGAACCTTTAACATGTTTTAGATTAGTTTCTGCTTAGGTTTGGGATACAAAATTGGATGTAGATTAATATTGGCAATAGCTTTTCGTTGGGTTTAAAAACGGTCCATTTCACTTTACGGACTAGTTTCTTTATTTTATAATCTGATGTGTCACATTCACATGACTTTATGTATCGACTATCATTTATATTCATATAGCTTCTATAAAATAATCTTGCAGTAGCGAATGTCGATCATTTGGTGAGACGATCTTTCTAATCCCAAGGTCGAGGGTTCAAACCCCACCCAGACCAATGTGTGCTTAAGTGTTCTTCTTGTCAGTAGATTTACTGACATATTAAGGAACTCTTCCGGCACGAAATTCCGGGATTTGAATGCATTGGTATGATCCTTGTAAACAAACACACACATATTTGAAAACTTTTTTTAATTATTTTTTTTTTTACTTCACTTGAATAACTTGGTCATATGCGACTGAATTGGTTGGTAGGACGGTATGTGGTGGACAGTAGCTTTTAAGGTCTCAACCTCCAATCAACTACATTCGCTTAGCACCAACCAGATTATATAGAGGTCTTCCTACCATCCGTATTCAGATATTGCCATCCGTAGTCAGATGGTGTCATCCGTAGTCATATGTCAAATTATATCGAGCCCTTTAAGGTCTCATCTCCTCACACTATACTTACCACTTTGTTTTGCGACAAACTGATGGGGTTACAGTCTGCTGCTTACACTATATGCGGATAGAGAGCAGCGCAATTGTGATAACCATCTATTTTCAGTTTTAAGTAAATTTAACCAAGTCACTGTTACAATTCATTCCAATTGCTTTAAATTACATAAAAAGCAGTATAATATGTGTAAACTTGTTGCTTTACCTGAAAATGGGAAAGGAACATACTAACAGAAAATGACCAGTGAAGTCATTAAAGGCATAACGTTACGTAAGAAGTATTGAAAAAAAATATTTAAAAGTGTATTATGATACTATGATGTATTACTCAGGATTAGATATATATTCGCAAATAATGATAAATTAAATAACAAAAAAAAAAAAAAATACGAATAAAGTCAAAAATAGGCACAATGTCGTCACAACGTAGAACTTTTCAAAGCCTTCTACAGGTTAGCCCTGAGGAAGCCTTATCATAAGATGGGCGAAACGTCGGCAGATTTTAGCCTTAAGACGCGGTCTACACCGGAAACTCTGGACCAAGATAATTTTAATATTGGCCGTGGAAGTTTACGAAAACATAGGTTCTTCTATTGTTTTAAACTGTATGTGGAAATACAGGTCGCGGTATAAGCATTTAGTCCAGGACGACTTAGGGAAACAAACACAAAATTTGATGTGTTTCATTCACACAGCTTTCTCTGCATCTCTGAAAAATGATTTTAAAAACCTTATTCTTCTATCTACATACTTCATGCTAATCAAGATAAACATTTGAAGAAATGTCTTTATTACTTTCTTGTTGCTAGCCATTTAACCTGGTTGGTCTTTTCGTATGATGAATAAAATTGCTGAAATTATACTCCAATGATCTCGGGGTCCATTGAGCATAAAGTTACTCTCAGAAGAAGAGAAAAGCCCGGTAACTCATCCTAAGCGACATTGGAAACTCGCGACCTGTTGAATGAGAGGCAGACATGCCACCAAACCCAGGCAGATCCTATTTACCAGCTTTCTTGTGAATGAAGGGAATACACTAGGATAAAGCGGTAGTCAAATCTATTAAAAACTGCAAGCATTTCTGTGCATTGTTAGGAATTGGCAAATTCCCGTATGAGTAAGTATTTTAAAACTGAAACCAACAACAGAAATACCTCGAAAATAGATAACTCCTTGAATAAAATGTCAAGGACATAAACTGTGCGTTTTAAAGTGGTCAATACTTTTTGTGCCCTAAATGTATGCCTATTTCTTATCAATAATGAAAAATTCAGCAAAATTCAGCAGAATAAAGAGGTCTTCAGAGGCTATTCACAGAAAATTCAAGATGAATAGTTTATTTGTCAGCTAAATATCCTTAATATACGGTATTTTAATCAAAATCGTTAGAACCATTTTTGAAAAAATAAACATTTTAAAAACTTTTCCATCCAAAGGGTCGTTTGAGGGGGGGGGATTCTCAAAATCTTCTTCTCGCATCCCTGCAAAATATTCAATTTAAATACCAAGTTTGGTATTTCAGCGACCTTTTGTTCTGGAGTTCACGGACACACAAACACACTCAAACACACACACACAGGACATATTTCTAAAAAGTTTTTTGAAAACAGTGGACCCTAAAACGTGTATTTTCTGTGAAATCTCAGGATCGATTTTTGTTTGGAGTGCAATACCTCTCCAACTATGTACTATGTAAATAAAGTAAAAAGAAACAAATAAAAAAGCCAGATTTTTTGCTCCATGGGATTTCAATCCAAAATCTCCCGAATGAGGCCGACAGACGTTGATTTTTCTATTTTGTATTTATCAAATATTTTAAAAGCTAGTCGCTATGCAAAGCAATTAAAGTTAAGTTCGCTTTACATGGTCAGCAGTAAAACAAGAGAGGTTAAACAAAAGATGATATCCCGTTTAGGAAAACTTACATATTTTGCAACTGAAAGGAATGAGCGGTCAACTCTGTATAAAACAAAAATAAAAAAGTAAAAACTCACATGAGATAAATTTTGTTTTTACGAGGTCCACATTTAGCTTCTGTCTATCTGTTACAGTTTGTCAGTTACGTAAAATTCATCCAGAATACAAAGATATTCAGAGGCTTTTCCCAGAAAATTCAAGATAAACATTTTAGTTGTGATGTAGTATCTTCAGTAAACGAAATTTTAACCAAAATATTTAGAGCATTTTTGAGAAAAAAAATTGAAAATTGTTTCCATGTAAAAGGTAGGTCGAGCTTTGCTTGAAAATCTTCTTGTCGCATCCTTTAAAGACGAACATAAATATCAAGTGTGATATTTAACTGTCTTTTCGTTTCTGAACTATTCTGTCCAAACACAGATATACACTCACACCCAGGGAGCTTTTTAGTGAAATCTCCACATCGAATTTTAAATACCTTCTCTAGCTATAATATACATCGTATACACATGAGTGCTAAAAAAAGTAAAAAGTTATGAAGTGCTAAAAAATTACAACGAATATCTCGGAATGCAACAATTAAAGCTATTCGAAACCAATTATTTATTTTAAAGAAATCGACTTTTTTATACAGTTCGTTTTTGTCTATCTCTTATATCTTATTAGTTAGGTCCAAATTATATCATATTCATTCGGAATGAACAGAAATTTACAGGATATTCGAAAAATTCAGAATTTAAGTTTAAATCTTTGCATACATATCTTAAACATATAGTACATTTAATCAAATGTTGAGCCACTTTTGAGGAAATCAAAAATAAAGAATTTTTTTTCATATATAGATAAGTTTATAGTAATATAAGTATAATTTTCTTGAAGATAATTGTATAGTTCCTTTGAAACATGCTGTTTTATATAAGAAGTTGCTACTTTTTGATTTTTGAATTATGCTGTTCACAGACATACGACAGAAGAACACACACACAGTCATATGTGCAACACAGATCTTTTTCAAACTGGTATCTTTGTTTTGTATAACTGAAAACAAGTATCCAAAGAAATCCTGGTATGTAATGGCATTAGTGCTAGAGAAAGCTAAAGAATCTGGTGATATACCTACAGTGTGATTTTCTGTGTCCATTAAAACCTTAGTAATTACTTGTATTATAACTATTCAGTGACTCTACTATGTTATGCTATATATTAAACATTGCTAGTTATATCTAAAATGTAGCTATATAAATATGACTGCATTCATGACATCGAAAACACATTTTTTCGCATAAGGTAAATCAGCTTGAGAAAAAGTAAAATCGCTAAGTTATTTCACTAAACGGTTTACTTTTTTAGCACATATGTAAAAGCACATAGTAGATAGAGAAGGTTGGTATCCCACCCAAAATTCTATTTCGACATTTCACCAGAAATACATATTTTGAGGCCCGAAAAATCCACCCAAAAACATTTTTAGAAAATGCTCGGTGTGTCTCTGTGGACAGTACAACTCAAAAACGAAAAGTCGATTAATTACCAAACTTGGTATTTAAGTTTAATATCCTCCACGAATGTGACACAAGATTTTCAGGAAAATACCTCCCATCCCAAAATACCCTTAGCGTGGAACATTTTTTGAAGGTTTCGATTTTCTAAAAAATGGCTCAAATGATTTTGATTAATTACCGTATATTAAAATATTTATGTGACAAATAAAAATTATATTCTAATTTCTTGGGTATAGCCCCTGAAGTCCTCACCATTTTCAATGACTTTTTGCATAACTGGTAAACCGTAAGGGATAGACAAAAAATGGTGCATCTCGTTAAAACAGAATTTATGTCATAGGTATACACATTTTATGTACATTCCCAGTTATTCAATTTTAAAAGGGCTCATCCCTTTGATAGCTCTTTTGTTTTAATCCTGGCCATGGAAACAGAACCGAATTTCAATGACAATCGCAGAGCGATAGCTTTTAACAGGTTTGACTGTCGCTTTATCCTAGTGAATTTCCTTGTTTCTCTTCTACTTATAAAAGCAGTTAGACCATTTCAGGTAATGTTTATCTCAATTATTATTATGTAGAAAAAAGATTAATCTTTGGTAAGAATAGTTTGTTTGCAAAACAGACAAAGAAACCATATGAATGGAAAGTATGATGTCATTAAGTAATACTTTGTGCTTTTCTTAAGTTACCAGCTATGCAACATTATAACATTTTTCCGAATGCAAAGACCTTAACAACTTACCAATCATGTGAATAACTTAAAACTGCAGTATTTTAAACAAACTCGCGGGTTCTGAGTTTTTTGAGATAATTGAAATAATAAAAATATTTACTGTAAAATGTAAGTTGTTTTTCTAAAATATCCCCTATGTCTCTCTCAAATTTGAAATGTCTGATAATTTGACTTATTTATCAAGCGTGCGTGACGCGCGCGCGCACACACACACACACACACGCACTCACACACACTTAACTATTTATTTAGTTTAGTTTATTTAGTGGAGCAGAAAATGGATAGCTTCTCTGTGAAATTTCCAAATTAGCTTTTTTTAGTGAATCTACTACTTTCTGTATTATAACTTAAATAGTAGAAAAGTGACGAATATGTAAAAGACACGGTTTCAGGTATTTCAAGTCTGAGAAATGTCTTCTGTCATGAGGAATAAAACATTGGCTAACGGAATGATGCACCTTCTGGTATACTGAGCTTATTTGACAAAGTTTGTCAAGAATGGAAAGCAAATAAAACGTATACCAAGAAGACGACATTATTTTACAATCCAACTGAAAGGTTTTTACTTTTTCCAAAGGAGTTTTGCATCAGGGCCCGGATTCTTAGATTTATTCTATTTTCCTTCCGTGTGACTTAATGAACCAAGCTTAGGATTTTAATAGGTATACTTGGCACTGCATATGCTAAATAAATTACCTAAATAAAAGATTGGGATCTAAAATGTCGCTGCTTCATCAAACATATCTTTTACCCGAAACCCTCACAGTTATTTCTTCCCTTTCATATATTAGAGAATATTATATCCGTTTGTGATAATGGAATTAATATGCTATACTGGAATACTCAGTGCATTTCCAACAAAATTGATTATTTGTAAATTTTACTGAATCAGTTGCAAATAGATATTGTCTGTATTACAGAGCATTGGTTAACTTATGATGAGATCAACCTAATTAAAGTAACTGGTTATTATTTGTCTGATAGTTCCTGTAGATCAAAGGGTAATCGTGATGATTCTGCTATTTTTATTAAAGATGAACTTTGTGGATTGAAAAACACACTCACCAATGACGCATGTTCAGATTTTGTGTTTGAAATATATTCTACTTTTATTGCTTTCTGCAACCTATTGTGCGTAAGAGTTTATAAAAAGCCTCAAATTGATGAATTTTTTAATAGATATTTATGAATGTTTAAACTTAGTATATGACAAGCATAATTCCAATGTACATGTGGTTGTAGCCGGTGATTTTAATTTTGATTTTCTTACTGTTTCAAACGACATTATTGAATTTCAAAACTTACTTGACAGTTTTGGATTACGTTTAACTGTTAATGAAGTTACTAGACCAGGTTTAAGTGCTTCTATTGGATCTTGTCTGGATAATATTATCACATCTATCCATAGTGACAGATGCTCATTAAAGGTATTTAATATTGATTTATCTGACCATCATGCAATTTTATTTTATTTTAATCCTGGCAAAATCACAAAAGGTGATAATAATTCTACACCTAATTTAATGATTATAATTGCCTTATAAACCAATTAAAATCCATAAATTGGATTTATTTGTATAGCAGGTATCTTGCATTTAACCTGAGTATTTTCTAAAAATGTTTTTAGATGTCGATAGATCTTTTCCTTTAACTCAGAGTAAACCTAAACGGTCAAATGAGCACAATAATGGTATACAGATGAACTCAGGATTTAAAAACAAAATGCCTTTATTATTATGATCTCTGTGAGTGTTTTGGGTTCTATCAACTTAAACATACATACAATGAATTAAGAAAACAATTCAAATATGCTCTTAAAACAACTAAAATCAATTACTATTCCAATTTAATCAATAACAGTGAGAATAAAACTAAATGTATTTGATCAATTGCATCCATGTTTTTAAATACCTGTTCCAAATCTCACAAGGTACCTCTTAGTTTGTCTCCAGACTGTTTTAATTCATTTTTATTGATAAAAACGAGGATATTATTTCTAATTTACCTCATGTTAATCATGATATTTCCAACTTTGTAGACAAGTTACCCAGAACAACGAGAACCTTCCGGTTCAGTCATGTTAGTGTTGAGCATGTCTATCTTACCATTTTAAAACTTAATAACAGTGCATGCCTGGATGTTTATGGCTTGAACACAAACATATTAAAATTGGCAGCGCAATTTATTTGTGAACCTTTAACTGATCTATTTAACTATTGTATTGATTCATGTGAATTTCCAGACATTTTTAAAATTGCCAAAGTGATTCCTATTTATAAAAAGGGGGCTACATCTGATTGCTCAAACTATAGGCCTACTAGTATATTGCCAATTATGCCAGAGATTTTTGAAATGATTTTAAATAGACAAATCACACACTATTTTGATGAAAATTCGTTATTTACTAATTGTCAATTTGGCTTTAGATCTTCTCGCAGCACAATTGATGCTCTAATTGCATTTATGACAAAATGTTTTAAATGTCTTGATAAAAGTGATTTGGTTCATAGTAGATTGTTCGACTTAATAAAAGCTTTTGACACTTTATCTCATGAAATTAGAAGTTTATGGTTTTGACAAGAACAGCTTGAATTTTATCAAATAGACATCAGTCTGTTTATATAAATGGTAGTTACTCTGATTTTAAATTAGTTAAGCATGGTGTCCCACAGGGATCTGTGCTCGGCCCTTTATTTTTTATAATTTATATTAACGACCTCCCTTTTAATATCCGAGATGATTGCCTAGAAACATATTTGTATGCGGACGATTTGGCAGTAAATATCTCTGTCAATTCTGGTGCCAATCTGCACCATAAATTTGATGCATTTACTGAAAAAATCGATAAATGGTGCAAATGCAATAGTCTTGTTCTCAATGAAAACAAAACAATTGACGTCACTTTCAATATTAGTTGTCCTGCTTTTTTAACTGAAACTAGTACAACATTTTTAGGCATTCATTTCGAACCTGGTCTAGGCGTTCACATATTAATTATATCGCCAACACAGTAAGCAGAGGCATATTTATGTTACGTGTTTTAAAAAATCATGTGTGTTCCAGTGTTTTATTATCAGTTTATTATGGACAAATCCATAGCCATTTGAGTTATGGTATTTTGTTTTTGGAGAACCATGCTTTAGCTTAAAAAGATACTTTTGTTACAGTAAAAGGCAATTCGAATTTTATATGGTGTAGCCCCCAGAACTCATTGTAAACCTTTATTTGTTAAGTTGGGTGTTTTTATTTTGACTTCATTGTTTGTGTTCCACTGCCTCTTATTTGCTAAGAAAAATAGTCATAAATACAATCTATGTTCCGAAATCCATCTTCATCATACCAGAACTAGTTCCAATATTTACATAAATAGATGTAAATATAGTAAGATACAAAATTCCTTTGAAATAATAGCATTAAAGATATTTAACAAACTCAGTAACGGTACTAGAGCTTTCTCCATTGAGTTTTTTAAGAGGCCAGTGAAGCGCACTTTGATTTTAAATCCATTTTATTGCTTGGATGAATTTTATAATACTGCCAATTGTTTTTTATCTTGCTTGTATTTGACGTTGCTACACAATGTGCTTTGTTCAGGCAAATAAACTTATCTATCTATCTATAAATTCCTAAATGTCAGTACTTAATCTGTTTGGAAATCGCGAAACTGCTACTCAAATATACTTCCGAGATCATTGTCAATGTTAATGGGAGTGACATGCTGTTCGAAGTTGCAGACAATTGTTAAACACAATCCTGATTTTGAAGACTTGGTACTGATTTGATTAGAGCTGCAGAGAGAAAAAACATGCGTGAAAATTAGCTCAAGTGTTTGTAAGGATTCAATACAATAACTTATACTGTTTGTTTCTTTTACAAGAATGTGCTACTTGACAATAGCCAATCGTTCATGTCAACATTTTTGGATGAATATGTAGTTATCTACTGAATCGCTAAGGAAACAGAAACTGTAGAAAAGAAAGAAACAAAAAAGAAAGAAGGATAAAAAGAAGTATAGAAACAAAAATGAGAAAAATAAAGGGAAAGATAAGATAAAAAAGGGAGGAAAGAAAAATAAAAATAAATAAATAAATAAAGGTATTGACACAGTAACATCTATTCCGTGTATATTATTTTGAGTAACGTTAGGCAGGATAAAGAGAAAGATATAATAGGAACTCTTCAGTTACCTTATTTACTTACTATTTTTTTAAGTAATACACAAAACGTATTTGAACTTTATGAAATAAGGTTACACTTAGGTTATTAAAAGTAGTAAAATAGCAACATTATTGGTGTTATCATTGGTTAAAAACTTTCGGGTTATAAACTATTTCATAGAGTAGGCGTGTATACTTGTATGCTTATTTTTATGTATGTGTTTATCGGTGCTAATAATAATGATCCAAAAGAAAACCTAAAGAAGCGTATTTTAAGCGTACATAAAACCTAAAACAAAAGCCTACACACAACCCATTATTATGGAATAATGGGTTGTGTTTTTTATCTTACATGGTGTCTTATTAAAGTATTTATGCAAATTTTATACTTAAAATATAGTTCCATTGAAACCCTTCATTTGGTTTTGATATATTTTATCAGATTGAATTATTTATTTATGCAAAATAAAACATTCACTTTGATAAAATTGCTATATACGAAAATAAATGCCGTTATTGTTAAACTTTCCTGATGAGCTTTTCTTCAACTAATGTTAATTTTAAACGTCTTCACTTGGTTCACATCAATGTTCAAAAATTCACAGGTACATTTTTGGCATTTATTAGAATTTCAATTTATGGAGGCAGCTAAATCTGTAGTGAGCACTTCTATTACTCCAATACACCAAGCTTTAGAAACTAAATAGTTAACTGAAATAAGACCAAGGCGTAGAATTCTAAAATATATGATGTGTTCCATTCACATGACTTTCTGTAACTGTTTTATAAACAAATTTTCCTTATAAAAGATTAACTTTAATCACCGTCATGCTAATCGAGATAAACGTTAGCAGAAATGTTCTTATTACTTGCTTCCGCCTAAACAGAAGGGAAACAAGGGATTACATTAAGTAAAGTGATAGTCAAATATTTTAAAAGCTGGTTGATATGTGAGCAATTTAAGTTCGGTTCGCTTGCATTGCCAGTAAAACAAAAGAGAGATGAAAAGAAAGCATGAGAAAAGCTACCTAGATAGTTTAAAGTTGAAACCAATAGTAAGGACTATCTGGAAAAGGTCGCCTGTAGGACAAAAATGTACACGGAATAAGTTTCTATCTATTTCTTATGGTTTACTAGTTATTCAAATTAATCCAGAATGAACAAGTCTTAGAGGCTATTCCCAGGAAATGCAAGACATCTACTTCATTTGTCATGTAAATATTTAATATACAGTGTTTGAATCAAAATCGTTAGAACCATTTTTGAGAAATTAAAACTGTTTGAAAATGTTTCCACGTAAAGGGTAGTTTGGGGTGGAGGTATTTTCTTGAAAATCTTTGGGTCGCATCCTTGGGAAATACTAACATTAAACACCAAGTTCGATATTCAACGGAGTTTTCGTTTTGAGTTTTGCTATCCACAGACACACACACAAATACTGCTTCATGGAATGTAGCATATTGTTAAAGTGACATAATGAAGGTATATTGTTGAAATAAACAACTAAGTTCGTTAATCTCTTAATCCCGGATCTTCCAGAAAGTGTCTGTCTTTTCATTCAGGTAACATTTTCCTGCTTCAAAAAATGCTCAGTACAAAATGATCATTATCTCTTCCCTCAGTATGTTTTCCAAGCACAAGGAGAGAAAAACGGCGGGAGGGAGAGAGAGAGAGAAGCGAAGTGTCGCGTAATTAATATAAACATTTGTATTTAAGCCATCAAAGACTTTCTTAATCCTTAAAATTCATTGGAACTCTCCATATATAGTTAAAACAATTTTAGTTTTTATTTTCTCGTAAAGGATTATTCACTACATCCTAATTATGATATACTGCCAAAACCAACAAAACATGTAAGCGATCGCACACTTTAGTAGCTTATTTGCTCATAAGCGTTCCATAATTAACTGTAGAACAATTTTTGGGGAATTGTGACAAAAGCTAAAGCTGTTTTTATTAAACAAAAGGAAGCAATTCGCATTGTATGCGGAGAGAAGAAGACGTTCGCGTAAGCCACTATTAAAAAACCTGGGATACTTACGCTGGCATATTTGAGAATGTTATTTGTGAAAAAGTATAAACTTTCTTTCCAAAATAATGAACATGTACACGCACATTATACTAGCAGTATAAAGAAAAATCTCTTAACGTCTACCTAGTGGATATTTAACTTTACTGTAATATATGTTGTAAAATAATGTATAAATATAATTATTTACGTATCCTGAATCAAAATACTATGTTCAGGATTTATTTTAGAGGATTAAAAACAAATAAATCAATTTTCATACCTGAAAATTTATATCGAATAAACAAGTACTTCTAAACAAGAAAAAAAAATATGTCTGCTCAATTTAGATGACTTTCTACAATTCATTTTTATACGGTTTCAACAAACTGTTTTACGCAACTTTGAAAGTTCTCTATCTGTTTATATAATGCATCATCCAAAATTTCGAGCCGAGATTTTACCGGAAACCGCATGTTTTGAGCCTCCTTATACCCTAAATATGAAATAAAATAAGTAAAGCTATAATTGTAATAAAAAAAATCTAATGTATTACACTAGCATGACTTTCTCTAGATATTGTACAAACAAATTTCATTTAGTTCTTCTTTCTAAAGCATGCTAATCGAAATGAAAGAGCAAAATGTACTTATTACTAGTTCCTTTTAAGAAGAAGGGAACCAAAGAAATGCAGTAGACTAAAGCGATAGACAAATGTTTTTAAAGCTGTCGTTGTGCAATTGTCATTGCAATTCCCTTCTTTGCTCGAAAAGGAATAGAGCAATAGAAAAACGGACTCTTTCTGTCAGAAAAAAGTATAAGTGTTCTAAAATTGAAGCCAAGAAATATCTTGGAAAGGTCAATTCTACAACAAAAATGCCTATGATATAGATCGTGTGTTTTAACGAGATCTACATTTTTTGTGTAGTAAGTTCTTGTCTATCTCTTACGCTTTACTAGTTATTCAAAATTCAGACAAAGTTGTCGAGAACGAACAGGTATTTAGAAGCTATTCCCAGAAAATTCAAAATATACTTTTTATTTGTCATATAGATACCTATATAACACAGTATTTTAATGAAAATCGTTGGAGCCATTTTTGAGAAAACCAAAATGTTCGATCTTTTTTGCATTTAGAGCAGCAGATATGGCCAATTCGTAAGCTACTGAGAGCCAGTGAAGGACCTTACTTGAAAGTCAGGAACATTAAATGACAGCAATGCCAACTTAAGAGCATATTCTTTTCAATATTAATACATGCACATTTAGAGCAGCAGATATGGCCAATTCGTAAGCTACTGAGGGTCAGTGAAGGACCTTACTTGAGAGCCAGGAACATTAAATGATAGCAATGCCAACTTAAGAGCATATTCTTTTCAATTTTAATACTTGCACATTTAGAGCAGCAGATATGGCCAATTCGTAAGCTACTGAGGGCCAGTGAAGGACCTTACTTGAGAGCCAGGAACATTAAATGACAGCAATGCCAACTTAAGAGCATATTCTTTTCAATACTAATACATGCACACTTAGAGCAGCAGATATGGCCAATTTGTAAGCTACTGAGGGCCAGTGAAGGACCTTATTTGAGAGCCAGGAACATTAAATGACAGCAATGCCAACTTAAGAGCATATTCTTTTCAATATTAATACATGCACATTTAGAGCAGCAGATATGGCCAATTCGTAAGCTACTGAGGGCCAGTGAAGGACCTTCCTTGAGAGTCAGGAACATTAAATGACAGCAATGCTAACTTAAGAGCATATTCTTTTCAATATTAATACATGCACATTTAGAGCAGCAGATATGGCCAATTCGTAAGCTACTGAGGGCCAGTGAAGGACCTTATTTGAGAGCCAGGAACATTAAATGACAGCAATGCCAACTTAAGAGCATATTCTTTTCAATATTAATACATGCACATTTAGAGTAGCAGATATGGCCAATTCGTAAGCTACTGAGGGCCAGTGAAGGACCTTACTTGAGAGTCAGGAACATTAAATGACAGCACATTGAAAGAGCAAGCATCGCTTTTTAATGGGGACACTGAGTTTGTCAAAATCTTTTACAAGAGATTTAAAATCCATTTCCAGTTCTGAAGTTGCAATATTAAGAATACGAGATGACATTGAATCAGTTAATCTGTTTCTGGACTTTGATTTCACTAGTTTCATAGCAGAGAAGGCAGTTTCACCTTCGTATTAAGTACTACCAAATATGGAAATAAGTTTTAAAGCCCAGTTTCTAAGATAAGGAATTCGTTCCTTTGAAATAAGTTATCCAGAAATCAACACCAGCTGCCTCTGTTGTTTGAAGAGATGAATCACATTGGAGCTCACATAGTTCTAACTGGGTGTCATAGTTCATAGTTCGGACTGGCACTCTACTTTATCTCATGACATTGTTGAAAAGCTTCATCTGTGATCAAAATACTTCAAAATCTTGAAATCTACCATCGAATTATAAAATTAGATCTTCAATAAACTGATTGTACTTCTTAAAACAAGAGAAGTGACATCAATTATCTGCCTTCAACATCTGCTGCAATAGATTTAACTTCTTCTTGAAACCATCTACAAATCCCATCATTATAAAAATTGTTTGGTTCTTCCCTTGCAATTATAAATTAAGTGTATTTAAATGTTGAGTAATATCTGTCAGAAATGCTACATCTTGAAGAAATACAATATCTTTGAGTTTCTTTTGAAAGGTAATTGAATGTGGAAGATTTCATTTCTCAGTTAAAAAATTGTTACAAGCATTTCCCTCGACTGATCCATCTAGCAAGTAAAAGTAGATCACCATACGTCGAGTTTATTCCCTCCAAGAATTTAACAACTTCCGGTGTGTGAAAGATTGATGTCCTCCTGTAATCAAATTTGTTATTTTTACTACAGCAGCCAAGGCCTCAGGCAGATCTATGGACATTGCACATAGAGCTTCCTGATACACTGTAAGCTAGGAACATTAACTTTTTGTTTCAAGAGTCCATCAAAGTCAACTTTATTCCCAACCATTGCTGTCGCACCATCACAAGACAACTTTTCAAATCCACTACATTCTTCCACTACGCCTTGAACCGCAATTAATATTCCTTCCCCCTTTGTAGTTCCGTGTAAAGAGAAAATCTTCAATAACTCTTCAAGAGATGTAAAATCTTTCCTCACTACCTTAATGTACATAAGAAGCTCACATGTATCTGATATATCAGTGCTTTCATCTAGAAGGAGAAAAGTCAATATCATATTTTAGACTGTCAACTGTAAACTTATATCTTCCTTTCTCCAAGTCACAGTCTGCTTTGACAAAGGAACAAATTGCATTCTCTTTTACACTTATCCTCATTAAATGCTTTTGTCACTTTAATTGCGCAATGCTTTACAAATTCTCCATTTGGCAAAGGCATTTTATCTCTCATTAATTCATAAGAAAACACATAGGGATGATTCCTGTATTTTGTATACATTGCTAATCACACTTTTCTACTGATTAAGTTTCTTTTAAGTTGTTAAATCACTATTTTGCGTGACTCACACGAATGGTCGTTGTATTTCTTGAGATTCGTGATGTAGTGTCTTTTGAGGTTATATTCCTTGAGAACGGCATCACTTGTGGACAAACTAAGCATTGAGGTTTTCTATCCTTATTTTTAATAAACAAATAGTTGAATTCCCATTCTGTCTTGAACCTACGATTTCAGTATCTACTTTCCTATATTTGGATAACACGTTACGAACAAACTCGTACGAATGGAGAAGAACAACTGCTAGCTAACTTACTGTATTTCACATTATCCCTGCTGGTAAGGATACAAGATCCAATAAGCAGTGACACAGGAGTGTAAACAGTGTTGCCAATCCGTTATGAAGAATTCCACTTGTGTGAGTACACAATCAAAATTCCGCTAAGTTACACTTGGAAATATATGGAACCCAAAAATTGTTATTCTGATTAATGAAGATATTTTTATAATCAAAATAAAATTTAGATTGAGATACATTATCACTAGCTTCTATGCAGGAAGTTAAACAAAAGAAAGAAATAATATATTTATTCGCGAGCCGGATGAAACATACTCGCGGGCCGCCTTTTTCCATTACTGATGGGATGGGGATATTTTCTTGAAAATCTTCCTGTCACATCCTTGGAAGATACTGAACTTAAATATTAAGTTTGGTATTTAACGGACTTTCGTTTTTGAGCTATGCTACCCACAGACCCTCACACACAGATACAGATCTCAGTATCGAATTTTTAAGTGGAATACAGTACCTTCTCTATACACTATGTACATAGTACGTGAAGAAAAAATAAAAAGATCCGTCATATATTCTAAAATAAGCTTCTAAAACCATCGTGAATAAAAAGGTGATGTGAGCGGACTTATATATATTGTCCATGTTAATCAGATAAATATTTATAGAGCAGCTTCAGTGCAACAGGGATAGAGGAAACCAAATCGACAGTCATGTGTTTTATAAGGGGCCCACATGTATTTAAAATACTTATACACTTTCCATGGCACAACAAGAAGCAAGTGAATAACGACATATCCTTAAAACAATTTACAAATTGTTGAACCCCCCTCGATAAAAGTGTAGTGTGCCTGCCTCACATTCAAGAGGCCCAAGTTCGAATCTTGCTTAGGGTGAGCTACCCGGATAAGGTTTTTTTTTGGGTTTTCCCTTATCCTGAGAAGACGAATGTCGAATAACTCTAAGCTCTATGGGCCCCGAAATATTTGAACATTATTACGCCAATTGCATTCATCGTTCGATATGACCAACCAGGTTAAAAAAACAAAGAAAAAAACAGTATCTAGTTATTACGACATCTCCAAATTTGGGGATGTGTAAAAACGTTACTTGAATAAATTATGTAAACATTTATTCTATCTAGTTAAATTCCTTCCCAATGAACAGGACTTCAGTTGGTATATAAGAGAGAGATCGAGATGGGACCATAACCTCAAAACACCAAATCTCTCGTCTTTGAAAGCAAAATACAATCGGGAGCCCTCAGACTTATATCATTTAAATTCTAAATAGAAATCCTCAGTCTACTTCATGACTCTATTTTACTAATGTGATGGATGCGTATATTCTTTAAAGACGTTTTTTTCAGTGCTTTCAAATATGACAATATAAAGTAAGTTCCCTATGTTATTTATTATTATTATTATTATTATTATTATTATTATTATTATTGACTATTTACTTCATGGATGAGGCACTCAATATATTGAACAGTTAAACTCATTCCCTGTGTCACCAATGACAATAGACTATGATCAGAAATACGAGTGCTGTTAGTACATAGTATTCCACCCAAAAATTTGATACTTAAATTTCACCGGAAACACACATTTTAGGGTCCCCTGTATGCTTAACAATCTGATGTGTTCCATTCACATGACTCTCATCTCCGTAACAAATTATTGTTAATAATCTTCTATCTACTTCGTGCTAATCGAGATAAACATTAACAGAAACGGTCTTATTGCTTAGTTTCTTATAAGTAGAAGGGAAATAAGACAAAACACTAGGCTAAACAAACAGTCAGTTTTCTTAAAATGCTTTCTTTTTTTTCATTTTTCTAAAAATGCTCTTTTTTACTTTCTCTACCCCTACTATGTACATAGTGTATAGGGAACGTATTGTACTGCACCCAAAAATTCAATATCGAGATTTCATCGGGAATAAATATTTTGGGTCCCCCTGAATAAAAAAAAAGTATTTTTGGAAAAAGGTCTGTTAATGTATGTGCTGCGTGTGTGTGTGAGTGTGTGTGTGCCTATGGAACCAATGGCTCAAAAACGAAAAGACCGTTAAATACCAACTTAGTATTTAAGTTTGGTATTTTCCAAGGATATGGCACGAAGATTTTCAAGAAAATATTTTTCACCCCAAAAATTTGTAAAATTTTGATTTTCTCAAAAATGCCTCTAACGATTTTGATTTAAATGTTATATTTAAGATATTTAATGTAAAAAAGTTTATATCTTGAATTTTCTGGGAATAGCCTCTAAAGTCCTCTTTATTGTAGATGATTTTTATGGAAGTTTGCACAACTGGTAAACCGTAAGAGATAAACAAAAACGTTGTGCACATAAACTGTAAATTACGATAAAACATACAATTTATGTCATATACATTTTTTCCCGGAGTTGATTGTTTTTTAGACATTCCTTATTATTAGTTTCAGCCTTAAAAACATACCTTTCTCATAAAGGAATTTGCCAACTCCTGTCCATACAAACAAATGAACTTCAGTCACATAGCAACCAGCTTTTGACTATCACTTTAACCTCTGCTACTCCCTTATTTCACTTCTTCTTACAAGGAAGCAAGTAACAAGACTATTTCTGCTATTTTTTTCTCCATTAGGATGAAGTAAATAGAAGCCTGAGCTTTTTAAATAAATTAAATAGCGTTTTATTTATGGAGGCTCTTTAACTGCTGTGGTTATCAGCGTCCCATTCTAAATTGGGCGTGCAAGACCGCTTAATTTTCCTCAGAAGCCTCTCTATCAGGCTTGAGGTTCTTTTACGTGCCGTAAATCTACGACACGGGACCCATGGCGTTACATCCCTTCTGAAGGAAGTCATGCTAAGGATTTTTACGCCCGAAAAAATCCATCGTCCTCAGCCGGGTTTGAACCCGCGACCTTGTGTATATGAAGATAGCATGGTAACCGTTACATCACGGAAGGCGACTAAGCTTTTTAACAATAATTTGTTGAAGAGATGTAGAGAAACTCATGTGAATGGAACACATCAGATTTTTTTATTCAAGGAGTACCAAAACATGTATTTCCGGTGAAATTTAAGTATTATTTTTTGGGTATACTATGTACATGGCGTATCTGTTTAAGTTATATTAGTGATACCGCTTCTTTCGTATTTTGGATTCGCAGATTACGAAATATCCCCTAATGACTACAATTTACTACCACCGCCAATATGCGTAGGAAATAAGCTGCCAAGGTCTCTCGTCAATTGGAAGCGTGAAATATTTAAATAAAAATGCGAATAATATCCATTATTAATTTTGAGTACGAGGCTTTAAAACAAAGGATTCAGAACGGTGAATTAGGCATTAATGAGACGGTATGTTGGCTTAAAGGCTCGAAATAGTCTGATTGGCAACGGCGTAAAAGTTGTCGCACCTGATTCGTATTTTTACTTTCTCTCATGTGTGTAGGTAGAGAAAGTATTGTATTCCATCCATAAATTCAAGGCCAAAATTTTACCGTAAATACATATTTTGGGAACCCCTGATTCCAATAAAATTATTTTTAGAAAAAGGTCGATGAGTGAATGTGTGTGAATGTGTTAATTTTAGCGCCCTCTAAGGACCCTCCCCTCCAAACCACACTTAATATGTAAAAGTTTTAGAAATTTGCAACATTCTAAAACTTAGTTCTAACGATTTTGATTAAAACGCCCATTTTAAAGATCTGAACATGACAAATAAAAAAAAATCTTATGTGTTCCATTCACATGACTTTCTTTACTTCTGTTTAACAAATTATTGTTAGTAAGCTTATTCTTCTATTTACTTCATGCTAATCGAGAAAAAATTAACAGAAATAGTCTTATTACTTACTTCCTTGTAAGTAGAAGCGAAATAAGGGAGTAACATAGGTTAAAGTGAAGTCAAAAGCTGGTTGCTATGGACTAAATTCCTTTGTTTGTATGGACACGAGTTGACTAATTCCTGTATGAGAAAATTACAAGTTCTTTAAAGCTGAAACCAAAAACAAGGAATATCTAAAAGCGATCAACTCCTCAAAAAGTTTTATATAACATAAATTGTGTGTTTTAATGTGCTCTACATTTTTTGCCATTTCTTACGGTTTAGCACTTATGCAAAATTCATCCAGAATAAAGTAGTCTTTAGAGGCTATTCCCAGAAAATTCAAGATATACATATTGTTTGTCAGGTAAATATCTTTAATATGCGATATTTTAATCAAAATCGTCACAGCTATCTTTGAGAAAATCAAAATTTTCGAAAAAAGATACATGTAAGGGGTAGTTCAGGGTGGGGGGATTTTCTTGAAAATCTTCGTGGCGCATTCTTGGAAGATACCAAACTTAAGTACCAAGTTTGATATTTAACGCTCTTTTCGTTTTTGAACTATGCTGTCCACAGACACACAGACACACACAGAGACACACACATAGACACACACACTGACCTTTTTCCAAAAATGTATACTGAAAACTTCTCTCAAACAGTAAGCCCTCGTGCGTTTCATATCTGTTTTATTTTACTCTGGCCAAGGAAAGAGAATCAATTTAAATGAAAATTACATGGCGACAGCTTTTAAAAGATTAGACTATCGCTTTAACCTAGTGTGTTCCTCTTTTTCCTAGTATTTACAAGGAACTAAGTATTAAGACATTTCTGGAAATGCTTATTTTCATTGTTAGTTTCATGTAGGTGAAAGAAAAATATTTCAAAGAATAGTTTGTTAGGTACAGAAAATCATGTGAATGTAATACGTAAGAGTTTTTGTTTTGAAAGCTAAAATATAAAACAATATAGAAAGCAGTGTTTTCAATACTGTTATATATTCAATACTAGGTTATATTAACAGCATCTATTTATATCTATTTATATAATTATAAATACTATTAACATGCTGTTAAAATAAAACGGTATTCAGTGACAAGGGTAAACATTTGGCGATTGGTAGATGACAGTGTATGACACGCTATTCTAAAATCTATTGTAACGTTATTGGTTTCAACTTTTATATACAGTTAAGTTTTGTCCATCTTCTGAATGCTGATGATGGTCTACAATAAATGTTTATATTATGGAAATTATAAGCTGTTAAAACAATTTCATACATAGACTTTTGCAGTTTTTAGATATCTCCTTGCTATAAATTACTTTGTTATCCATTCTCCCCCCCCCCCAGTCCGTCACACTACTCCATCAAATTGTAATACATGTAGGCTTAAGGGCAATCGTAATTCATTCTAAAAATGGACCTCCAAAACAGCAACCTTTATCAAGAAACAATGAGCTTGATTGCTTTTACAAATCCAATATTAAGAAAATACTTCACCAGTGCCGATTATTACATTAAAATTCAGAACTCCTAAGTTGACCCAAAAAGAATATTTGAAACAACATTTTTATGATTACTCGACTGTTAAAAAAAAAATCCAGTTAAAGACGCTTGGATTTTCAATAGCTACCTGTTTTGATAGGTAATCGATACAAATATCTTGTATAATTCCACATAATCTCATGAGGGAGAGAGGGAGATGGCTTTGCTCTTAGATGCTCACATGTTCAACAAGGGGTGAATGACCTCAGATCAGAAATTGATGGAAGGAGGTCAGCTGTTCTGAGAGGCAGCCAACAAGGGTGTCAAACATCATTTTGATGCAATTAATACCAAAAAGTGTTCCTCTTTCTCATCTGTAGGTTTTTTTTTTAAAGAGGTTCGGGTTCTAATCCGGGCGCTCGCCCGAAGAAAGCAAATAGTTTCCCTAAAACTAATTTTCTATGAACTCTAAGGTGCGTATATTTTGTGATGGAAGTATTACAAATGCATTTAATGCAATATAAACACAAGTTTTAAAACTTTCATTCTGGAGTGGCTCGCAAATTTATTTCAAGGCATTTTAAGGCACTACCATTTGGTAATTTAATTATTTTTTTCACACAAGCCGTGTGTAGAACAGGAGATGGATAGCTAGAGTCAGACTGAAAAATGCAATGAACCGCGGATCTCCCGGTTTATTGTAACCACTGAGCTGCCATGGCAATATACCGCCATGACATTAAACTCCGCGGCTGACTCGGTAAACTACAAGGTGATCTCAAATTATCAACTAATTCTCCAATGGAAACCTACAATGTCAGAAGTACTTTTAAGTCCCGAGCTTCATACTTTAGCCAGTTATTAGGTCAATTAATTAGTGTTAATTTGGATAGGTAGAGTCAGACTGAAAAATTCAGTGCCATAGCCGGGATTTGAATCAAGGATCTCCCAATCTCTAGTCGGTTGCTCTGCCAATGAGCTACCATGGCAGCATGCCGACATAGCATTGATTTCTCAACTGACTCGTATGTTTCCCGCTAAACCACAAGGTGATCTCAAATTATTTTGAGATGACAACCCCAATGGCGACTTACAATTGATCCAATACCAATTGACCATAATAGTCGGTCATACTATGAATTCTGGGTTTAAAGTACTTAGCATTGTAAGTCGCCATTGGGGTTGTTATTTCAAAATAATTTGAGATCACCTTGTGGTTTACCGGGAAACATACGAGTCAGTTGAGAAATTCAATGCTATGGCGGTATGTTGCCATGGTAGCTCAGTGGCAGAACAACCCGCTAGAAATCGAGATATCCGTGATTCAAATCCCAGCTATGGCATTGACTTTTTCAGTCTGACTCTACCTATCCAACTCCGTCCTACACACGGCTTATGTGAAAAAACAATTGCTCCAATAGTGTTAATTTAATTGTATTTTCACACAAGCCTTGTGTAGGAGAGGACTTGGATAAGTAGACTGTATAAAGAGCCACTCATGTCGACTAATGCCATCAAGAGCAAGGGAGAAGGCACTGCGTGGCGTAGACCGAATCTTTTGCAACCTCAGTATACTAGCAGTTCTTCTCTCGTCGCTCTATAAATACAGCATTAGGTTTTCCAGAAGCGCGACTCAAAGCTCCCTCCAAAGGTAAAAATAATATAATTAATAATAGAATAAATACGCATAATGCCCACCTGGGCAGCGTAGTGGTAGCGTGTCTGCCTCACGTTTAACAGGTCGTGAGTTCGAATCTCGCTTAGGGTGAGTTACCCGGATAAGGTTTTTATCGTGGTTTTTCCTTATCCTGAGAAGACGAATGTAGAGTAACTTTAAGCTCCATTGACCCCGAGATCATTTGAACATAATTTCACCAATTCATTCATTGTCCGATATGACCAAACCAGGTTAAAGGAAGTTAAACTATAAAAAAAAAACCTTAAGTTACATAGGTTTGTGTTATCAGTTCCTTGCATCGCATTGTTATTATTTACACAGTTATACCAGTGATGTTACTTGTGTTTGCTTTCTCTACACGTACTATGTACAGTCTATAGATAGGTATTGCATTCCAGCCGAAATTCGATACCGAGATTTCACTGCAAATACATGTTTTGAGCCGCCCTAAATCCAAAAAAGCATTTTTGTAAAAAGGTGTGTGTGCGTACAAGAGTGTGTCTGTGTGTGTGTCTGTTGATAGCATAACTAAAAAATCTGACCTGTTACATTCACATGACTTTCTCTATATCTCTGCAATAAATTATTTTTAAAAAGGTTATGCTTCTATTTACTTCATGCTAATCGAGAAAAAATCAGCAGAAATGGACTTATTGCTTGCTTCCTTGTAAGTAGAAGCGAAATAAGGAAGTACTATAAGTTAAAGTGATTCTCAAAAGCTGGTTGCTATGTGACTGAAGTTCCTTTGTTTGTATGCACACGAGTTCACAAAGTCCTGTATGAGAAAAGTATAAGTTTTTATAGCTGAAACCAAAAACAAGGAATATCTAAAAAAACAATCACCTCCACGAAAAAAATGCATATAGTATAAATTGTGTGTTTTAAAGTGATCTACATTTGTTGTGTGGTAAGTTTTTATCCATCTCTTACGGTTTGGCAGTTATGCAAAATTCCGTAAAATTGATCCAGAATAAAGTAGTCTTCAGAGGTTATTCCCAGATAATTCAAAATACACATTTTACTTGTCAGATAAATTTCTTTAATATACGATACTTTAATCAAAAGCGTTAGAACCATTTTTTTAGAAAATTAAAATTTTAAACAAGTTCTATGTAAAGGAAAGTTTGAGTTGGTGGGATATTTCTCAAAATCTTCGTGTCGCATTCCTGGAAGATACTAAACTTAAATTCCAAGTTTTTTATTTTACCGACTTTTCGTTTTTGAGTTATCGTGTTCACGGACACACGGACACTAGGGCAAACTGACACACGGACACAGGGACACACACACATACACGGACCTTTTTCTGAAAATATTTTTTATGGATATAGGGGAATCTAAGACATATATTTACGGTGAAATCTCGGTATCGAATTTTTTGGTGGAGTGCAGTACCTTCTCTATACTCTATGTACATAGTACGTATAGAGAAAGAAAAAACGAAAAGACCGTCAAACACCAAATTTGGTATTTATTACCCCCCCCCCTCTTCGTTGACTCCCCTATCTGTCCAATGTATATACATTAGCCCTTCACTGCTCTCCTCCTAGGGCCGTTCTCTGTCTTCAATTCCCTATCTTTTCAATGTATACACATTAGCCCTTGAACTGTACTATCCCTAGGGTCGTCCTCCACCTTGAATTCCCTATCTGTCCAATGTGAACACATTAGCCCTTGTACAGAACTCTTCCTAGGGTCGTCCACCACCTTGAATTCCCTATCTATCCAATGTATACACATTAGCCCTTGTACTGCTCTCCCCCTAGGATCGTTCTCTGCCTTGAATTCCCTATCTGTCCAATGTATACACATTACCCCTGCACTGCTCTCCCCCTAGGGTCGTTCTCTGTCTTTACTCCCTATCTGTTCAATGTATGCACATTAGCCCTTGTCCGGCTCTCTCCCTAGGGTCGTCTTCCAACTTGTATTCCCTATGTTTACAATGGATACACATTAGCCCTTGTCCTGTTCCCTCCCTACGATCGTCCTCCACTCTGAATACCCTATCTGTCTAATGTATTACATTATCCCTTGTCCTGAACTCACACTAGGGTCATCCAACTCCTCGTATTCCCTATCTGTCCAATGTATTACATTATCCCTTGTCCTGCTCTCTTCCTTAGGGTCGTCCTCCAACTTGTATTCCCTATCTGTCCAATGTATACACATTAGCCCTTGTCCTGACTCTCCCTAGGGTCAACCTCCAATATGAATTCCCTATTATTCCAATGTGTACGCATTAGGCTTTGGACCTCTACTATCCCTAAGGTGGTCCTCTGCTTTGAATTCCTAATGTTTCCAATATGCATATTAGCACTTGTCCTGCTCTCTCCATAGGTTCGTCCTCCAATTTGAATTCTCTATCTGTCCCATACACACACATTAAAACTCGGTCCTGCTCCCTTGCTAGGGTGGATATCCACCATGAACTGCTTATCTGTCCAATATATACAAATTAGCCCTTGACCTGCTCTCTCCCTAGGATCGTCCTCCACCTTGAATTCCCTATCTGTCCAATGTATACACATTAGCCCTGTTCCTGCTCCCTTCCTAGGGCGCATTCCACCTTGAATTCCCAAACTGTCCAATGTATACACATTAGCCCTGCTCCTGCTTCCTTCCTAGGGTCGTCCTCCACCTTGAATTCCCAATCTGTCCAATGTAAACACTGTAGCCCTTGTCCTGCGCTCTCCCTAGGGTCGTCCACCTTGTATTCCATATCTGACCAATGTATACACATTAGCCCTGGTGCTGCTCTCTTCCTACGGTCATACTCCACCTTGTTATCACTATCTGTCCAATGCATCACGTAAGCCCTTGTCCTGCTCTCTCCGTAGGGTCGTCCTCCCCGTCGTATTCCCTATCTGTCCAATGTAATACATTATCAATTGTCCTACTCTCTCCATAGGGTCATCCTCTGCCTTGAAATCCCTATCTGTCCAATGTATACACATTAGCTCTTGTTCCGTTCTATCCGTAGGGTCGTCCTCCACCTTGTATTCCCTATCTGTGCAATGTATTACACTAGCCCCTGTCCTGCTCGCTCACTAGGGTCGTTCTCCAACTTGTGTTCCCTATGTTTACAATGTATACACATTAGCCCTTATCCCGTTCTCTACCTACGGTCGTCCTCCACTTTGAATTCCCTATCTGTCTAAACTATTACATTACCCCTTTTCCTGCACTCACACTAGGGTCATCCAACACCTCGAATTCACTATCTGTCCAACGTATTACATTATCCCTTGTCCTGCTCTCTTCCCGAGGTTCGTCCCTCACTTTGTATTCCCTATCTGTAAAATGTGTACACATTAGCCCTTGTCCTGCTCTCTCCCCAGGGTCGTCCACCACCTTGTATTCCCTATGTTTCCAATGTATACCCATTAGCTCTTGTCCTGCTCTTTCCCTACGGTCGTCCTCCACCTTGTGTTCTCTGTTTCCAATGTATACACGCTAGCTTTTGGACGTTGCTCTCTCACTAAGGTCGTCCTCCACTTTGAATTCCCTATCGGTCCAATGTAATCACATTAGCCCTTGTCCTGCTCTCTACCTAATATCGACCTCCACCTTGAATTCCCCATCGGTTCAATGTATACACATTAGCCCTTGTTCTGCGCCCCCCATATTGTCGTCCTCCACCCTGTATTCCCTAAGTCCCCAATGTATACACATTAGCCCTTGTCCTGTTCTTTCCCTAGACCCGTCCTCCAACTTGAATTCCCTATTTGTCCAATGTATACACATTGGCCCTTGTCCTGCTCTCTCCCTAGAGACGTCCTCCATTTTTAGTTCCCTAGCTGTCAAATGTATTTACATTAGCGCTTGTCCTGCTCACCCTCTTGGGTCGCCAACCAGCATGAGTTCCCTATCTGTCCAAAGTATACACATTAACCCTGGTCCTGCTCTCTTCCTAGGGTTGTCCTGTACCTTGAATTCCCTATCTGTGCTATGAATACACTTTAGCCCTGGGCCTGTTCTCATCCTAGGGTCGACTTCCCTTCTTGAGTTCCCTATCTGCCCAATGTATATAAACATTAGCCCTGGTCCTGCTCTCTTCCTAGGGTTGTCCTGTACCTTGAATTCCCTATCTGTCCTATGAATACACTTTAGCCCTGGGCCTGTTCTCATCCTAGGGTCGACTTCCATTCTTGAGTCCCCTATCTGCCCAATGTATATACACATTAGCCCTGGTCCTGCTCTCTCCCTAAGGTCGTTCTGTGCCTTAAATTACCTATCTGTACAATGTATACATATTACACTCTGTGCAGCTCACTCCCTAGAGTCGCCCTCCACCTTGATATCCCTATCTGTCAAAAGTATACACATTTACCCTTGTACTGCTCTCACCCTAGGGTCGTCCACCACCTTGTATTCCCTCTCTGTCCAGTGTATAAACATTAGCCCTTGTCCTGCTCTCTCCCTAAGGTCGTCCTCTACTTTGAATTTCCTATCTGTCCAATGTAAACACATTAAACCTTGTCCAGCTCTCTCCCAATTGTCGTCCTCCACCTTGTATTCCCTATCTGTCCAAAGTTTACACATTACCCCTTGTCCTGCTCTCACCCTAGGATCGTTCTCCACATTGTATTCCTTATGTTTCCAATGTATACACATTATCCCTTGTGTTGTTCTCTCCCTAGGGTCATCCGTCACTTTGAATTTCCTATCTGTCCAATGTATAATAACTGACCCATGTACTGCTCTCTCCCTAGTATTATCGTCCAACTTGTATTCCGTATGTTCCCAAAGTACACACATTAGCCCTTGTCCTGCTTTCTCCCTAAAGTCGTCCTCCACCTCCAATTCTCTTTCTGTCTAAAGTATTTTCATTAGCCCTTGTCCTGCTCTCTCCCTAGGGTCGTCATCCACCTTGAGTTCCCTATATGTCCAATGTATACACATTAGCCCTTGTCCTGCCCGCTTCTTGGGATCGTCCTTTACCTTAAATTCCCTATGTTCCCAAAGTGTACACATTAGCCCTTGTCATGCTCACTCCGTAGTGTCGTCCTCCATGTTGAATTCCCTAAGTGTCAAATGTATACACATTAGTCCTGGTCCTGCTCTCTCCCTAGGTACATTCTTCACCTTGTAATCCCTATCTGTCCAATGTATTACAATACGCCTTGCCTTGCTCTCTCCCTAG
This sequence comes from Hymenopus coronatus, assembly GCA_030762935.1. Lineage (NCBI taxonomy): Eukaryota > Metazoa > Arthropoda > Insecta > Mantodea > Hymenopodidae > Hymenopus > Hymenopus coronatus. Next base: position 12,801,477 of record CM060890.1, read on the forward strand.
GGTCGTCCTTCATCTCTTATTCACTATCTGTCCAATGTAAACACATTAGCCCTTGTCCTACTCTCTCATTAGGGTCGTCCTCCATCTTGTATTCCCTATGTTTCCAATGTATACACATTAGTCCTTGTTCTGTTCTCTCCCTAGGGTAGTCCTCCACCTTGAATTCCCTATCTGTCCAATGTATTATATTAGGCCTTCTACTGCTCTCTCCGTAGGGTCGTCCTCAAATTTGAATTCCTAATCTGTCCCACGTATTACATTAGCCCTTGCCCTGTTCTCTCCCTAAAGCAGTCCTCCACCTTGAATTCTCTATATGTCCAATGTATTACATTAGACTTGTCCTGCTCTCTCTCTAGCCTCCTCCTCCACCTTGAATTTCCTATCTGTCCAATGTATTACATTAGCCCTTGTCTGCTCTCTCACCAGGGTCGTCTTCCACGTTGAAATCCCTAACTGTTCAATCTATTACATTAGCCTTTGTCCTGCTCTCACACTAGGGTCGTCCTCCACCTTGAATTCCCTATCGGTCCAATGTATTTACATTAGCCCTTGTCCTGCTCTCTCCTTAGGGTCGTCCTCCACCTTGTACTCCGTATGATTCCAATGTATACACATTAGCCGTTGTCCTGCTGTCTTCCAAGGGTCGTCCTCCACCTTGAATTTCCTATTCGTCCAATATATTACACAAAGCCCTTGTCCTGCTCTCACACTAGGGTCGTCCTCCACTTTGAATTCCCTGTCTGTTCAATATATTACATTAGCCCTTGTCCTGCTCTCACACTAGGGTCGTCCTCCACCTTGAATTCCCCATCGGTCCAATGTATTACTGAACCCTTTGACCTGCTCTCTACCTAGGGTCGTCCTCCACCTTGTATTCCGTATGATTCCAATGTATACACATTAGCCGTTGTCCTGCTCTCTCCCTAGGGTCCTCTTCCACCTTATATTCCCTATGTTCCCAATGTATACACATTAGCGATTATCCTGCTCTCTGCCTATTGTCGTCCTCCACCTTTAATTCCCTATCTGTCCGATGTATACACATTAGCCTTTCAACTGCTCTCTCCCTATAGTCGTCCTCCACCTTGTGTTCCCTATGTTCCCATTGTATACACATTAGCCCTTGTCCTGCTCCCTCCCTAGGGTCGTCCTCGAATTTCTATTCCCTATCTGTTGAATGTATGCACATTAGCCTTATTCCTGCTCTCTCCCTAGAGTCGTCCTCCACCCCTAATTCCCTATCTGTCCAATGTATGCACATTAGCCCTTGTCCTGCGCTCTCCCCAGGGACGTCCTCCACTTTGAATTTCCTAACTTTCTAGTTATTTACATTAGCCCTTGTACTGCTCTCTCCCTAGGGTCGTCATCCACTTTGAGTTCAATATCTGCCCAATGTATTCACATTAGCCCTTGTTCTGCTCTCCTCCTATGGTTATCCTGCACCTTGAATTCCCTATCTGTCCAATGTATACATATTAGCCCTGAGCCCGTTCTCTCCCTAGGGTCGACCTCCATCCTTGAGTTCCCTATCTGTCCAAAGTATAGACATTAGCCCTGGTACTGCTCTACTCCTAGTGTCGTTCTCCACCTTGATTTCCCTATCTGTCCAAGGTATACTCATTAGCTCTAGACCTGTTCTCTTCCCGGGGTCGTCCTCTACCTTGAACTGCCTATCTTTCCAAAGTATACACATTAGCCCTGGTCCCGCTCTGTTCCTAGTGTCGTCCAGCACCTTGAATTCCATATCTGTGCTATGTATACACATTATCCCTGGTCTGCTCTCTTCCTAAGGTCGTCCTCTACCTTAAATTCCCTATCTGTCCTATGTATACACATTAGCCCTGGTCTGCTCTCTTCCTAGGGTCGTCCTCTACCTTGAGTTCCCTATCTGTCCTATGTGTACACATTAGTCGTGGTCCTGTTCTTTTCCTAGGGTCGACCTCGATTCTTGAGTTCCCTATCTGCCCAATGTATACACATTAGCCCTGGTCCTGCTCTCTTCCATTGTCGTCCTTCACCTTGATTTCCCTATCTGTCCAATATATACACATTAGCCCATCTCTATTGTCTCCGTAGGATCGTTCTCTGACTTGAATTACCTATCCTTTCAATGTATATACATTAGGCCTTGTCCTTTTCCCTCCCTAGAATCGTCCTCCACCTTGATGTCCCTATCTGTCAAAAGTATACATTTTTACCCTTGTACTGCTCTCTCCATAGGTTCGTCTTCCACCTTGTATTCCTACTCTGTATAATGTATACTCATTAGCCCTTGTCTTGCTCTCCCCTAGGGTCGTCCTCCACTTTGAATTCACTATCAGTCCAATGTAAACACATTAGCCCTTGTCCTGCGCTCTCCCTATAGTCGTTCTCCACCTTGAATATACTATCTGTCCAATGTATACACATTAGCGCTTGCCCTGCTCTCTCCCTAATGTCGTCCTCCACTTTGTATTCCTTATCTGTCCAATGTTTACACATTAGCCCTTGTCCTGCTCTCTACCCTAGGGTCATCCTCCACCTTGTATTCCCTATGTTTCCAGTGTGTACACATTATCCCTTGTGTTGTTCTCTCCCTAGAGTCATCCATCACTTTGAATTCCCTATCTGTCCAATGTATACACATTAGCCCCTGTCCTGATCTGTCCCTAGTGTTATCGTCCACCCTGTGTTCCCTATGTTCCCAATATACACACATTAGCCCTTGTCCTGCTTTCTCCCTAGAGTCATCCTCCACCTTGAATTCCCTAACTGTCTAATGTATTTACATTAGCCCTTGTCCTGCTCCATCCCTAGGGTCGTCATCCACTTTGAGTTCCCTATCTGTGCAATGTATATATATTAGCCTAGGTCCTGCTTCTGCCTGGGGTCGTCCTGCACCTTAAATTCCCTATGTTCCCAATGTATACACATAAGCCCGTGTCATGCTCTCTCCATTTTGTCGTCCTCCATCTTGAATTCCCTACCTGTCCAATGTTACACATTAGTCCTGGTCCTGCTCTCTCCCATGGGTCATCCTCCGCCTTGTAATTCCTATCTGTTCAATGTATTACATTAGGCCTTGTCCTGTTCTCTCCCTAGGGTTGTCCTCCACCTTGTATTCCGTATGTTTCCAATGTATACACATTAGCTCTTTTCCTGCTCTCTCCCTAGGGTCGTCCTCCACCTTGTATACCCTATGTTTCCAATGTATACACATTAGGCTTTGGATCTGCTCTCTTGCTAGGGTCGTCCTCCACTTTGAATTCCCTATATGTCCAATTTATACACATTAGCCGTTGTGCTGCTCTCTCCCTGGGATCGTCCTCCACTTTGAATTCCCTTATGGTCCAATGTAATCACATTAGCGCTTGTCCTGCTCTCTGCCTATTATCGTCCTCCACCCTGAATTCCCTATGTGTCCAATGTATACACATTAGCCCTTGTACCGCTCTCTCCCTATTGTCGTTCTCCACCTTGTATTCCCTATGTTCCCAATGTATACATATTAGCCCTTGTCGTGCGCTCTCCCTAGAGTCGTCCTCCACCTTGAATTCCCTATCTATCCAATGTATGCACATTAGCCATTGTCCTGGTCTCTCCCTAGGGACGTCCGCCACATTGAATTCCCTAACTGTCTAATGTATTTACATTAGCCCTTGTCCTGCTCTCTCCCTAGGGACGTCCTCCACTTTGAATTGCCTGTCTAATGTATTTACATTAGCCCCTGTACTGCTCTCTCGCTAAGGCCGTCATCCACCTTGAGTTCCCTATTTGTCCAATGATCCACATTAACCCTGGCCCTGCTCTCTTCCTGGGGTCGTCCTCTACCTTGAATTCCTTATCTGTCCTGTGTTTACACATTATCCCTGGGCCTGTTCTCTCCCTAGGGTCGTCTTTCACCTTGAATTCCCTATCTGTCCAATATATACACATTAGCCCAGGTCCTGCTCTCTCCTTAGGGCGCCTACCACCTTTTTTTCCCTATTTGTCCAATGTATACACATTAGCCCTAGTCCTGCTCTCTTGCTAGGGTCGTCCTCTACTTTGAAATGAGAGATGATGAATTATTGTGTCGCAACTAATCCCGAGGAAGGAGAGATGAGTAGCACGGCCTTCGAAATGCAACGAGATAATTCTGGAAGTTTCTGCCTTCGCCTCCTGCGAACTGGTCGAAACTCCTGCAATTGCATATGGGCCAATGTACTCGCCACAATCAATAAGCTAGTAAGTTGTTATTCATGCCAAATAAAGTACTGTCTACTCAGCGTGTTCTCAGAGTGATTTAGATTGTTGTGACGTACAGTGAGTGCTGCTGTTTGAGCATCCAGAGTTCGATATTTCAGTGAGTAAAGCGTAAGGAACGACAAGCTGCTTCACGAGTCTCATTACTTGTGAAAGGGCAAGGTAGTGAAGTGATATTGAAATTGAATTGTCAAAATATCTTTTGTTTTATCATTACATCGACAATTAAAAGCGTTCTGGTATTGCTAAGACTATCACAGTATGTGAGACAGTGCATAATTATATTCTTTATATATTATTAATTGTACATTATAATGTTTATAGTACTATTAATATTATAATAGTTTGCGATGTATAAATGTGTAATACAGAAAAGTACCTAAAAATATCCCTATCTGTCCAATGTATACACATTAGCCCTTGTCCTGCTCTCTCCCTAGGGTCGTCCTCTACTTTGAATTCCCTATCTGTCCAATGTATACACACTGGCCCTTGTCCTGCTCTGTCGCTAGGGTAGTCCTCTACTTTGAACTCCCTAGCTGTCCAATGTATATACATTACCCCTTTTCCTTCCTTCTCACTAGGGTCGTCCTCCACTTTGAATTCCCTATCTGTCCAATGTATACACAGTCCCCGTTTTCCTGCTGTCTCCATATGGTCGTCCTCCACCTGGAATTCCCTATCTTCCAATGTATACACATTAGCCCTTGTCCTGCTCTGTCGCTAGGATAGTCCTCTATTTTGAACTCCCTAGCTGTCCAATGTATACACATTACCCCTTTTCCTTCCTTCTCACTAGGGTCGTCCTCCACTTTGAATTCCCTATCTGTCCAATGTATACACAGTACCCCTTTTTCTGCTGTCTCCATAGGGTCATCCTCCACCTGGAATTCCCTATCTTCCAATGTATACACATTAGCCCTTGTCCTGCTCTGTCGCTAGGGTAGTCCTCTACTTTGAACTCCCTAGCTGTCCAATGTATACACAGTATCCCTTTTCCTGCTGTCTCCATAGGTTCGTCCTCCACCTGGAATTCCCTATCTTCCAATGTATACACATTAGCCCTTGTCCTGCTCTGTCGCTAGGGTAGTCCTATACTTTGAACTCCCTAGCTGTCCAATGTATACACAGTACCCCTTTTCCTGCTGTCTCCATAGGTTCGTCCTCCACCTGGAATTCCCTATCTTCCAATGTATACACATTAGCCCTTGTCCTGCTCTGTCGCTAGGGTAGTCCTCTACTTCGAACTCCCTAGCTGTCCAATGTATACACATTACCCCTTTTCCTTCTTTCTCACTAGGGTCGTCATCCACTTTGAGTTCCCTTTCTGTCCAATGTATACACAGTACCCCTTTTCCTGCTATCTCCATAGGGTCGTCCTCCACCTGGAATTCCCTATCTTCCAATGTATACGCATTATCCTTTGGACCTGATCTCTCGCTGGTGTCGTCCTCCTCCTTGAACGGTCTATCTTTTCTGTGTATATGCACGGACTTCTGCGCCAGCTCTGTCGTATGTTAACTACTCCTGGTCCATGTTAAATGGGTTATAAATTAATACTTTTGACATCATTTGTGTGACATCATTTATTGTTCAAAAGTACAGTATAAAATATAGAAATATTAATTTTGTCATACTTACGGAAAATAATACTTAACTTAGAAAGCAAGTATCTTCAGTTTGTCGTTTCCATTTCAGTATACAAGATAATGTTTTACAAGATTCTGGAAAGCATGTCATTCTTAACCCGATATCTTCAAGATGCGACATTAAGATTTTCTATACAATCCTGCATGAAAACATTTTCGACATTGTATATATTCTGAAAAAACGGCTCCCACGATATTGATTAAAATATGCAATAACTTTACAATAAATCATGAACTTTCTAGGAATAACCTGTGAGAATATGTCGCTTGGAGGTAACGTTGTATAATTAGTAAACTTTAAGAGATAGATAAATAATCAATACACAAAAAATGCAGAACTTCTTAAAATGCACAACTTATTTGAGACAATCTTTTAAATATATTAATCATTTCGAGTTATACCGTATTATTGGTTTCAAATTGCTCATTACTTTGCTGTCGCTAGTAGATTTTTCTCGGCATGTCATGAAAATAATTTATGGTTTTAGAGCTACTTTAAATATCTGACAGTCGATTCGGCCTCGTCTCTGTCACCAGTATCTAAAACGGAAAGTATAGTTAAATTATTTCTGCAAATATTTATCTCAATTACGACACAAAGTAGATTATAAAGGTATATCATGTTTTATATTCATATGGCTCCTTCTTTCCATTATTCAACAATTTGTCTTAAACAATCTGACGTAACCCATTCACATGATTTTCTCTACATCTCTGCAACAAATTATTGTAAAAAAAAACTTTTTCTTCTGTTTACTTCATGCTTATGGAGAAAAAATTAGCAGAAGTGGTTTTATTTCTTGATTCCATGTAAGAAAGAGGGAAATAATGGAGTACCTTAGGCTAAAGTGATAGTTAAAAGCTGATTGTTATGTGAATGAAGTTCCTATGTATGGATAGGAGTTAAAGTCCCATATCCGAAGGTACATGTATTTTAAAGCTGAAATCGTATAAAGGAATATCCAAAAAACGATTAACTCTACGAAAAATATGTATATGACATACATTGTGTATTTTAACGAGCTCTACATTTTCAGGAAGTAAATTTTTGTCTATCTCTTTCGGTATGCCTGTTATGCTAAATTCTTCCAAAATAAAGAGGTCTTCAGAGTCTATTCCCAGAAAACTCACGATATACATTTCATTCGCCATTCATACTTTAATATATGGTATTTTAATCAAAAGCATTTGAGCGGTTTTTGAGAAAATCAACAGTTTCAACATTTTTCCCATGTAAAGAATAGTTTGAGGTGGGGAGATTTTTCTCAAAATCTTTGTGTTGCATCCCTGGAAGATATTATACTTAAATACCAAAATTTGTATCTTACCAACTTTTCGTTTTTGAATTATCGTGTTCATAGACACACGGACACACGAACACAGTGACACACGGACACATACACGGCCTTTTTTCCTAAAAATATACTTTTTTTTTTTTGGATACATGGGGTCTATTTCCAGTGAAATCTCGGTATCGAATTTTTGGGTGGAATGCAATACCTTTCCTACACACTATGTACATAGTACGTGTAGAGAAAGTAAAACACCCTTACATCACATAAAATGTAGAACTCGTTAAAAATTATTTGGTATATTTTTTGTTATGAATGCAGACCTTTCCTATATATTTGTGGTTAATTGTATTGAAGTTTTCAATGGGTACTTCATATTTTGAAAAGGTCAGCATTCGTTTATTCCTCACCCCGAGAATGGAATTTAAAAGTCAATATAAACCTTTTTCCTTCACAAGAGCTTATTGGCGGATGCCGGGCTCGATTCTCGGCTCGGGTATAGGGATATTTCGCTAGTCCAGATTATTCCCTATCCTCTCCAGAGTCTCAAATTATGAACACTTGTGTGAATGTGCATGATCTAATAATTACATTTATATATAGAAAACGCAACATCATCAGTGCACGAGCTAAGTTAAAGGCAACTTTCGCTGACACGACCATGTACTAGTTAAAAGCGGTATATAAATGGATCAATAAAATTTTTGATGTGTTCCATTCATATGCCTTTATGATAATGGAGATGAATATTGGCAGAAATTGTCTTAGTTGCGTGCTTTCTTGTAAGTAGAAGTAAAACAAGGGAATACACTAGGCTAAAACAACCTTTTGAAAGCTGTCATGTGGTTAAAATCCGTTTCTATGCAAGTCCAGGTGTTTACAGCTTTCCGTGTGTTTTTCAACATGATCTACATTTATTGCGTAGTAAGATTTTGTCTATCTCTTACGGTTTACGAGTTGCACAAATTTTAGCAAAATTTATTCATTATGAAAGGTATTTAGAGGCCATTTCCAGAAAATTCAGAATATGTATTTTATTTTCTATATAAATGTCTTCAATATATGGTATATTAGTCAAAATCGTAGGAGCCAATTTTTAGAAAATTAAAATTTTCAATTTTTTTTCATGTAAAGGGTATTTTGGGGGGGGGAATTTTTCTCAAAATCTTCATGTAGCATCTCTGGAGGATAGTAAACTTAAATGCCAAGTTTGGTATTTTAACGACTTTTCCTTTTTGAGTTATCGTGTTCACTTAAACTTTTCTCACACGGTAAGTTGTAAACTTCTGGTCCTGTATAGAAACGGATTTCAACCACATGGTAACCAGATTTTAAAATATTTTATATTCGTTTTAGTCTAGTGTATTCCCTTATTGCCCTTCTACTTATAAGGAAGCAAGTAATTAAGACAGTTTCTGCTAATGTTTATGTCGATTATCATAAGGCAGATAGAATCACATAATTTTCAACAATAATTTGTTAAGTAGATATAGAGAAAGTCATGTGAATGGAACACATCAGATTTATTTAAAAAATGTGATTTTTGTGGTGTTATTTTTAATCAGTGGATCTGAAAACATATATTCCGGTAAAATTTCGACATTGAATTTATGGGTGGAATGCAATATTTTCTCCATCTACTATGGACATACACAGTATACGGTAGAGTAAGTAAAATATGCCTAGAGAAGCATATCGAGGTTAGAAGAATCAATTTTTGAATGAAGTGCTCTGACCTCGGAGCTGGTGTTGCGGAAGCCACGTTGCCCTGCAATGAACGAGGATACCCCTGCTCGACAAAGGAATCTGAGTCAATGACCGACCTAGAGCAAGGAGTTCTCCGGAGACGGAACATTTTACTACAGAAAGGATGAGGAGAGTGATGAATGGAGTACCTAACGCTCGTGTTGAAAATAGCTAGGGCCACGTGACTGATCACCAGGTTTACTCGGGGAATCAGTTCCTGTGGATGACTCCTTCACTACTTATAGCAGAAATTCTTACGTGACTATGATGTAAGTCCTCACTAGAACAGCGTTTTTTATTTATCAATGTGCTATGTTGTAAATATTCACAGACCAACGTAGGTATTCATTCCTTCTCCTTTATGTACTACCTGAAACTGCAGGTACATTTGCTTTATTCACTTATTTATTTATTAACTATACGAGTCAACATTATCTTATATACACATAAAAATTGTCTCAAACAAGAACAATCCCTTTGTATAGTACATAAGGATGGCAAGAAACGGAGAGAAATTGTTAGGCTGCTGATTGGTTGAGCTAAGTTCATGGGTCTTTTCTTTTATTTACTATCAAACAAAAAACGCTCCTAAGAAGTAAAGCACTGAAAATAGCTTTCCTACCACTGCTCAGTGCGATTTCTTTCGAGGAGAGAAAATATGCAAACGTTAGATATCCTGCACGTACACCACAGATATGTTCTAGTCACATACACCCACATAAAATATATACATGCAAATTTCAAGCGTTACGTGAAATCTAAAAAGAACACTCAGAAGGAAATTTAGAACTGAAACTAACATAAAATTAATTAAAATGATTGCAGTAGCCACCCTCTATGATCGTAAGCTATTAATACTTTGAAATAAAGAAAAAGACTGTATACGATCCGCAGAAATAACATTTTTAAGATAGATAAAAGGGGTTGCAGTAAAGTATAAAAATGTCTGCCAGGAACTGAAAATTCAAAGCATACATAGTAAGACATTTAAACACCAGAAACATTGAACGGGACATTTATATAGAATGGATAGTAAGCGTATGCCGAAGAAGGCATTCATTGTTACAAGTGCGTTAGTGACACCTGTGCCGGCGGCAAATTCTTTTGACATCAAAACTGTGATTCTTATACCTGTGCCAGTGAACACGTGTACAGTTAGAAGTTTCTTTGACGTCGAAGTCGTTCATTGTTACAGCTGCGGTGGTTTGCACGTGCGACTGCTTCTGGAAATATTCTTCCTCGTATTCGACAGATATAAAAATGGAAACGAAGACCTGCACAGAGTTTAGTTTCGACGGAATATATATATGGGTGTGTGTGTATGTGTTTATATGCATGTGTATGTATATACAGAGAGAGAGAGAGAGAGAGAAAGAGAGAGAGAGATAGAGTGACCGTTTACACGTCTTGCTATCAATCGAGACGGTGAGCATATCATCATTGTGAGGGTAAAACGTCTAGTTCTCCACTGGCAGTTTTAACCTGAAATAGGCACTTGAGTTCTGCAACTCTTTTAACGCAACAAGGGATACCTGCACACACCAAATACGGAGCGAAAATGAAATGGAGTTTTATTTATAAGCGCACTTTAATAGCTGAGGTTTTCATCGTCCCATTCTGAACTGGGCGTGAAAGACTGCTTACTTTTGCTCAGAGACCCTTTTATCAGGCTTGACGTTCTTTTACGTGTTGTAATTCTGGAAAACGAGGCCAATGGCTTTACTGTCCTTCCGAAGGAGGCCATGTTAAGGATTTTTACGCCCGAAAAAATCCACCTTCCTCCGGCGGGTTTGAACCCGCAACCTGCGGTATATGAAGTTAGCATGGAGAGTGGCTAATAAAGGGCAGTTGAACCACCTGGTGCATATATACATACATATGAAAATATTGCGTACACAGAAAAGCCAATGAAGTCAACCTCACACAGGTGACGAAGTTTTCGTGGTGAAAAAGACCCAAAGAAGCGTTAGCTCCCACAATGTCAGAATACAAAGTAGATTGCAGCAGACGTCTGTGGATTCAAGTGGGTTCGTTGGAGAAAACTACATCAGAAAATAGCTTGGAAAATAACATCTGCGCTTGGTGCCGGGTGAACTCTTCAGACCGCTTCACCTGTGAAGTTGTGTGTTGTGCACGAAGCAAGGCGATACGTAAGACCGTGTTGTTTTGCAGGACTGAAGCCTCTTGGGCTCACTGGACGTAGTTTCACCCCACACTGGTGCTATCATTTCTGATGGACATCTCACGAGATTGAGTTTAGCGTTCATGTGGCCCTGTAGGTAAAGTGTCAGTGAAAATGCGTCCTCGTTCTCTTCATTCGGTAGATTTCGTGCAACTTCGGAAGAGAGCACGGTTACAACATTGAGACATCCTGACGATGGCTTCACCGCTGAGACTTTATTCTGTCTGTAGGTTCCAGAGTTCAACCACATGATTGTGCGCTGTTTCCTTTAATAATTCAGCAGTTTGTGATAAACCTATTCACCATAATGGTGTGAGGGTCTCAAAGAAAGACATCTTCTTTAGTTGACAAGAGGCAGGCATCCTCCCTCTTCTTCCCCCAGACCACTTCCCTGTTAAACTACCACCTAAAAAAAGGTGCGCGCATAATATTTGCCTTACAGTGAAACACGAAAGCTTAAACCAAACCTTATATTAAATGGAGTTTTATTTATGAACGCTCTTTCACTTCTGTGTTTCTCAGCGTCCCATTCTATATTAGGCGTGAAAGAAGGCTTAATTTTTCTCAGAGGCCTCTCTATCAGGCTTGAGGTTCTTTTACGTACCGTAAATCTACAACACGGGACCACGACTTTACTTCCCTTCCGAAGGAAGCCTTGCAAAGGATTTTTACGCCCGAAAGAATCCATCGTCTTCCGCCGGTTTTAAACCCGCGACAATTATGACTGTAACACCTCCAATTGGTTAGTATATTCTCATAAAGTTCATAATTTGTTCATATTCTAACATTTTTTTGACACTGTGTCACTTATCGTCATTTACGAATATGTGTCCAAAGCCCTGGCATATCTATATAAAACAGCTTCATAGACCATTGGTTTTACTGGTATGATTTTTATATTCAAAAGAAGATTTACTTTACCATTATTTTATCAAAACACGAACAATTGACAATTTGCAGATGCAAATGTAACAAATCACCCATATTCTAGCATGCATAGCAATAGATCCATCCATTACAAACCTATACTATCTGCGTCCCACTCCTAAAGTAAGTGAGCCTAATTCCACTATACGAAAGCGAATTAACTGCCATAAAATTCAACATCATTGTTATCTAATCTGTTTAAACGATCGCTGAAGGAAATCCTAGGCTAGTCAGAGAGCACAAGCTGATGACTGGTCAGAGGCGAGCTAAGGACAATCTTAAACGGGCAGACAGGCCTCCTCGACCTGCAAGACGGCTACTTGTTTCGAAACACAGTAGTAACAAACAAACTTGAGGGAACAACATTGTATGTGTATTATGTATGTGTGTATGATCGGTTTTCTATTTTAACAATGTTTACATCAGGATTTAATGTTGCATCGATACCAGCATAATTCAGTAAAGCGTCCTTTCTATACGACCTGTATTTACAAGAACAGGTACAGGTAGAGTTGCCATGAAAGCAACTATTTTCTTCTCAAATCCTGTCCACCATACCATAATTCTTGATAGTGTACCCGATGGAACAAAATTACACCGATAAAGCTTAACAGACTGTTGAAGAGCTTTGACCGAGTGTCTTGATATGTGGTACTCGTGGACTGCGGTAACTTAGTACAAAGAAACGTGTTGTAGATGTGTTAAATGTATAGGCTGTCGTTTGGACTGTGATAGGCTGGGTTCTGTAAAATTAACAAGCGTAGGTACTCAACTAATGACTATCTGATTTATGTTTTGTAATATTATAAACTTCAGTGTAGACAACATGAAAGTACATTAATAATGGAACAATCCAAGCACAGAATCGAAAAAGTTTGTTATATATGTACTATATGATGCAGAGCGCGTACCCCTTTAGTATTAAAGTATGCTTTGTCATGAAAAGCTGTATAGAAAACCACAAATCTTCACTATACAAAATTAATAGGGAAGAAGTTAATATAACAAAACATAAAGAATAAGGACATTCAATTCAACAATACAAGACGATATCAATCTAACTACTTTTCATACAACAAAATAATCAGGCCACACTATAATACCCGCACCACTACTATAGATGAAATTTGTTTCTTTTTTTTAATTTCATTCGTACATAACGAACAGCAGACTTGGCCCATTCTTTTTGAACCTCTAGTATTTTCCAATATTACGAAAATTTTTGTTCCAGAAACATGTGAGTGATCTCAGGTACTAAACTGAAACGTTTGCAATACGGCAGTCAGCAGGCCCAATATTTATAGTTAGTATTTCACCATTCTCATAAATGAACTATGCATTCCCCTGAAAATGCTCTAAATATCTTTCTTAGTGTCTTACAGATATAAATTTTATAAAAACTTATTTTTTTCTAGAATGAAACTGCAGTCTATCTACCTGATCAGGTGATACTTTCATGTAATCGTGAATCCATCGCGCTGGGTCAACTTTCAGCTCCTCGAAACGAGATTTGCAAAGTATTTGACCGTTCTATTGCCTCCATCATTAGAACTTCTTTCCTTGTAGAACAATAAACTCACACAAAACAATGAATTTGATGTTCCTTAACGCCACCCGATTACGCGCAACACAGCTAACAGACAACCTCTCGGTCCGCTAGCCGCAGCGAGGCTGATGTAAAGGCTAAAACTTGGCCGTAAAACATGGTGGGCTAGTGAGTAGTAGGGCATACTTAGCTCAAAGAAATTGTATTTCGACAATTTAGTTACTCTTGTGCTTCAGGTTTCACAACAATCTGGCGCATCGTGTTCTTACTCTCGGCGCCTCTTGCACTCTAAGTGACATATTCTCACGCTTCAAGTCTCTTGCTTCAGTGATCGCAGGGCTCATCACCCGTTTAGCAGTGATTACAAAGTGTATCAGTTAGCGAGTCTCGGTAACCTAAACTCTTTACTACAGAAATAAACTGTACCTACACGTAAAAGTTATTAACAAACGAAGCAAATGTATTACACCGCAGTTATAATTCCAGTGGTTACACTCAGAACAGTTTGTTATTGATCTTATAACAGAGGTATCTCAGTCCTCACAAATCAACTATTACCTCTGTAAAATGTGTTATATATAACTTTTAAATAGTTTATCTATTCTCTTCTAACCCATTTTCAAACGAAAGATCTCACACTATACCATTCTAGTAGCTAGCAGGCAACAAAGAAGAATTATTATACACTTTTGTTTTTATACAAGGTGCAGCAACTATTTGCACTCTATGGAATAACATCAACTATATTCTGCTATAAATTCTGTCAAGAAAGTACCGAGAATTGATCATTTAAAAATCCTGTTTAAAAACGATTCGAAATTATTGTTATCGCTAAGTTGGTACAAACTTCTTCTATACCCACGCGGAATTTCATCGTCATCTGTCATCTAGTTTGTTTACAGTACACCATTTTGTTAGTTCATCTCAAAGGTGATTTGCGAATTTACGATGAATACAAGTATTGAACAAATAGTCTGTCTCAAAGTTTGCATTGCAAATGGTATTTCGTGTGCCGAATCGCTGAAAATGTTACAGAGAATTGACTTTATAAAAAACACGTGCATATGGGTATTACAGCATTCAAAAGTGCTCGAGATGTGGTGGAAGATTTGCCTCACTATGGTCGTCCATCAACAGATTCGACTGAACTGAACATCGCTAAAGTGAAGAAAATGGTATCTGGAAATCGTCATTTAGGTCTGAGAGAGATTGCCGCTGAACTTTCTGTGTCTCACAAATCGATTTGTACCATTTTAAACGATTGTTTGGGCATGACACGCGTTGCAGCTCGGTTAGTTCCGAACGACTTGAATTTTCTACAAAAACTCAAATCCGCCATAAAACGAGGAGTGATAAATGCACTATTCCTCCGCGCCATTCGCATATGCGACCCAGAGCTAGTCAGAGAGGAAATGAGACACATGAACAGCATTCTCAGGGCTAATGGTTACGCACACAAAGAAATACGGGAAATACAAAGGAACACCAACCGAAGAAACCCCCAAAAGAATGACGATCAGGACTCTAGAAAAAAGAACAAAAAATGGATCAATGTACCATACATTCGAGGCGTCATAGACAGGATTTCCAAAGTCCTTAAAAGCCACGATATCAGAACTCGCTACACCTCAACAATAAAGCTCAGATCGTTCGTACGACCAGCCAAAGATACCAGAAACCCGCTCCTAAACTCGGGCATATATAAAATTAGATGCGACTGTGGAAGTGCCTACATTGGCCAAACAGGTCGGTCCATAGTAACACGCATAAAAGAACACATACGCAGTCTAAAACTCAACCAACCCGAAAAATCCGCACTAGCTGAACACGTAATAACAACCGGCCACCACATCGACTTTGACAACACAGAGCTCATAGCCACCTGCAGCAATTTTCATCACAGAATGACCCGTGAAAGCATAGAAATTTTCAAGGAAAAGAAGAACATCAACAGGGACGGCGGAAAACATCTCCATAGCAACCACCCGAAGAGACTTCGCTTCGAGATGCCGAAGAGGAAGCAACAACGCAGACCAGCAGCACCTACAGCAGCCACCGCTTCTCCGGCAACCGCCGGTAGGAAGCGCTCACCGGCATCTCCGCCACCTGCCGTTACGCCGGCAGTGAACGCTGCACCTTTGCCGCGCTCACCATCACCACTGCCGCCGACCGCCGCTGCTTCACCGGCAGCCAACAATACATCGCCGCCAACGCTGAGCTCCAAGCCGCCGCCGGCCCGGTACAGTGCCGTGGTTAGGGGGGTCCCTTGGGATCTCTCCACCCGGCACCACCTCGCCACTGCACAATCTAGATGGCCTTCATGTTCGAGGGCCACTAGAATTATCTGTGACCGGGGCCCGACACCACTAGTTAGGGTGGAGCTACAGGACCAATCAGACCTGGAGGCTGCCTTGGCATCAGGGTTGCCCTTATTAGGGCGACTTCTGCACGTTGAGGCAAGCAGACAGGAAAGACACCGGCCCTGCCGTCGCTGCTGTGGCTACGGGCACAGCCAAGAAGACTGCTCTTCGCCGCCGAAGTGCCACTACTGTGGCACCAACGCATACACTTCAGAGTGCACTAGGCACGACCTCCGCCGCCGTCGCCGGTTCTGTGCCACCTGTGGTGGTACGGGACATTTCACCGGGCAAGCCCAGTGCCCCAGCTACACAAAGAGCAGGCACTCATCGCCTAAACCAGCCCGGACACCATCATCTACACAGCCATCTCCGCAGACTGAACAACCAACACCAACCACCCTGCAGCAGGAAATCCAGGGCCTAAGTGAGGCCAATCAGGACCTCCACGCGGAGGTCCTGATTCTTACGGCTAAGCTGACGGCCTTGGAGGACAGGCTTCAGGAACAGGACAGCACCACTTCACATCCAGAACTTCACCAAGCAATAGCAACAGCAGTCACCGACATCCAACTCATCTTCAGGGAGGAGATGAGAGCTCTACTGGAGAAGTCTGCACCTCAAACTACCAATTTCAACATCCAAAGTAGACGCCAAGGGCTTAGGCTCGAAAGCGTCCCAGGATACGACTGGCTCAACAGAGTCAACCAGCACTAACTCCATCCTTCACCCTAGAATTCCTTCATTCCTCTCCCCGAATACTCCGCGGTGGCCTCGGTCAAGTCTGTCTCCCGGTCCTCATTTCACCCCTCTGACTACACCCTGCAGTCAGTTATATTATTGCCTTGAATCCGCGGGTGCAATCATGCGGTACCGCCTCTCCTTTCTTCATTCTAATACCGGTGGAGGGGTTTTTTAGTCGGTATGCCCACATGGGAGACCCCGACACTCCGGGCTTGCCCGGGTTAGTCCATAAGGTGGATTTTTCCCCTCCACTCGAAAATAAAAAAAAAAAAAAAACCACCCACTTCGCTCTCTGCCTTCACAGAGTAAGCATGGGAGGGAAACGCCGCAAGCCTGCCGCAGCCGCCCAAGAGCCAATCGAGGTGACAGGAGACCGTCATCGCCAACGCTGGCTCAGTCTCCCAGCCTACAAGCCCCGCCGAGCCTGAACCACCCACCACGGAAACTTACGCCGCATCACCCGCCGTCGAAGCCTTACAATCCCCGCTGACCATCACAACCGACAACACACCGCCTACATCGTCACCAGTACTAGACCTCTCCTCGCTGCCGCGCTTCTGCGCAGTGGTGCGTGGAGTTCACCGGCAATTACCGGACGGTCTAGAACTCAACGCTGGCCGCCTTCGTTGGCCTTCACGCATGAAAGCCACAAGAATCCGCACAGAGAGAGGACCGTCACCACTTGTCAGGCTGGAGTTCTGGAACGAGGCGGACTACCGCGCCGCCTTAGCTGATGGGTTGCCTGCCCTCGGGCAGGTGCTCGCAGTTGAGCCCGGACGAAGCGTCTGTGTCTTCCCGTGTCGCCGGTGCTGCCAGTACGGGCACTCCTCAGACGCCTGCACAGCCTCCGCCCGTTGCCACTACTGTGGTGCCGGATGTCTCACCTCCGCCTGCACCTACCATGATTTGAGACGCCGGCCCGTGTACTGGGCTACTTGCAACAGCGCAGGTCACTACACGGGTCAAGCGGTGTGCCCACAACACCCACGCAGACAGATCCCAGGCATTCACAAGCCGCACGCCGCGCCACCACAACCGGCCTCTCATCAGCAGCACGCAACACCACCACAGCCAATCTCTCATCCGCCAGCTCCCATCATCACTTCCTCGCAGACAGAACAGCCACAGCAGACCTACACACTCATCCAGCTCCAAAATGACCTTGAGACCAACACAGCCGAACTACAAAACCTCCGCCTAGCAGTCAACACCATCGCCGACCGAATCGCCACGTGGGAGGAAGCCCTGACCCGCTCTCTGGCGGAGCTTCAGGCAACTGCCCGCAGCCTTCAGTCTACACCTCAGGAAGTTCACCGGGAGAACGCCGCCTTGCGAGACCACTTCAATAGGAGCCTCGAGAAGGTGGTGAACTACATAAACAATTCCAGAATCTACAAGGTCCACAAGCAGCTCGACGAGCTGCTGCAGCAACAGACCCGTGGCCTGACCATCAGGTTGGAAGACATGACGCAGCAACTCACTTCAGCTATACACCATCGAACCAACATGTTAAGTTTTGGAGCTATGGCTACATCGCCCAGAACTCACCTGGGACGAGTTCCATCACCCCAATAACATGCCTTCTTGGTAAAATTATGCACCTCAATTTTTGTAGGTCGACGTCAGGGCATTGCGCCATGTCATTTGCCCCTACACCCCACGCTTCATAATACAGTTACCCGCAATCACTCGGTTTGCTTCGGCGGTACCGGGCCCCATGACACCACTGATGCCCCAATAAATAGTGACATCAAAGTATTCAATCCTTTCTCTCCCCTTTCCTTATTTCCTTCCCAAATACCCTATATACCTGTTATCCTTATAACCTTTATTCCTGTTTTCCCGAAAAAAAAAACAACCACCCCACAAGAGCCCAGAAGAAGCTCACGGCAAGATGAGCGAAACGTCGGCACTCCAATGCAAGATAACGCGGCCTTCTCCGGAAGCTAAGAAGACACATCAAGACACAGGTCGTGGAAGCCTACGCATCGACTTATTATTTGCGACATGAATGAAACTTCACTTTTTTAAGGATTACATTATGAACACGAATATGACAACAAGAATGTTAGGTTAGTTCTGGTTTGAGAATAATATTAAGGAAAATACTATAGTAATTTTGTCTATAAAAACCGTCTGATATTCTGTAAAACAGATTAATTTTTACTAAATATACTTGCTCTTTGCTTTCCTGTTGTAGTCGAGTTGAGGGGCAACCCTGATGACTGTCCAGCAGTAGTCAGCCAGCGTTCTTGTACTCCACTTTCCCTGCTAACGTTTCCGTTAATGATATTTATTGGCGAAAACGTTCAGCATGTCCATCGATTACTTCCCCACAATTTTCAAAAAACAATTCACATGTGAAAAGTTGAATTAAGAGACATGTTGCATCCCAGTTTATGATAACACGACAGCAAATGTGTAACAAGATCTCATTGTTTTCAGTAAGTGTTTCCCAAAAAGCTTTTTACAACTTCTTTCAAAGATAAATAAATAGATACGTTTATTTGTCAGAAAAAAGCGCGTTATGTAGCAACGTCAAATACAAGTAAAAATTCATCCAGATAATAAAATGGATTTAAAATCATAGTGCACTTCACTGACCTCTTAAAAGATTGAATGGAGAGAGCTTTAGTGTTGTTACTAAGTTTGTCAAATAGATTTAAGGATTTTGTCTGAAAGAAATTTTGTATCTTACTATATTTACATCTATTTATGTAAATATTGGAACTACTTCTGGTGTGATGAAGATGAATTTCGGAACATAGATTGTATTTATGTCTATTTTTCTTAGCAAATAAGGGGCAGTGGAACACAACCAATGCAGTGAAAGTTAAAACACCCAACTTAACAATTAAATGTTTACAGTGAGTTCTGGGGGCTACATCACCTAAACTTCGAATTGCTTTTTCCTGTAATAAATTCATCATGCTTAGCTATAACATGGTTGCCCCTAAAGAAAATACCATTTCTCAAATGGCTAGGGATTTGTCCAAAATAAATTGATAATAAACCATTGGAACACACATGAGTTTTTAAAACACGTAAATAAATATAGCTCTAGTTACTTTGTTGGTGATATAATTGATATGTGAACGCCAACCTAGACCAGGTTTGAAGTGAATGCCCACAAATTTTGTACTAGTTTCACTTGAAAAATCAGGACAACTAATATTAAAAGTGAGGTCAATTGTTTTGTTCTCATTGACAAAAATATCATGCAGACTGGCATCAGAATTGACAGAGATACTGCCAAATCGTCCGCATACAAATATGTTTCTAGACAATCATCTCGGATATTAAAAGAGAAGTCGTTAATGTAAATTATAAAAAATAAAGGGCCGAGCACAAAACCCTGTGGGGCACCATGCTTAACTAATTTAAAATCGGAGTACCTACCATTTATATAAACAGACTGATATCTATTACAAAAATAAGATTTGATAATATTCAAGCTGTTCTTGTCAAAACTATAACATTTAAACTACTTAAACAACATTTCAAGAGATAACGTGTCAAAAGCTTTTGTTTAATCGAAAAATCCACTATGAACCAAATTATCTTTATCAAGACATTCAGAACATTTTGCCATAAATGCAATTAGAGCATCAATTTGCTGCGAGAAGATATAAAGCGAAATTGACAATTGGTAAATAACGAATTTTCATCAAAATAGTATGTGATTTGTTTATTTAAAATAATTTAGAAAACCTTTGGAAATATACTAAAGGCCAATAGTTTGAGCAATCAGATGAAGTCGCCTTTTTATAAATGGGAGTTACTTTGGCAACTTTAAAAATGTCTGGAAATTCACATGAATCAATACAATAGTTAAATAGATCAGTTAATGGTTCACAAATAAATTTCGCTGCCAATTTTAATATTCTTTAATTCAAGCCATAAACATCCAGGCATGCACTGTTGTTAAGTTTTAAAATGGTAAAATAGACATGCTCAACAATAACATGACTAAACCGGAAGGTTCTCGTTGTTCTGGGTAACTTATCTACAAAGTTGAAAACATCGTGATTAACATGAGGTAAACTGGAAATAATATCCTAAACTTTATCAATAAAAATGAATTAAAACAGTCTGGAGAAAAATTAAGAGGTACCTTTTTAGAGTTTGAACTGGTATTTAAAAATGTGGATGCAACTGGCCAAATACATTTAGTTTTATTCTCACTGTTATTGCTTAAATTGCAATACTAATTGATTTTAGTTGTTATAAAAATATATTTATATTGCTTTTTAAATTCATTGTCTGTATATTTAAATTGAGAGAACCCAAAATACTTCAGAGATGATAATATCCTTTTGTTTTAAAATCCTGAGATCATCTGTACACCATTTACCGTGTTCATTTGACCGTTTAGGTTTACACTGAGTTATAGGAAAAGATTTACCGACAACATCTAAAAACATTTTAAGAAAATAATCAGATTTATCTGCTGGACACCTACTAATCAAATAAATCCAGTTTATGGATTGTAATTCGTTAATAAAATGAATCGATTATAATAATTAGCTGGCTTTATAGGATTTAAATTAGGTTTAGAATTATCAATTTTTGTGACTTTGCTAGGATCAAAATAAAATAAAATTGCATGATGGTCAGATAAAATAGTATTAAATACCTTTGAGGAGCATTTTTTACTACAGATAGATGTTATAATATTATCCAGATAAGTTCCAATAGAAGCACTTAAACCTGGTCTAGTAACTTCATTAACAGTTAAACGTAATACAAAACTATCAAGTAAGTTTTGATTTTCAATAAAGTCGTTTGAAACAGTAAGAAAATTAATATTAAATCACCAGCCACAACCACATATACATTGGAATTATACTTGTGAAATACTAAGTTTAAAAATGCATAGGATGTACTAAAATTAAATTTGAGGCATTTTACTATCAGGCTTTCTATAAACTGTTACAAACAAAAGGTTGCAGGAAGCAATAAAAGTAGATCATATTTCAAACACAAAATCTGAACATGTGTCATTGGAGACAGAGCTTTTCAATCCACAAAATTCATCTTTAATAAAAGTATCAGAACCACCACGATTACCCTTTGATCTGCAGTAACTATCAGACAAATAATAACCAGGTACTTTAATTAGGTGGATCTCATCATAAGTTAACCAATGCTCTGTAATAAAGACACTATCTACTTGCAATTGATTGGTTGAGTAAAATTAACATTTTGTAGGAAATGCACTGAGTATTCCAGTATAGCATATCAATTCTATTATCACCAATGGGTTTAAAAGTAGACCAATTTGCATTACGAGTTATTAGATCCCTTCCAATGGGGCAGGTCTCTTCTGAAAAAAAAAAACAACTTAGTAACTAATGTACCAAGAGGCCAAAGTGCAATGTCCATTGTTTTATTTACATTACTTGTGTCAATAGTAAGCTTAAAAGATGCATGTGAATCAGGGTGTTTAGATTTAAGGGGCTCGCAAGTTGCTTCAGGAAAATTTTCCTTCACATAGTTTTCTAACTGCACGGCTGTCGCAGTTGGATTCAACCTCGAAACAAAGAGAAAGCCTCTCTTGGGGACAGTTTTTAAACCAGAAGCCTGAAAGGAATTGTTAACATCCAGAAGCACCTCTGGGTATGCAGAATTTCAATCACATCCACACCTCTTTCCCAACGTCATTGATACCTCATCTTGGTGAAGTTGACGAATCTGTGGCCAACTTGGAAATTGTCTAACTAGGTATGTGAACGCCAGTTCATTTCGGTCCAAGGTTTTAGCAAAGTTTTTTATCAGAGTAACTTTTATATATAGTGGAAGAATTAAAATGTTCTCAGATTCCACCATGAACTTTACTGAGGGTTTCTGTACTAAATTTCAAAGTTATATTGTTAATACGAGTTTTTGAAAAAAGGAGCATAAATTTCTAGTAAAGTTAATAAATAATCTCAGGATAAAAACAACTGATGCATGAAAGTTACTTAATAGATATATACAAAATTTGTATTATGTATATACATGAAATTTGTTGCGTTTACCTGTAATAGTTTAAGAAAAATTGGTATTTTAATAAAAGGATACACTTTTGTGTATTTCAGGCACCATTTTTCCAGTTTCCATATCTTGACAATAAGGCCATTCCTTTTTTTATGAAATTAAAAGCTCTATCTCTACTGTTCCACTTTAGAGATTTCCAGGTCTCTGACAAAAGCATTTAATTCACCGTAGCTAACTTTGTGATGTTCAGATTTTACATCAGGTGGGCAGTGTGGATCTGTAGATGTGGAGGCGCGGGTGTTGGAACAGATAGCTCATCACTACGGGGTTCAGAACTAGTAGCAGAAACTATACTGGGACATAAAATTGTCATCTTTTTATGATTCGTCATACCTCGGAACACACAAAATAGACAGTCAGCATGGAATGGCAAAAGGCATCGAGGGCCTCCTGTGATTCAACCAATCTAGAAGATTCGTGTAGAAAGTCTTACAACAGATAGATATGTGGAACCCAACTCTTGTCCTTGTCTCCTAATTTGCAGAATTCACCAAAATAAAGATTGCAAGCTGTTTTTGTTATAGGAGTAACATTTCTTCGCTGCACAGCAAACACCACTTCACCAAAAATGGAACAGAAACTCTTAGGATCATGTATGCATTTACATTGTTACAAGTAAAATGTAATATTTAATGAATATTGTCAATAGCTCACATCTACACTCCGAAACACTTCTTGGACACTGAAGAGATCGACTGTAAATGAATTCTTGTTTTGTCTACTTATAATCAGACATATCCCTTCCTCACAATAACACACCTACGATAAGAACAAGCTCATCCTTTGAAGTGTGTTTATTCATCCGCTATATCGCTCTAAAACTTATCTAGTTACAAATTTATTACTGTCATTAGGAATGTGCCATATTGCAAAAACAAGAAGCAACTGACAACTTTCAGTAAAATTTCCTCATAAGAGGCACTTAATTAACTAAAAATTGTACACTCCCCTCATGTCGAAATTTTCTTCTTGACAACTGTTGTTGTTACTATTAATAATAATAATAATAATAATATAATAATAATAATTATAATTATTATATATAATTATATAATTATAATTATTATTATTATTATAATTATTATATATAATTATATAATTATAATTATTATTATTATTATTATTATTATTATTAATTTTCCTACTGGATTATATATTTTCTTCTAACAATTGAGCTATCTGTTGGTCACTATGTGATTTATATGGGAATCCAGTAATTCATGACTTGGTATAGACTTTCAAAGATGGACGTTAGATACCTTGTTCCCGAACCGTGAAATTTAGAGCGAGATTCTTTATCAATGACTGTTGAAAATCTGCTTACGGAAGCAGCTTCTTGTGAACATAAATGTCAAGCAAAAACTCGGAAGCGTTGCCTAGCACGTTGTCTCCACTGGTTTAATTATGTGTATCAAATAAACAAAAAGGAAAGGCAAAACTTTTAGCAAGACAACACCTTTAACACGAAAACTCGCTTTCTATGATATCAAATAACCTGGAGACATTCAAATGTTGGTTGCTCTAGAATAAAAAGAAAAGTGCGGGCAGCGAAGTCATGGATAAAGGTGAATGACTTAACCAAAAGTGCTGGGTTCCGATCTCTGGCGGATCAATGAACTCATCAGTTCACTGTTGTCACTGCTCTATAATCTTACTAGAATAAACAAATGAAGGAGCTGAAGCTCTGAGATTAAAATTAGCTACACAACATAGATCTCAATAGCATAAAAATGGAAAATAATAACATACTTTTGTTTCAACTGGGCTTATCCCTACTTTGCTCTCTCTCTCTCTCTCTCTCTCTCTCTCTCTCTCTCTCTCTCTCTCTCTCTCTCTCTGAACTAATTACTAATACGTAATGTAAAACAGAAAGTTACTTCCAACTTTCCGCCGCAATGTATTTTAATAATCATGACATATCATGCTATTTCAGCGAAATTATTCAAACGATCCAACAAGTATTTTAAGAATCATATTGACATTATTTATTTGACTATAATTTTCAATGACTATTTGATGTAGTAATTGACAAATTTTTACTTCCTCATGCACGTATGTATAACGTGTAGAGTAGGTAGAGAAGGTATTGTATTCTACTAAAAATTAGGTACTGAGATTTCACAGAAAATAAATAATAAAATACGTTTATAGATAAAGGTCTGTCTTTCTATCTGCCTGTCTCTCGTCTTTCTCTCTCTCTCTCTGTCTCTCTCTCTCTGTCTGTGAACAGTATAACTCAAAAACGAAAACTCCGTTAAATGCAAAGTTTAAATTGAGTATTTAAGTTGAGTATCTCCCAAGGATGCACCACGAACATTTTCAAGAAAATCACCTTTACATGGAGAAATTTTCCAAAATTTTGATTTTGTGAAAAAAATGTCTAATGACTGATTAAAATGCCGAATATTAAAGATTATTGGGTGAGTGATTACACCGCTCGCCTCACATCTACGCAGCCCGGGTTCGATCCCAAGCGCTCACATGTGGGATTTGTGGAGGACGAAGCGTCGTCTGGAATTGCTTTCTCCAGGTCCTCCGGTTTCCCCCGCCACTCGTTCCACCAATTGCTCCATTAATACCTTTCTAATCATCACTTTCGCTTACATTTCATACCATACACTTTCTCCTGTTCATGCCTGGTTACGGGCCGACCCCTCGTAATAGATTCTCCATTCTGTGGTTTCGTGTCGCAGGCTTCTGACCCCTAGGCATTGGCTTGCACGTCCTAGAGGGGTGTCAGTCCTTCAATTACGGGGAGGGTAAGCCGACTGCGAAACGAATATTAAAAATTGTTACATGACATAAAATGCAAATCATGAATTTCCTGAAAAGTTTTAGTGATAGTCTCATAGTTTCAATTGTTTTTATCACTAGCACAAGAGATCCTAATGAATCATTTCTTATTATTTGATTATATTTATGGGAATAAACTACAAAGATATGTAAAACATTCATTTCCATTCCTATCATCTTCGAAAATAAGTATCGTATTAACGTTAAAGTGTTTCAACATAAAATAATTTTAAAACCTCCCATAAGATCCTAAATTGTGTCAAAAGCAAACTTAAACTAAGTTTTACTTTTTGAATAACTAGCTATACCACATATAGTAAATTGGATAAGTATTGTATTCCAACGAAAAATTCGATTTTGATTTTTTCCCTGTAATATATACTTTGGGGCTCCCTGTATAGAAACAACCTTAGAGAATGTTTCGTGTTGTGTGTATAAACATCTGAACATCAAAAACAAAAATGAAGTTAAACACCAAACTTGGTATTAATATAACAAATAATAATAATTTGCAACAAAACTTCACTTATCTTTATGAATACGCTCAAAATCAAATCACAGCTCTATTGCAACTAAAAAGGATGTGACGCGAAGACTTTTCAAGAAAACTCCCCGCGCAATACTACGCTTTATTTGGAAAAAATTTTGAAAATCTTGGTTTTCTCAAAAATATCTCTAACGAGTTTGATTAAAATATCGTATATTAAAGACATTAACATTACAAATAAAATGTATAGGAATCCTGAATTTTCTTGGTGTGGCCTCTGAAGACACCTTTATGCTGGGTAAATGTTGCTTAATTAGTAAACTGTAAGAGATAGACCAAAACTTACTACTCAGAGAAGATAGATCTCCTTAAATCACAATTATATATTTTTGTTGAGCTGGCCGTTTCTGAGATATTCATTCTTATTGCTTTCAGCTTTAAAATATTTAATTTTTTTCACATAGTATCCATATTTTAAGAGATTTGACTGTGGCTTTGGCCTATGATACTCCTTTATATCGCTTCTACTTGTAAGGAAGTATGTAATAAGGCCATTTGTGCTATGTCTTAATTACTATGAAGTAGAAAAATCTGATGTGTTCCATTCCACATGACTTTCTCTACATCTCTGCAACAAATTATGCTAAAAAAGCTTAGGCCTCAATTTATTTCATGCTAATCGACAAAAGGTTAGTAGAAATAGTCTTATTACTTGCTTCCTTGTAAGTAGAAGAGAAATAAGGGAGGGCCATAGGTAAAAGAGATAGTCAAAACTGGTTGCTGTGTGACTGAAGTTCCTTTGTTTGTATGGACAGGAGTTAATAAATTCCTGTATAAGAAAAGTTAAGTTTTTCAAAGCTGAAACCAAAAACAAAGAATATCTAAAAAACGATCAACTCCACGAAAAAAATGTATATTACATAAATTGTGTGTGTTCAATGTCCTCTATATATTTTATGGTAAGTTTTTGTCCATTTCTTACGGTTTAGCAGTAATGCAAAATTCTGTAAAATTCACCCAAAATAAAGTAGTCTTCAGAGGCTATTCTCAGAAAAATCAAAATATACACTTGTTTTACTGATAAATATATTTAATATATGATATTTTAATCAGAATCGTTAGAGCCATTTTTGAGAAAATCAAAATTTTCCAAAAAACTTCCATGTAAAGAGTAGTTTGGGGTGGGGAGTTTATCAAAATCTTTATGTCGCATTCCTGGAAGATATTAAACTTAAATACAAAGTTTGGTATTTTACCGACTCTTCGTTTTTGAGTTATTGTTCTCAGATACACGGACACACACACACACACACACACACATACACAGGGACCCTTTTCTGAAAATACTTTTTATGGATACAGGATACCCTAAAACATATATTTCCGGTGAAATCACAGTATCGAATTTTTTAGTGTAATGTAATACTTTCTCTATGCACTATGTACGTAGTACGTGTAGAGAAAGTAAAAATAAGCTTTATAACAATAATTTGTGACAGAGACGTAGAAGGAGTGAGTGAGTGGAACACATAAGATGTTTTACATACCAAAATTGTTATTTAAGTTCAATATCTTCGGAGAAAGATATGAGAAGATAATCAAGAAAATTTCTTGTACGAAACTACTCTTAAAATATTTAATGAGAATTTTGATCTTCTAAAGCGTGGCCCTAAGCCATTTGTTTATTCCAAATTACCTTCAGGAAAATTTGTAGTAAAACCACTTCTACAAAATCTTTATTTTGCCTAAAATATACATCGATTGAGAATAGTTTGATAGGGATTCCACACTACAGCAATTGCTTTATTGTACGTAAGATACCATGAGGATAGATGAGATAAGAGAATCAACGGGCGATCGAAACCGGACGGCGGGGTAAGAGTCACCATGGATGGTCTCTAACATATTCCAAGCAGTTCTTCATGTTGACACAGGGACCGCTAGGAGTCAACGCCCAAGTTTGTGTGAACTCCCTGTTACAGACTACTTCCAACACTATCTTGCCGCCGTGAGCTGCACTTCCAGAGCATACTCACCACCACGGAAGGGCGCTACCACCGCAGTCCTTGACGACACCTACAAACGTGAAAAATACCGGTTGACTGAAATGGAGAAGAAATGTAGGGACAGGAATTTTGAGGGAGTGAAGCAATCTCTCCACTTGCCTAGTGAGCCGGAAAAAAAAAAACGAAGGAAAAAAGAACCTCATTGGTCAGAGAGTTTGGCCGCGGGAATCGATCCCACGACCTCCCGAATACCAGTACCAAACGAAACGTGTGAGCCATCTGGCTCGGTGAAAATCAATTTTATGCATTCGATGTGACTGCTATAATATATAGGGGTTAGGAGAAATTTTAATGTTTTTAGAGACATTTATATTTGAATAACTTATCATGATTTTACTTTCTCTACAAGCAATATGTACACAGTGTATAGAGAAGGCTTGCATTCCACCCAAAATTCGATACCAAGGTTCACCAAAAATGCCAGTTTTAGGGTGCCTTCTATCCAAAAACAACATTTTTAGAAAAACATCCGTCTGTGTATCCGCGAACACGATAACTCGAATTGAAAAACTTCGCATTTAAGTTTAGTATCTTCCAAGGATGAAATATGAAGATTTTGAGAAACCCCCCACCCTAAACTATCTTTTGCATGGGAAAAATTTAGAAAATGTTCCATAAATAAAAGAAATTTACATGAGAAATAAAATGTATATCTTGAACTTTCTGGGAACAACCTCTGAAAAACTCCTCATTCTGGATGAATTTTACATAACTGGTAAATAGTAAGGGATGGAAGTAGTTAATATAGGATAGAGCCGGTGTGATGTCATTCGTTGTCATTTGAAGGGTGTTTAGGACTCTAGGTCGCTTCGAGCCATTTTGAAGATATTGGAGGTCTAAAACAGGTATTGCAGACAACTTTTGCTAATCTTTTACATTATTTCGCAGCATTTTTCAATGCTTTAAAACCTTCACATGCATTTTAGGGCACTTGAAGTCTACTTTTCAGCGTTTGCAGTGCTTTCAGATAAATTTCTGATGATTTAAAGATGATTTTAGCGTTATCACAGTTGTATTGGAATCCTTTTAATAACATTGCATTCATTTGGAGAGTATTTGGGTCTCCAAAACCGGCATTTCAGGCTTTCTCTGTCGTTGTTCACTCATATCTTATAGTATTTTGCTGTGTTTTCTAATGCTTTTAACGTCTTTGCATGCATTTTAGTATATTTCGAGACTACCTTTCAGTGTTCGTAGTGCTTTCTGAGGATTTTAAGGTAATTTTGGCGTTGTCACAAATGTTTTAGAATGCTTTTAATAACATTTCAATGTCATTTGGAGGGTGTTCAGCATTCTAGGAGAGTTAATTTTCAGGGTATGCATCAGAGAGTTTGGCTCTTTTTCCACTAATTTAAGGTAATTTTGAATGCTTTATAGTCATTTCAGGTCATTTTGAGGGTATTTAGGCATCTAGAACAGGTATTTTGGGCTTTTTCAGCTGTTTTCTGTTCATGTTTTGCATTGTCTTCTAATGCTTTTAACACGTTTTCAGGCAATTTCCCCCCTTCAGACATTTTGCTTATGTTTTATAGCATTTTCCAGTGCTAGTAATGGCGTTTAGAATTTATACAGTCATTTTGAGACTATTTTGCAGTATTTTGTAGTGCTTACGGATCATTCAGATCATTTATGTCTTTTAAGATGTTTAGAACTATACAGCAGTGTTAAGCTATTTCAACCACCGTGATTGTATTTGTTGGGTGCTCTTTTAAGCACTTGGTCATGGTATAGTGAGGATATTTAAGATGTTTAGAACTATACAGCAGTGTTAAGGTATTTCAACCACCGTGATTGTATTTGTTGGGTGCTCTTTTAAGCACTTGGTCATGGTATAGTGAGGACATTTAAGCACTTGGTCATGGTATAGTGAGGACATTTAAGTACACTTTTGATGATTAGTATGTACTGACATTATTAATTGTCTTCTCTAGAAGTTCTTAAGACTGCAAATACATAATGGCTACTGCAGATTCTAAGGTTAAGAAGAGACTTTGTGTAATAATGAGTAAACGTAAAATATATATTATTATTGCTCTGCCAAAGTGCTTGTAGACGTTCGCCTTTTCTTGCTGTATTGTAGCCCCTTTTCTTATGTGGATAGACATTTTATGCCTGTTCTTGTCATTTATGCAGCAATTTTTTACGTTTTTACAGTAATTGCTGTCTCCGTTTCAACATCTCTCACGTTTTTTACACGTTACGTTTTTTATTGTTACGTTTTATAGCACTTTTCACGTGTTCCTAGATGGTTTGATCGCTTTAATAACCTACCCAGTATTTTAAAGCTTCGTCATATTTTCCCATTTGAATCCTTTATGGACATTTCTGAATTCTGATTCAGAATTTTTGCATAGTTTAAGAGTATTATTGTATCCCTTTTGCAAACTTCAGAATGTCACCATTTGAAACGAGGGGGATATGCAGTGTACGGTTAACAATATTTTTGAAATGGTCTGATGTATCCTAACCTTTTGTAATCTACCAGCAGACGTAACCACAAAGATGACTACTAACGTGACCAGTCGACTGTATTTTGTAGCATTATTAAGTAAATTGATTACTATATTAATAAATTATGCTACAAATTACGTCCATTAATTGTGCCATTTAGTTACATCCACGTTGCTTCATGTTTAAAAACAAATCAAATAATGTAACAGCTTGAATTCACCTACCTTAGCATTTCGCTTCTTCATGTCTTTATTTCTCTTTTTGTTTTCTCTTGATGCTATCACTGGAACAATGATCTACGCCTTTGTTTACGAAGTGTTTATTGTTTAGTAAACATTTTGTTTCTTTGTATTTGGTTCGTCTTTTATGTTTATTGTCTGATTTGTATAGAAGGTTAATTAATATGGTATTTTTATAAACGCTCTCAAACACTATTCTATTTTCTTAACGTTTATCGTAAACTAACCAGCTCCAAATTATTATGGAAGTTTTGTAGCTAGAGAGGATAGATATTCTGTTACAATGTATTTTATTTTCTTATCACCTAGCATAATCAACCAGCCCTAAGTTCGGAACATTACAATTTTTTTACCCCTTCAGTTTCTTTTATGAGCTTTTGCTTGTATTCCAGTCTTTTGTGGTACTTCATTGTGTTTGTAACTTTTTAATGTTTTACCATACATTTTGAGGTTTTTGAATGTATTTTTGACTCTGGATCAGGTATTTTCGATTGATTTAAAGACAGTTCAGATTATTTCGATCTTTTTGGTGAAGAATGCCAATTCATTTTGCAACATTTTGAAGCTATTTTAGTCTATAACTTTTCTTGCTGTATTGTAATCCCTTTTCTTATGCTGACATTTTATATCATTTTTGTATCGTTTCTGCAACAATTTTCTGCATTTGCACAACTATCAATCTTCGTTACAGTAATTCTATCGTTCTTTCTCACTATTTTTCTTGTACATTTTATAACATTTCCATAGGTTCCCAGAAATTCTATAAGATATGAGCAAACAACGACACAGAAAGCCTAAAATGCCTGTTTTGGAGTCCCAAATGCCCTCCAAAAGACATTGAAATGGTATTAAAGGCATTCTAAAACAACTGTGACAACGCTAAAATTATCTTAACATCCTCAGAAAGCACTACAAACACTGACAAATAACCTCGAAATATACTAAAATGCATGCAAAGGTGTTAAAAGCATTAGAAAACACCGCAAAATACTATAAGGTATGAGCAAACAACGACACAGAAAGTCTAAGTTGCCTGTTTTAGAGCCCTATATACTTCCTACCGTGAAATGAGTTAAAATGCCGAGGCATGTCTGAGTCCTTAATATCTCCCAGATCACATGGAAAAGCATTCCAAACGCTAACCTAACACTCAGACAACTGCAAGCACACAAGAAAAAGAAGAACGAATCGCTGGAAAATAATAGAAATGGTCCTCAAACACAAAGCCCACAATGCATATGAACGTACTAAAATCGTTAGAACATGACACAATGCTGCGAAAACGATAAAAATGACTGTAAAACAATCCATATGACCTTCTAAAGACTATAAAGACTTTAAAAATCTGATGTGTTACAGTCACATGACTTTCTCTAGCGTTTCTACAAACTTCTTACCTAAGATTATTCTTCTTTCTGCACATTGCTGATCGAGATAAACATTAGCAGAATGTTCTTATCACTTATTTCCTTGGAAGTAGAAGGGAACTTCACTAAGCTAAAGTGATATTAAAATGTTTTAAAAGTTGTCGTTATGCGAATGTCATTGCAAATCACTTCTTTGCTTGGCCAGGAGTAGAACAAAAGGAAAACGGACACTTACTGTCTGAGAAAGACCGCTGAAACCAAAAACAAGGAATATCTCGGAAACGGTTACATATACAACAGAAATATAAAGGTCATAAATTTGTGTTTTGACGAGATCTACATTTTCTGTGATGTAAGTCTTTGTTAGCAGCTAAGCAAAATTCATCCAGCATAAAGAGGTCTTCAGAGACTATTCCCAGAAAATTCAACATATACATTTTATTCGGTATGTAAATATCTGTAATATACGGGATTTTAATAAAACTCGTTAGAGCCATTTTTTAGAAAATAAAAACTTTCGAAAAATTTTCCATGTAAAGGGTAGTTGAGGGTCTTTGAAGACATCATACATAAATACTAAGTTTGGTTATTAACGGTCTTTTCGTTTTTGAGCTTAGCTGTCTACAGAAACACACACACACACACATACGGACATTTTTGTGAAAATACTTTTTTTTTTAGTATTCAGGGGGTCCTAAAACATGTATCTCCTGTGAAATTTCGTATAAAATTTTTGAGTGGAATACAATACTTCCTCTAATACATAGCAGATAGTACGTATAGAGAAAGTAAAAATCAATAATGTTGCATGCACATGACTTTCTCCACATCTCTGCAACAATTTATTGTTAAAAAGCATTTGTTTCAATTTACTTCAAGCTAGTCGAGAAAAAAAGTAGCACAAATTGCTCCATTACTTGTTTCCTGTAAGTAGAGGCAAAATAAGGGTACCATAAGGCTAAGGTGATACTCAAAAGCTGGTTACTAGGTGAATGAAATTCCTTTGTTTTATGGACACGAGTTGACAAATTCCTGTATGGGATAAGTCTTTCAAAACTGAAACTAAAAACAAGGAATATCTCAAAAACGATCAACTATACACGAAACAAATTTATATAACATAAATTGTTTGTTTTAATGTGCTCTACATTTTTTTGTATGGTAAGTTTTTGTCCATCTCTTACGGTTTAGCGCTTATGCAATATTTCGTAAAATTCAACCAGAATAAAGTAGTCTTCAGCGACTATTCCCAGAAAATTCAAGATATACATATTATTTGTCAGGTAAATATCTCTAATATACGACATTTTAATCAAAATCGTTAGGGAAATTTTTAAGAAAATCAAAAATTTGAAAAAAGTTCTATGTAAAGGGTAGATGGGGGTGGAGCATATCTTCTCAAAATCTTCCTGCCGCATCCCTGGAACATACTAAACTTAAATATCGACTTTTCGTTTTCGAGTTATCGTGTTCTCAGCCATACGGATACACGGACACAATATATTTCCGGCGAAATCTCCAAATCGAATTTTTGGGTGGAGTGCAATATCTTCTCTATACAGTGTAGAGAAGATTAAAATACATATAATACTCAGAGCTTAGATTAGGTTCCTCCTCCTCCTAGCATGACTCTTTGAATCCCCTTTCTGTCCAATGTATACACATTAGCCCTTGTCCTGCTCTCTCCCTAGGGTCGTCCTCTGCCTTGAATTCCCTATCTGTCCAATGTATACACATTAGCCCTTGTCCTGCTCTCTCTCTAGGGTCGTCCTCTGCCTTGAATTCCTTATCTGTCCAATGTATACACATTAGCCCTTGTCCTGCTCTCTCCCTAGGGTCGTCCTCTGCCTTGAATTCCCTATCTGTCCAATGTATACACATTAGCCTTTGGACCTGCTCTCTAGCTAGGATCGTCCTCCACTTTGAATTCCCTAACTTTCCAACGTATACACATTAGCCCTTGGACCTGCTCTGTCGCTAGGATCGTCCTCCACTTTGAATTCTCTATCTGTATAACATTAGCCCTTGTCCTGCTCTCTCGCTAGGATCGTCCTACACCTTGAATTCCCTATCTGTGCAATGTATACACATTAGCCCTTGGGCCTGCTCTCTCCCTAGGGTCGTCCTCCACCTTGAATCCCCTATGTTTCCAATGTATACATATTAGCCCTTGTCTTGCTCTCTTGCTAGGGTCGTCCCCATCTTTCCTGTGTGTACGAACGAGTCCTGCGCCGGCTCTCTCGCTAGATTCGTCCCTATCTGTCCTGTGTGTACGCACGAGTCCTGCTCTCTCGATAGGGTCTTCCTTATCTGTCCTGTGTGTATACACGAGTCTTGATCTCTCGGTAGATTCGTCCCTATCTGTCCTGTGTGTATGCACGAGTCCTGGTCTCTCACTAGGGTCGTCCCTATCTGTCCTGTGTGTACACACGAGTCTTGATCTCTCGCTAGATTCGTCCCTATCTATCCTGTGTGTACGCACGAGTCTTGATCTCTCGCTAGGGTCGTCCCTATCTGTCCTGTGTGTACGCACGAGTCCTGCTCTCTCGCTAGATTCGTCCCTATCTGTCCTGTGTGTACGCACGAGTCTTGATCTCTCGCTAGATTCGTCCCTATCTGTCCTGTGTGCACGCACGAGTCTTGATCTCTCGCTAGGGTCGTCCCTATCTGTCCTGTGTGTACGCACGAGTCTTGCTCTCTCGCTAGGGTCGTCCGCATCTGTCCTGTGTATACGCTTGAGTCCTGCTCTCTCGCTAGATTCGTCCCTATCTGTCCTGTGTGTACGCACGAGTCTTGCTCTCTTGCTAGGGTCGTCCGCATCTGTCCTGTGTATACGCTTGAGTCCTGCTCTCTCGCTAGATTCGTCCCTATCTGTCCTGTGTGTACGCACGAGTCTTACTCTCTCGCTAGGGTCGTCCGCATCTGTCCTGTGTATACGCACGAGTCTTGCTCTCTCGCTAGGGTCGTCCGCATCTGTCTTGTGTATACGCACGAGTCCTGCTCTCTCGCTAGATTCGTCCCTATCTGTCCTGTGTATACGCACGAGTCCTGCTCTCTCGCTAGATTTGTCCCTATCTGTCCTGTGTGAACGCACCTGCGCCTGCTCTCTCGCTAGGGTCGTTCCTATCTGCCCTGTGTGTACGCACGAGTCGTGCGCCTGCTCTCTCGTTAGGATCGTCCCTATCTGTCCTGTGTATACGCACGAGTCCTGCTCTCTCGCTAGATTCGTCCCTATCTGTCCTGTCTGAACGCACGAGTGCTGCTCTCTCGCTAGATTCGACCCTATCTGTCCTGTGTATACGCACGAGTCCTGCGCCGGCTCTCTCCCTATGGTCGTCCCTATATGTCCTGTGTACACGCACCTGCGCCTGCTCTCTCGCTAGGGTCGTTCCTATCTGCCCTGTGTGTACGCACGAGCCGTGCGCTTGCTCTCTCGTTAGGGTCGTCCCTATCTGTCCTGTGTGTACGCACGAGTCCTGCGCCGGCTCTATCCTATATTAACTACTGATTGACAGGAAACAGGTAATAAAGACAAGTTATGCTAAGGTCTATCTCGGTCATCATGAATTATATTCAAGAACAAGATTTTTAACAATAATTTGTTACAGAGATGTTGCTAATCGAAATAAACATTGTTAGAAATATCTTATTATTTGATATTTAGAATGGAATTAAGGGAATATACAAGGCTAAATGGATAATCAAATCTTTTATAAACTTATTGCTACATGAAACAAATTAAATTTGGCTTTCCTTTGCATGTATGGGAGTAAAAGAGATACGAAAGTTGACTTCCCGCTTGAGAAAAATTTAAGAAGTTAAATATTGAAACAAATAACAAGGAATATCTCGGAAACGGTTAACTTTACACATCTGTATATGCTATAAATTGTGTGTTTTAATGAGATCTATATTTTTGTAGTAATTTTTGTCTATCCCTTACGGCTTAGGAGCTAATGCCCTAAGGGCCGGTTCTACAACTTGCCGATACAGCTATGTACCCGATTTCAAGCCGAGTTCTACAATCTCTGGATAGCACTATTCGGAAGATATCTTTACCGATAAGTTTTCGGCTGGCTGGAGTTGACGATACGTCTATTATCCGACAAATAAGTTTTCCACGGCCGTAGTCCATTGAGGTCTTGGTTCCACTCACATTCACGTCTCACAGTTATCATTAGCAATAGTAATTAAGAAAAAAATCTGATGTGCTCCATACACTTGTCTTGCTCTACATCTTTGTAACAAATTACTGCTAATAAGCTTATTCTTAGCTTAGGGAATACACTAGACTAAAATGATAGTCAAATATTTTAAAAGCTGGTTGCCATGTGGATTTAATCCGTTTCTTTGCAAATCCGCGTTGACAAATTCCCGATTGTGAAACGTTTCAAGTATACTAAAACTAAAACCAGTAACAAGGGATATCTAAAAAATGGTCAACTCCACGAAAAAAAAAAGTATATGAACTAAATTGTGTGTTTTGCAAGATCTAAAAATTTGTGTAGCAAGTTTTTCTCTTTCTTTGCGGTTTACTAGTTATGCAACATCCAGCAACATTTACCTAGAATAAAGAGGTCTATATTCAAGATATATATTCTATTTGACATATATCTTTAATATACGGTATTTTAAACAAAATCATTAAGCAATTTTTTTTAGAAAATTGAAATGTTCATAGTTTTTCCATGTAAAGGGTAGTTTGGGGTGATGCTATTTTCCTCATCCTTGGAAGATACTTAACTTAAATATTAAGCTTGGTATTTTACCGACTTTTCGTTAGACACACGGACACCCTGATTTTTTTCTAACAATCTAATACGTGTATTTCCGGCAAAATCTTGGTATCGAACTTCTGGGTGGAATGCAATACATCTCTATAAACTGTGTGCAGAGTACGTGTAAAGAAAGTAATTTATCGGACGACGGTGAGGAAGTAATACAGGATTTTATACTTCACACAGGTAACTTTCAAAACTTGGAGTTCCTCCTATTACGCGAATGATTGGGGTTTTCGATGGGGACGACCCCTCAGCTGCGCTCTGCGCTTACAATTAGGACCCTCAACATAAAACTAGTACTTTCCAAATGCCGAAAAACGTGACAAGTATGTGAGTTCCCAATGTTTTAATTAATTTGTATATATCTCCCGCTGACATTTATGAAATCACTGTACAATCTAACGGATGTTTGGTTCATCCTCCCCCTTTATCCCGTATAATTGCTCTGTCGAAAAGTCCAGGTGTTTCTAGTAATAATGAATGAACATGCTGATATTAACGTAAGTGAAAGTCTGATTTTTTAACCTCTGCCCCGAGTCCTCGCAATGTGTTCTTTTATAGATTCAGTTCGTTCATATTGTAATACACAGGCTTTGCACGCCTTTAATAGCATTTTATGAACTCAAGAAATTTTATAGCCCATTCTGGTTACAAAATCTTGGACTTTTCAATATTGAAAGAATTGTCAAAATATATGTTTTTTAACATTCACTCGCATAAACATAGTTCTCTCTCTCTCTCTCTCTCTCTCTCTCTCTCTCTCTCTCTCTCTCTCTCTCTCTCTCTCAATATCAGTATGCATTAATTTTGGCATTAGGAAACGAGAAGTATATAAGCAAAAAGTAACAGAAGAGTAAGGTTATGTGAACCGTAACGTAATTGTTAGGATCCCCCCGTCCAGGTAATGGCATCAGACTTTATGTTCCCCTCCCTTTTGTATACTTCCACGAGGTTTAACACACTTTCGCAGTCGTCATCCCTTCCATTTTATTCTAAAACATAGCAAAAGTATTTCCCTGGTATAAACTATCTTTTATTTTGTTTGTTTTGGACTGCGTCGCTCCATTGTTTTTTGTTTACGAATTCTCCACCTGTAGCGCTTCTAACGAATTCAGAATGACAAACTTGATGCTCTTCAAACTATCCTCGAGGGTTACTATTCAGAGGTACATGTGTGATTGTAGAACGAAAGCTTTGGTTATCGGCCAGATAACATGATTGATGAATAACTATAGGCAGGCTTATCGGGTCATTGTAGAACCGGCCCTAAGGTTATATAATTAATGCAACAATATAATATTCAGCAATATAATGCAATATAATCCTGGAAAATAAAATGTGTATCTTGAATTTTCTGGGAATAGTCTCTAAGGACCTCTTTGTTCTGAATAATGTTTTTTAAATTTTGCATAGCTGGTAAACCTTGAGATATAGACAAAAACTTACAACACAGACATATAAATCTAGTTAAACACAAAAATTAATTCCTATACGTTTCTTGACGCCCTTCGTGGTGTAATGGTTACCATGCTGACTTCACATACCCAAGGTCGCGGGTTCAAACCCGCCGGAGGACGGTGGATTTTTTCGGGTGAAAAAATCCTAAGCATGACTGCCTTCGGAAGAGAAGTAAAGCCGTTGGTCCCGTGTCGTAGATTTACGGCACGTAAAACAACCTCACGCCTGATTCAAAGACCTCTGACCAAAATTAAGCGGTCTTGCACGCCCAATTTAGAATGGAACGCTGAAAACCACAGCAGTTAAAGAGCGTCCATAAATAACACGCGAGTTCCTTTTTTTATACTTTTATTCGTGGAGTTCACCATTTCCGAATTATTCCTTTTAATTGCATCATATCTATTTTTATCTTTAATTGCAGTTGTTAAAATTATTAATATTTATAAAGGACCTCTACGTCAAATAAATTAATGTATAAACCCTTACGTAAAATTCATCCCCTAATTAAATTTTCCAATAACGCTTTTCAGATTTAATACATTTTCACATTCGGCAATGAGAATTTGAATATCACTGTAGCCAGTTTAATTTCTTATTTCCCTTCTACTCGCAAGGAAGCAAGTAATCTGCTTATG
The DNA here is from genome assembly GCA_030762935.1 of Hymenopus coronatus. Classification (NCBI taxonomy): domain Eukaryota; kingdom Metazoa; phylum Arthropoda; class Insecta; order Mantodea; family Hymenopodidae; genus Hymenopus; species Hymenopus coronatus. Next base: position 12,840,460 of record CM060890.1, read on the forward strand.
TTTTTATAGATTAGCATAAAGTAGATAGAAGATTAAACTTTTTAACAATAACGTGTTCCAGAGGTGTAGAGAAAGTTGTGCGCATGTAACACATCGGATTTTACTCCTCAAGTGTGAAGCTTTTCTACAATCCTAGCAAACTTATTACAAATAAATACTTATTTTATATCTCAGAAATATAAAACCAAAATACTGAGATTTATGTTTTAACTGTGAATGACATTGCCAAAAGGTGGTCAGATAGTAACATAACAGCGCTCGACCGGACAAAGTGGCAACGTAGACACAACATGAATAGGTTGTCCCATAAAATTCTTTTGTGTTTACATATAAATATTTGATTATTCGACAATGTGTGATTTATTTTTCACACACAGAGACACTCAAACTCACACACAGACACACACAGACCCACACTCACACATAGACACACACACAGACACACACATAGACACACACACAGACACACACATAGACACACACACAGACACACACAGACCCACACTCACACACACAGACACACAAACAGACCCACACTCACACATAGACACACACAGAACAACACTCACACTCAGACACACACTCACACATAGACACACACAGACACACACATAGACACACACTCACACACACACTCACGAACAGACCCACACTCACACACACAGAAAGACACAGATACACACACAGACACACACAGACACTCACACAGACACACACAGACCCACACTCGCACACACACTCACACACAGACCCACACTCACACACAGACACACACACACTCACACAGACCCACACTCACACACAGACACACACCAACACTCACACTCACGCTCTCACACAGACCCACACTCACACACACAGACACACACACTCACACACACTCACACACACAGACACGACTCACACACAGACACACACGCTCTCACACAGACCCACACTCACACACACACGCTCTCACACAGACCCACACTCACACACACATACACACACAGACACACACACTCACACACACAGACACACACATGCTCTCACACAGACCCACACTCACACACACAGACAAACACACTCACACACAGATACACACAGACACACACACTCACACACAGACACACACACTCACACACAGACACACACCAACACTCACACACAGACACACACAGACACACACACACAGATACACACACTCACACACAGACACACACCAACACACACACAGACACACACAGACACACACACAGATACACACACATAGACACACACCAACACTCACACATAGACACACACACACTCACACACACACTCACACACACACTCACACACACAGACACACACGAACACTCACACACACAGACACACACACACTCACACACAGACACACACACTCAGACACAGACCCTCACTCACACACACAGACACACACAGACACACACACTCACACACACAGATACACACAGACACACACTCACACACAGACACACACAGACACACACAGACACACACACTCACACACACAGATACACACAGACACACACTCACACACAGACACCCACATAAACACATACACACAGACACACTTGTTTTATTCATTGATCACTATTGCACTGTTTCTGAAATGGTTTTGAAGTGGGAACTATTTTAGAACAACAATGCGGACCAAAATGTTCCGCACAAAAGCAATTTTATAACATTTTACTTATTTGTAAATATATCAATATACGTTTATTGAAAACTGAATTATGTATTAGTTATTAGCTTATTTAATCATTTATTTCTATTGTTAACTAATTAGGCTATTAGTAAGCGAAGAAAATTTCTACATAATAATTTAACATTATTAACTTAAAGTATCACTATATGAATCATTATACTCTGCTTACATTCGTACTGACTTCCTTGGAATTTCATTTTAAGTCCGCGTCATTCGAGAGCAAGTTTGTCGTTACTTTCTCTATACGTACTATGTATATTGTGTATAAAGAAGGTATTGCACTTTTCCAAAATATTCGATACCGAGATTTCACCGGAAATATATGTTTTAGGGTCCGTGTGTCTGTGAACAGGATAACCCAAAAACGAAAAGTCGGTAAAATACCAAACTTGGTATTTAAATTTAATATCTTCCAGGGATGCGACACGAAGATTTTGAGAAAAATCTCCCCACCCCAACCAACCTTTACATGGATCTTTTTTCGAAAATATTGATTTTCTAAAAAATGGCTGTAACGATTTCGATAAAAATATCCTATATTAAAGATATTTATCTGACAAATAAAATGTACATTTTGAATTTTCTGGGAATAGCCTCTGAAGACCACTTTATTCTCGGTCAATTTTACGGAATTTTGCATAGCTGCTAAATCGTAAGAAATGCACAAAAACTTACTACACAACAAATGTAGAGCAATTTAAAGCACAATTTATGTTATACACATTTTTTTCGTGGACTTGATTGTTTTTGAGATTTTCCTAGTTTTTGGTTTCAGCTATAAAAACAGACTTTTCTCATACAGCACTTTGTGAACTCGTGTCCATACAAACAAAGGAACTTCAGTCACATAGCAACCCGCTTTTGACTATCACTTTAACCTATGGTACTCCCTCATTTCGCTTCTAGTTACAAGGAAGCAAGTAATAAGACTATTTCTGCTAATTTTTTCTTGGTTAGTAGGAAGTAAATAGAAGCATAAGCTTTTTAACAATCATTTATTGCAGAGTTGTAGAGAAAGTCATGTGAATGGAACACATCAGATTTTTTTTTAATGTTGTAATGAAAAGGATCACGAATCCATGACAACTCGAGAACTACTTAGAAAATGAGCTTCAAGTTGTGACTTCGAATTCCGAAATGTTAATCATCGTATAATTCTTATTTCAATCATCAACAACTTCAACAATAAACACATTCCACGCTTTACACAAGTAAACCACAAAGGAAGTTTCCTTTAAACCGTCTCTATTTTTTCATGGACATTGGAAACATCAAAAAATTATGTACAGACATATTTATTTTGCGTAGCTTTGAGAATTACTCTAAAATATATTTCAGTATATTTAACTGCATGCCTTCAGCAAAATCATCTTTAATTTACTTTCAGACAAAATTTGTAAACCTAGAACGACTTAAGAGTATATTTAAAGTATAAAACTTTGGATACTGTAATAATAATAATAATAATAATAATAATAATAATAGTAATAATAATAATGATAATGATAATAATAATGATAATAATAATAATAATAATAATAATAATAATAATAATAATAATAATAATAATAATAATAATAATAATAATAATAATAATAATAATAATAATAATAATAATAATAATGCAGTGGTAGCCTGGCTGCTTACATTCAAGAGGTCGAGAGTTCATATCTCGGGTAGGATGGGTTAGCCGGGTAACGTTTTAATTCTAGCCGGATGGCTCAAGTGGTTTATAATGTGGCGCGCATTCGGGATGTCGCGGATTCGATTCCATGCCCGGCCTACCTGAACCATGGGCTTTATTGCGGGCTTCTTCGGGTCGGCAGACGAGTGTTATGTAAGTTTCCTTCATCCCCCAAATTTCCTGTCTCTCATGTCGTTTCCGTTCTTATGTAATATCCTTAATTCCTGGCTTCTTTCAGGGTTGAAAGAGTAGCAAAGAAAAGTATGCTCATTGTGAATCTCCGTACCCGACTTCGGCTGGTTGCCAGGATGAGTTTCGCCCTCGTTGGATCCTGTGAAATGCCGGCTTCCCGGTCTGCCTGCCTGACTGTCGGGTTCAGTCCGTCTCTCACTTCATCCCTCGTGAGGCATAAGTACAATAAATAACCAACACGATATCGAGTCCGTATTCGTTTCTATTCCTATCCGAATAGGGCCCCCCTCACTGGGCTTTTACCCCCTAAGCTCTATGGAAGCCAGGCTTATATTTTTCTTCGCTCATTTAATTGATTGATTTTTCAGATTAAAGAACGTTTCACTTAAAAAAACATAGCAATAAATAATAATGATGATGAGGATGAAAATAGTAATAATAATTGTAGTAATAATAATAGTAGTAGTAATAGTAATAATAATAATACTAATAGATAATAATAGTATTAATAACAATAATTGTAGTAATAATAATAGTAGTAGTAATAGTAATAATAATAATACTAATAGATAATAATATTATTAATAATAACAATAATTGTAGTAATAATAATAATCATCATCAGAATCATAATAATAATCATAACTATAACTATAATAATAACAATAATAATTATAATAATCATAATCATGAACAGTATCATAATTATCATAATAATAATAATGATAATGATGATGATAATAATAATAAGAAGAATAAGAAAAAGAATAATAATAATAGTAATAGATAATAATAAAAATAATAATGATGATGACAATGACGATGATTGAGTTGATGATTATAATGATGATAATGGCAGTGATAATAATAATGATAATAATACTAATAATACTACTAATAATAAAATATTAATAATACTAATAACAAGAATAACAATAATAATTAATAATGATTTATAATAATTAATAATGATAAGAACATGAGAACATAAATATGTACGTAAACAACAAGCCAGTAGAACAAGTTGAAGAACTAAGATATCTTGGAATTTATTTAGACAAAAAGTTCAAATTCAGCAGACATATAGATCATGTACATGATAAAGCAATAGCCTTAACACATATACTTTCTAAATCAGCGAAACTAAACTGGGGCCTAGGAAAGAAAGTATATATACTATTTATAAAGGAGCGATAGAACCTCTCTTAACGTATGGAGCACCAATATGGCATGAAGCATTAAGACGTTCCAAAAATGTTAAAAATTGTCAACGATATTAAATATTAAAATGATTAAGGCATATAGAACAATATCATTTGATGCTTCTTGCATTATAGCAGGCATTCAACCTATTGAATTACGGTATTTGGTAAAGCAGAACTATTTAGATTGATACATGAAGAAACAAATTATGATTTACCCATAGATCCAAAACGCTGGAATCAGCAGAAAATTTAACTATTCAAGAAACTCAGGAAAATTTAACATACCCAATAGAAATGTTTACAGACTGGAACAAATCAGAAGAAAACGTAGGAGTAGCAGCAGCAATTTTTCAACGCGGAACTCTCATTCGTCAATTAAAACATAGCTTATATTCAAAATGTACTAATAGCCAAGCTGAACAGGTAGCTATTTGGAAAGCCCTAGAGGAACTTCAAACAATGGAAGAACTATCGAAAGAAGAAAGAATTGCAGCCGTACACACCGACAGTAGAATCACACTATCTCTATTAAAAGAAAACAAGAAACACAATACATTAATAAATAATATTCATAATGCTGGTAAGGTGCTACAACGACGTTACTGGACGATTCACTTCAATTGGGTGAATGCCCATGTTGGCATCGAAGGTAATGAATTAGCTGACAAATTAGCTAACGAAGCCTGTACAAGAGAAGAAATAATATATAATAAAATTCCCAAATCCACCATCAAATCGGAAATTGAAGGGCAGGTATCGAGGAATGGCAGACTAGGTGGAATAGTACCACAAAAGGGGCAGTAACTAAATCCTTTTTTCCGCTAATTAAAGAAAGATTGCAAATTAATCTCCCAACAATTCCAGAAATTACAGCCATTTTGTCAGGCTACGGGAAAACTAAATCCTATTTACATCGATTTCATATAATAGACGACCCAATGTGCGAATGCAACAGAGCCCAACAGACAGTTGACCATCTAATATACAACTGCATAAACGTAGAACATCAGAGAGCAATATTAATCAAAGAAGTTATTCAGAATGGAAATACCTGGCCTGTCAGTAATCAGCAGCTAATATTCCGGCATTTACGAAGTTTTTATAAATATATAAATCCATGGATATCTAAACCAAATAGATGTATAAATAAACTGTATAATTAATATGTACTAATTTTGAGCATAGAGTAATTTTAAAAATAAATTAAACAGTCAAATGTAGTAATATAAAATTATTTTAATAACATTTGACTGCAATGAGTTTATTTCTAAAACAAAATTTAAGTTTATATTATATATTATTATTTATTATAATAATTATCATTATATTATAATGACAAACAAATGTAAAAACTTGTGTGTTGATAGCATTTACTAATGACACAATGCATGTAATGTTATCGTTGTAACGGGGCATGGAGATGAATATTTAATAAACAAAAATAATAATAAGAACAATTAATAATACTACCTTATAATAATTAGTAATAGTTTATAATAATTAATAATAATAACAACAACAATAATAATGATAGTGATAGTAATCATAATAATAATAGTTAGTAATTAATAATAATTAACAGTAATTAATAATAATAATAAATAATAATAATAAAAAGAATAATAATAAGAATAAGAACAAGAAGAAGAACAAAAGCAACAAAAACTCCAACAATAATAACAACGACAAAGCCAAAACTAACGATAACGATAACATTAATGATGATGATGATGATGATGATGATGATAATAATAATAATAATAATAATAATAAATAAGCTTCCCTCTAAAAATCTTAGTCGGTGTCTTGTCCTGCGAGAGCAAGTCAAACACGGAACGGAAAATGCTATCGGATTATAAGGAACATTCTGCAATTTACAGGGTTGTATTAGTAACATTGATTATCTTAGAATATTGTACTCAGGATCAGTGTGGTCAACCTCATCCGAGGACTGATGATTAAAATAAAGCTTGTCGTATATTCTAACACGATTTTGACACTACTGTACTCGTCAAGATTCATTGTGTAGGTTCAAGAAGGCCATGGCAGACTGAAAACGTTTCGTGAGATAGTGCTGCAAATATTATATTTGCACTGTTAAATCAGTGTGTGTTTCTTCTTGTGAGTGAGTAACTTTTAAATACAGGAACATACTTAATTGTGCAATTTACAGCTTATTTTTTCGTGCCACGGGTCTAAACGACCAGAAATACACGGATGGCAGCAGCACATCAGGTAAACCAAATGGCTTCTAAAATAAGAACTGAAGCTGACGTATTAATTCAAAATCTTCTCGAGCTTCTAACCAGGTAAAAACTTGGCTTGACACCAACGTTTCGAAGAAGTGCATCTTCCTAGTCTTCAGGGTGAACTTGCTTCTATTAACCCCAATGTTAACAAACCAAACCAAAGTTATTCAACTGTCGCTCAGTGTGGACCTACCAAAGATCAAGCTATAGTAATTTCTGCCCATGAAGGTATAACTATCAAGGATTATGTATATGCAATTGGCAAACTCACAGAATCAGCAAATATACGTTTCGCTTCCCGCATCTCCAACAATCGAATTTGCATGTATCTAGCAAATGAGAGAGTAGCGGACGAGCTTGCCAACAGTTACTCTGAAATTAAAATTAACGAAATCTCCCTAGAACTTCCCCCACTTCTAACCAAACAAAGAAGAGTGGTACTATCCAATGTTTGCCCAATAATACCGAACTATGTTTTGGAAAATTACTTAGCCACCTACGGCATACAGTCTGTTTCTGCCATTAGCCACATTCGAGCCGGATTAACTACTTCCGGTTTTTCACATATTCTAAGCTTTCGTAGGCAGTTCTACGTCAAAGCCGATGAATATGACAAATTGCCTGAATGCTTCCAAGTCCACTATGAAGAAACCAGCTACTGGATTTACGTATCTATGGATACACCAATGTGCTTTTTGTGTAAGAAGGAGGGGCAGTTGGCCCGACAATGTGACACAACAGTGCCACCACAACAATCACCAGCTTCTGGTAGCACTCCAGAGGAGTATCCTCCTTTGTGTACTCCTGAAGAACCCAATCTCCCCGACAGTGACCTTGCACCTAAGGTACAGAATCACTCGGTGAAACCGGTACTACCACCAGCACCTAGTAACAGTGCGCCTATCGCATCTGCCCGGGAAAGCGATCCACCAAGCGCAATAAATAACGTAGCTATACCACCAAACGATACACCAAGAAACATGTCAACTCGTGCAAAATGCCCCATGTCGACAGACAGCACGATAGACCAGGCATCTGAGGAGAGCGAAAAGCCAGAACTTCAGAAACCATCTAACCTAGACGAGGAGTCTTCTGAGGATACTAACGATAAGCAAACAGTAAAACCCACAGCAAAGCGTTCTAAGAAATCACCCAACATGCATAAAGAACTATTACCAATCAAACATATAGTAGAGGAAAATCCCGCTGAATAGGCGCTTAACTTTATCCAACTAGTAAGTTTTTATGAAAACGCTGTTGGAAGCTCCAATGTTGCCAGCATTGCTGAAACATATACACCAGATATTAAATCAGTAACAGAAACTCTTCGAAAAATACATCCACATCTCCCTAGTAACAAACTAAAAAACAAAAGTACACGACTAGAAAAAAAATTGTTGGAAGGAGATACAAAAAGTAGCAGCTTTGCCGCCAACAATACTCCTGATTCGCCTCCTAATTCATCAATATGAATTCCAATTTCTCATTTTTGCAATGGAACCTCAACAGTTATCCATCACAAATTGAATACTTACAATTGATTATGTCAACACACTCACCCGGGAATTGTTAATTTACAAGAGATCAACTTCCATGACAAATACATAGCTACCATTCGCAACTATACATGTTACTATAAGAAAGAATAAATGGTTGTCATTCCAGTGGGGGCGCGGCAATGTACGTACACGACAACCAACCTCAGAGAGAAATTATACATCAGACCCGACTGGAAGCAGTGGCGGTTTCCGTTTTTCTAAGAACTGATATATGTTTTTGCAATATCTATCTCCCAAATAGTACAGACATTGATGTGGATATCCTAGCCGAACTAGTTAATCAGTTACCGCAACCTTTTGTGCTCCTGGGTGATTTCAACAGTCACAATTTCTTATGGGATAGCAATAGAACTGATCAAAGGGGGAAATGTAATTGAATCTCTTATTAACACATTCAACTTAGTTATCCTAAACTCTCCATCTCATACACGCTATGACATTGCACATGATACTTACAGTAGTATTGACTTAACACTATGTTCTCCCGAAATAGCTCACATGTTCCAATGGTCTATATATCATGGAAGCGATCATTTCCCCATAATAATCGACTCCAGCTTCACCTTTAATCGGAGCACTTATTTTCCATCTTGGAAGCTGAACCAAGTTGACTGGTCCCTATACAGGAAGCTTATCCAAGAAGCTGTCAATGAACTTCCCGAACATAGTACATTTCCTCAGATGAACATTGACGATGTCGTCAACAACCTCTCTACTACCATACTCAAACAAGCCAAGATTAGCATCGCTCTAAATCAAACGAGGATAGGAAAACGTAGGGTACCTTGGTGGAATGACAGCTGTGCAGAAGCGATTAGAAGAAAGAACAAAGCTTACTATTTATTGAAACGACATCAGAATGTAGAGAACAACACCGAATTCAAACATCTACGTGCAGCTGCGCATAGGGAAATTAAACGAAGTAAACAGGAATCTTGGTTGACCTACCTATCGTCATTAAACAACAAAACAACGCAATCAGAGATGTGGAAAGAAATTCAAACCATATGTGGCACACATCGACCATATTCAATATCCCATCTTGTATCTTCAGATCCCACGGCTCCTGTCTCAGACTCCCAGATTATAGCCGATATTCTAGCTGTTACATTCTCACTCTAGCTGTTACATTCTCCAAGTTTTCCAGTGACTCTTCTTACGACACCACTTTTATTCGTGTTAAAAAATCCACTCCAGCTTTGACACGACAGGAAGTATTTGAAAATAGCAGTTAAAAATTCAATGAGGAAATAACTCTAGAAGAGCTATGGGAAGAACTATCTTACTGCAATAGTAGAAGGCCAGACCAGATACCATATGAATTTATTAAGCAACTACCAGGGAACGCCTTACTATACATTTTAAACCTATTTAATCATATATGGACCGCCAAGCTTTTCCCCAATCAGTGGCAATCTTCCTAATAGGGACCCAGAAAACTATTGTCCAATCTCCCTCACATGTACATTATGCAAACTCTTGGAGAAAATAGTTAATAGAATACTTCGTTGGTATTTGGAGTCTACTCGTTTTTTCGCCGATATTCAAAATGGATTCCGACAACAACGCACCATTATTGATTATTTAACTTTGCTTGTAACTGAGATTTGTCACACGTTCATCAACCGACAACATATGACTTTATTAAGCCTTGCCATAGAGAAAGCATATGACACAGTCTGGAGAGACTATATAATTCGGTCTCTGTTGAAACACAACGTTAAAGGGAATATAATCGCCTTTATATTCAATTTCCTTCAAGACAGAACCATGAGGGTAAGAGCAAATGGAGTTCTCTCTCGAAGCATGAAACTTGACAATGGCATTCCGCAAGGCTCGGTTCTAAGTGTGACTCTATTTTTGGGCGCAATCAATAACGTGGTTTCCTGTCTTAGTCCCCCTGTTATGGCTTGCCTCTTTGCAGACGACTTAACAATTTTTTGCAGGGGGGAAAAACCAGGAAACTATCCAAACGCTGCTACAAGACACTCTCATCAACCTACAGAAACGGAGCCATGATACTGGACTTAAGTTTTCGCCACAAAAAAGCCAATGTGTTGTATTCACCAGACTACGAAAGGATTCACCTGAACCTAGACTCCTATTAGGGAGCGACATAATACCTATTGTTAAAAGTGTTCGTATTTTGGGCCTATATTTTCATCAAAGATTAACTGGAGTGAGCACATTAGGTACCTTAAGACCGAATGTGTTCGACGTCTCAATCTACTAAAAATGCTGGCATCCAAAACATGGGGTGCTGACTTCACCGTTTTACTTCACACATACAGATCAATCGTTCGCCCCAAGTTGGATTACGGTTCTACCGTCTACAGCTCAGCTAGTCCTACCAACCTCAATGCACTCAACAGCATCCAGTCTTCAGCACTGAGAATTGCCTTGGGAGCCTCTCACACCAATCCAATTAATATTCTTCAAATAGAAGCAAACGAGCCACCTCTTGTATAATGAGGAAAGTGCTAAGGCCTAAAATATGCTATAAAATCTGCTACCAAGGCTCACCCATGTACTTCCTCCTATGTCCTTCCCGGAAATCCTCTCATAATATCTTCTAATAAAAATGATCGTACCTTGTCTTTCTTAAGCAGAATCCAACAATTCCTCAGAGACTGCAATTTGACGTTTCCACCGTTGATTCTTTACCCATATGACGCAGAAATCATCCCTTGGAGATCCAAAACTCCCAGTATAAATATCTGCTTAGCAAGATACCGCAAAGAGACGACTGACAAGTTTACCTACCTCAGACTGTTTAACGAAATATGTTCAAGCTACCCCGATTATCAACGCATCTATACAGACGGATCAAAATATGGCAGCAGTTGTGGCTGTGATGTATGCTTTCCCAAACAAACAATGTTGTACAGTCTACCCAAATATATCTCCATCTTCTCGTGTGAATTACTAGTCACTATATTCGCTATGGAATACATTCCTCGAACCAATGAACACCACTCCTACATCATCTTCAGTAATTCCACGAGTGCTCTAGTTGCTCTTCAGCAGAAGCACCCTACGCATCCACTACTCTTGGAGATCCAAACAGTACAGAGCAAAATACTGTCTTCTGGTAAAACAATCTTGCTCTTTTGGCTCCCGTCGCATGTAGGTATACCGGGAAACGAAAGGGCAGATGAAGTGGCCAAAGAAGCTATCAGACATCCGTGTAGCCTACCAGATTTCAAGACTCCTCACCGAGAATACAACAACTTTGTTCAAGGTGTCATTATCCAAAAGTGGAAACAAGATTGTTCTACCCTGTCCAACAGCAAATTGCATGAGGCACAGTTTCGCCGATTCTAGCTACTCATGCAAATCATTTCATCGTAAGGACCAGACTGTACTGACTCGTCTGCGTATTGGAATACGTCATTCACACATTCATACTTTCTGTCTCGTGAAAACCCACCGATGTGTAATATTTGCAACTGCCAGTTAACAGTGAAACATCTTATTACCAACTGCAGTCTCTATGAGGAACAACGAAACACATGTAACGTGCCAAACGAACTCCCGACAGCCCTGGACCAACTACAAGGTCTTGAACTTCTTACAAGTAATCCAATTGTATCATAAAATTTAATCTAAAGTTCTTGTTTCGATCTATATATTTCAGAATGTTAAAATATATGCTAAATATCGTCATGGTTCACAACAAACATAAAATAACTTTTCTCTTACTTGTAAAATACTGCATTGGGTTTCCTTTTTTATGTTAACCTTGTATTTGTTTATTTAAATTTGCCTTGTAAATGTATTCAACTAATGTACTGTAATCCTAATGAGAAGTCGCGATTTAACCTTGCAGTTAAAGCGACTTTAAATAAATAAATAAATAAATAAATAAAAAGAGTCATTGTATTTCAAACAATGGAACACCAACAGCTACATCTTAAACCTAAGGTGGACTTTTAGATGCTGCATCTATCTCATTTTCCATTAAAATACCAATGATTTGATTTGCAAAGGAAACAATGTTTGGTTACACCTTTTGAACATATTTTGCTTTTCAGTACATATTGCTCTTTCTTTTTTACATTTTAGCACCCTATTTGCTCTTTTCTCCCAGACTTAGCTCCATTGCTGTGTTTGCTTTAACTCGAATATTAAAAATTCATATTTAAAACAAATGTACAAATTTCTTGCTTGGTGAATGAAACTGAACCCTAAAAAAATGAGTAGATATATTTTAATAAACATTAGTAATTGTGTTTAATGCCTGTTCTTATTACACATGACACCGGAGGTGGTGAACAACATGTATGAAATTAAATTATACTTGGGAAAGAAAATTTGGTAAGAAAGTATTCCAGGCCGCGTTTAGAGTGTATCCCGGGATTTTCCAGCTATGAGCAATGAGGAAAACCTGAAAAACTGCCTCAGTTAGGCAGACCAGTCTTGGGTTGTTAATTGCAGCCCTCCGGAATGTGTTTCATTGATGCTAAATAAAGCGTTTTCATTTTTTTCTGAAAAACATCCCTGTGTGTCTGTGACAGTATAGCCAAGAATAAACTGTGATAAATATCAAACTTGATAATTATGTTCATAATTTTCCAAGATACGATACGAAGTTTTTTTTAAAAACTCCCTCGCCACAGAGCTCTCCGTTACATGGAAAGGTTTTACATTGTTTGATTTTCCCAATAAAAAATTGTAATGTTTTTAATAAAAATATCAGGTATTTAAGATACTTTAATGGGAAAAAAATTTCTTGAATTGTTTGAGAATAAATTTTGATGTCCCGTCCACTGAAAAAGACTTTTTCTAACTTTGCATAGCAATAAGAGTTAGACAAAATGCTACTACACAATTTATATCTTTTTTGAACACAATTTATTTCAAATTACTTTTACTGTAGCATCAGGCATTTCCAAAATTGAATTTTTCATATTTTTGAAGTGTTGTCGCCAACACTTGCTGTATTTAAACTTTTGACTAATGTCTCTTCGATTTGATGTATCCCCTTTCAACATATAAAATAAATGTGTAATATTTTACAAAGAAATGTGTAACATTTTAAGATGTATTCACAGTATTGAACAAAGAGCCGCTTTACTTTATTTTGTTAAACTGGCCACAGCAGAATTTTGGAAAAAGACAATAAACATCTTACGCTCGGGTATAAAAACGCAAATCAAATCACATACTGATTGGAAACCAATTAATCCTTGATCAAAATATTTTGCTCACCTGTTTATTAAAAACATGGTTTCTTGATATATTTAAGAGATCTAACCCACTATATTCAATATAAAACCAATTTACATAAATCAAGCCCAAATACCATTATTGGATTTTTCGTTGAGTTACACAATCACCAACTATTGAGTGTTCATCTTTGATTGTGGTAAGGCATTTTAGAACCACAACCAGCGGACAATGTTCGTCTGTCAAAAACTGCATAGCAGACGATTTGTGGATTACGAGTTTGAAATGGGTTCCTAGGTTACAGCGATTCCATGCATACTTAATCACACCACAGTTGATTTAAAGACCCCAATAAGATGACGTAACATAACCTGAAACACAACATCGCAATGTGGTTAGCTGCTGGTTCATTGCAGAAAATAAAAACTTTGATGTTTAAAAGTACAAATCTGATGTGTTCCATTCACATGACTTTCTATAGATCTCTGCAACGAATTATTGTTAAAAAGCTTATGCTTCTATTTACTTCAAGCTAGTTGAGAAAAACTTAGCAGAAATAGTCCTATTACTTGCTTCCTTGTAAGTAGAAGCGAAATAAGGGAGTACCATAGGTTAAAGTGACAGTCAAAAGTAGGTTGCTATGTGACTGAAGTTCCTTTGTTTATATGCACAGAAGTTGACAAATTACTGTATGAGAAAAGTAAGTTTTTCAAAGCCGAAACCAAAAACAATGAATATATCAATAACGACTATATACACGAAAAAATGTATATAACATAAATTGAGTGTTTTAACATGCTCTTCATTTTTGTGTGTTAAGTTTTTGTCCATCTCTTATGGTTTAGCAGCTATTCAAAATTCCGTTTAATTCTTCCAAAATAAAGTATCTTCAGAGACTATTCCCAGAAAATTCAAGATATGCACTTTATTCGTCAGGTAAATATCTTTAATATATGATATTTTAATAAAAATCGTCAGAGCCATTTTTAAAAAAATCAAAATTCCATGTAAAGGGTAGTTGGGGTTGGGGGATTTTCTCAAAATCTTCGTGTCGCATCCCTGGAAGATACTAAACTTAAATATCAAGTTTGGTATTTTACCGACTTTTCGTTTTTTGAATTATCGTGTTCACATACATATGGAGACACGGACACACGGACACACGGACACACACGGACTTTTTTCTGAAAATGCTTTTTTTTTTTTTTTTTTTGGATACGGGGGACCATAAAACATATATTTCATACATTTCATACATTTATATATCTATATATATCTCGGTATCGAATTTTTGGGTGGAGTGCAATACCTTTTCTATACACTAAGCACATAGTACGTGTGGAGAAAGTAAAATAGTCTTTAATTAATATAAATCTGTATTCAAACAGCCTATCACTAAATGCAAAGAACAATCCGCTGAAACGGCCTCTTAAATATTAGGTATTCATGTTATTCAAACATCACAGCAACCTTATTTTGACAATAACGCACACAAAATCAGTTATTAAAACGAATATAGAAGGAACTGATTGGCAATGAGTCACTAACCAGCAGATATCGACTAGAAAATAATCTCCAAATTCTCCAATTATATACTAATTGCTTTTCTACAAATTTTACTTAACGTCAATCAAAGTTGTTGTAACTGCAGATCAGTTATTATTATTATTATTATTATTATTATTATTATTATTATTATTATTATTATTATTACTATTATTATTGTTATTATTATTATTACTATTATTATTACTATTATTATTATTATTATTACTATTATTATTATTACTATTATTATTACTATTATTATTATTATTTTATTATTATTATTATTATCACTATTATTATATAATTATTATCAATATCATTATTATATTATTATAAGTGTATAACTATTATCATTATCATTATTATATAATTATTATTATCATTATTATTTTTATTATTATTACTATTATTATCATCATTATTATTGTATAAGTATTATCATTATTATCATTAGTCTTATATAATTATTATCATTATTATTATCATCATTAT
This sequence comes from Hymenopus coronatus, assembly GCA_030762935.1. NCBI lineage: Eukaryota > Metazoa > Arthropoda > Insecta > Mantodea > Hymenopodidae > Hymenopus > Hymenopus coronatus. The sequence goes on from CM060890.1 coordinate 12,856,266, forward strand.
TATTATATAATTATTATCATTATTATTCTTATCATAATCATTACTATTATATAATTATTATCATTATTATCATTATTATCATCATTGTTACTATATAATTATTATTATTATCATCATCATTATTATATAATTATTACCATTATTATTATCACTATCATTACTAGTATATTATTATTATTATTATTATTATTATTATTATCATTATTATTGTTATTATTAAAAGCAGTAAGAGTAATATTAGTAGTAGTAAGCTTGTAGGTCACACAGATGAGAATGAAATGATGCCTAAATGAGTCCGGCGTCAGTACAGCTTAGAGCTTTTTTTTTGGTAGTGTTTAACGCCCACGTTAACTACTTATGGCACCGCAGGCGGTGTACAGCTTAGAGCTTTTTTTGGTAGTGTTTAACGCCCACGTTAACTACTTATTGCACCGCAGGCGGTGTACATTTTAGAGCTTTTTTGGTGGTATTTAACGCCCACTTTAACTACCTATGGCACCGCAGGCGGTGTACAGCTTAGAGCTTTTTTGGTGGTGTTTAACGCCCACTTTAACTACCTATGGCACCGCAGGCGGTGTACAGCTTAGAGCTTTTCTTGGTGGTGTTTAACGCCCACTTTAACTACTTATGGCACCGCAGGCGGTGTACAGCTTAGAGCTTTTCTTGGTGGTGTTTAACGCCCACTTTAACTACTTATGGCACCGCAGGCAGTGTACAGCTTAGAGCTTTTCTTGGTGGTGTTTAACGCCCACTTTAACTACTTATGGCACCGCAGGCGGTGTACAGCTTAGAGCTGTTTTTGGTAGTGGTTAACGCCCGCTTTAACTACTTATGGCACCGCAGGCGGTGTACAGCTTAGAGCTTTTTTTTGGTAGTGGTTAACGCCCACTTTAACTACTTATGGCACCGCAGGCGGTGTACAGCTTAGAGCTTTTTTTGGTAGTGTTTAACGCCCGCTTTAACTACTTATGGCACCGCAGGCGGTGTATAGCTTAGAGCCTTTTTGGTAGTGTCTAACGCCCACTTTAACTATTTATGGCACCGCAGGCGGTGTACAGCTTAGAGCTAGTCGACATTCAACTTCTCAGGGCAAGGGAAACTTCTGAGAAAAACTTTGTCCGAGTAACTAATCCTAACCGAGATTCGATCTAGGGCTCTCTTGAATGTGAGAACTCGCTATCACCTTCTAGAGGGGCAGGCACGATCAATTTTGCTTTGCTATCCTGAAACCGGGTGTTTGTACAACACAGTTCTAAATTATGTGTATAATGTAAATACTGTGTTTTTTAATCTATTGAATCAATTAGCTGAACTTCAAAACAGCGAAACAATAATTAAAAGTTCTTAGAGCTCTTACATAACTTGCGCGTTGTCGGATGTAGTCGAATTTAATTTTTTATTTTTCCTTGTGGCGGCCTTTACCCTAAATAAGACGTTCTTCGTGGTCTAGGGGTGGTGTGTTTGCTTAGGCTGCGGTTCAGACCTAGAGACGGTGATGACTTTTTATCGTAAACATTGGGGCCATAGATTTACAGAAAATAGCCTCAAGACTGATAAACATTCCTTTGAACTAAATTAAACCCAATTGTATTGAATGAGAAGCTAAAGCACCGAAGTAAACTAACGTCCATAAAAATAAATCAATTTAGTTTAATTAAGAAGGCACAACAATGAAGCAATGAAGTTTTTGGCCTTTCTATTGAAGAAAGCAAAGGCTTTTCCATCAGTGTTAATTAGAAGGCTGTTCACGAGTCAGTGCAAAACAAAAATAGATTTAGTGTTTAACGTCCGCTTTTAGTACATACAGGCATGACACTAATGATACATGGAAAAAAGATAGAGCACGGTGGAATGCGATGGCGGACGAAACCGGAGAACCTGGAGAAATCTCGCTCCTGCGGCGCTTTGTTCACCTCAAATTACACATGCGATTGCCTGAGATCGAACTCGGACCGCCTTGGTGAGACCGAGTGATATAACTACTCAGCCATAGCGCGGCCGTTGGTGGGCGTGGAGACACCAATATTTGAAATTGAATGTGTTATTGAAACAAGGTACAGCGTGCTAAAATATGTTTATAGATAGAATAGGACATTGTCGGAGGAGTCCCAGCTCTCGGTTATTGTACCTGCGGGCGCTCCCGGGCGTTCCTACGAGAATATGTAACTGAAACAAGGTACAGCGTGCTAAAATATGTTTATAGATAGAACGGGACATTGTCGGAGGAGTCCCAGCTCTCGGTTATTGTACCTACGGGCGCTCCCGGGCGTTCCTACGAGAATATGTAACTGAAACAAGGTACAGCGTGCTAAAATATGTTTATAGTAGAATAGGACATTGTCGGAGGAGTCCCAACTATCGGTTATTGTACCTGCGGGCGCTCCCGGGCGTTCCTACGAGAATATGTAACTGAAACAAGGTACAGTGAGCTAATATACGTTTATAGATAGAATAGGACATTGTCGGAGGAGTCCCAGCTCTCGGTTATTGTACCTGCGGGCGCTCCCGGGCGTTCCTACGAGAATATGTAACTGAAACGGGGTACAGCGTGCTAAAATATGTTTATAGATAGAATAGGACATTGTCGGAGGAGTCCCAACTATCGGTTATTGTACCTGCGGGCGCTCCCGGGCGTTCCTACGAGAATATGTAACTGAAACGGGGTACAGCGTGCTAAAATATGTTTATAGATAGAATAGGACATTGTCGGAGGAGTCCCAACTATCGGTTATTGTACCTGCGGGCGCTCCCGGGCGTTCCTACGAGAATATGTAACTTAGACAGGGTACAGCGTGCTAAAATATGTTTATAGATAGAATAGGACATTGTCGGAGGAGTCCCAGCTCTCGGTTATTGTACCTGCGGGCGCTCCCGGGCGTTCCTACGAGAATATGTAACTGAAACGGGGTACAGCGTGCTAAAATATGCTTATAGATAGAATAGGACATTGTCGGAGGAGTCCCAACTATCGGTTATTGTACCTGCGGGCGCTCCCGGGCGTTCCTACGAGAATATGTAACTGAAACAAGGTACAGCGAGCTAATATACGTTTATAGATAGAATATTACATTGTCGGAGGAGTCCCAGCTCTCGGTTATTGTACCTGCGGGCGCTTCCGGGCGTTCCTAGGAGAATATGTAACTGAAACGGGGTACAGCGTGCTTAAATATGTTTATAGATAGAATAGGACATTGTAGGAGGAGTCCCAACTATCGGTTATTGTACCTGCGGGCGCTTCCGGGCGTTCCTACGAGAATATGTAACTGAAACGGGGTACAGCGTGCTTAAATATGTTTATAGATAGAATAGGACATTGTCGGAGGAGTCCCAACTATCGGTTATTGTACCTGCGGGCGCTCCCGGGCGTTCCTACGAGAATATGTAACTGTAACAAGGTACAGCGAGCTAATATACGTTTATAGATAGAATAGGACATTGTCGGAGGAGTCCCAGCTCTCGGTTATTGTACCTGCGGGCGCTCCCGGGCGTTCCTACGAGAATATGTAACTGAAACGGGGCACAGCGAGCTAAAATACGTTTACAGGTAGAATAGGACATTGTCGGAGGAGTCCCAGCACTCGGTTATTGTACCTGCGGGCTCTCCTACGAGAATATGTAACTTAGACAGGGTACAGCGAGCTAAAATATGTTTATAGATAGAATAGGACATCGTCGGAGGAGTTCTAGCACTCGATTATTGTACCTGCGGGCGCTCCCGGGCGTTCCTACGAGAATATGTAACTGAAACGGGGTACAGCGAGCTAAAATATGTTTATAGATAGAATAGGACATTGTCGGAGGAGTCCCAACTCTCGGTTATTGTACCTGCGGGCGCTCCCGGGCGTTCCTACGAGAATACAGCACTTCCTCCATACACATAGTAAATAGTACGTGTAGAGAGAGTAAAAAAACATTTAGAAATGGGTGAGTAATTGTGTTTGTGTTCTGTCCGTTAATAATAAATGTTATTGTTAATATAAAAATAACATATGTTATTGGATTATTTTTTTCACACAAGCCGTGTGTAGGACTGGAGTTGGATAGGTAGAGTCAGACTGAAAAATTCAATGCCATAGTCGCGATTTGAACCACGGATCTACCGTTCTCTAGCGGGTTGCTCTTCCACTGAGCTACCATGACAACATCTCAAAATATTTTGAAAGCACCTTGTGGTTCACCGGTAAACATGTGAGCCAATTGAAAAATGCAATGCTCTGCCGGCATGTTCACATGGTAGCTCAATGGCAGAGCAACCGGCTAGAGATCGGTATATCTGTGGTTCAAATCCTGGCTATGGCATTGAAATTTTCAGTGTCACTTTACCTATTCAACAAATGTTATTGTTATGTTTAAGTTAAGAATGCGACACAAAGATTTTCAAGAACATTTCCCGCCCCAGATACCGTTTTCGAAAATTTAGATTTTCTCAAAAATTACTTTAACGAATTTGCTTAAAATATCGTATAATATAGATATTTACCCGACAAGTAAAATGTACATCTTGAACGTTCTGGGAATAGCCTCTGAAGACCTCTTTATTTTGGATGAATTTTGCCGAATTTTGCATAACTGGTAAACCGTAAGAAATAGATAAAAACTTACTACACAAAAATGTAGATCTCGTTAAACCTGAACACATTTAGTCAGTTACGCCTTTTATTCTTTATCTATTTATTTTTCTTTTTTTTGAACTGACCGTTTCTGAAATATACAAGTGGCTTTTGGTTTCAGCTTTAAAATATACTTTTTATACTACGAATTTGTCAACCCCTGGCCAAACAACCAAAGGGATTTCAATCAAAGAGTAACCAGCTTTCTAAAAAAATTGACCATCGCTTTAGCCTAGAGCAACGGTTCCCAACGGGTGTGCCCCGGCACCCTAGGGTGCCGTGTGATTGGCTAAGGGGTGCCGCGAGATATTGAGGTAAACAACAACAACAAAAAAAAATACCTTCTACTGAAGCCTTAAGTCTTGTAAGGTCTTGAAATAAAATAAGTCAAATTAATTACTCTCATGCACGGCAGATGGTGATAGTGGTCGATTCACTTCAATAATTCAGTTATACTAGTATCCCACAGATGGCATTACAGCTATACCCTGCCGAACATTCCCGAGACTACTCGCTTCCTCACGAACATTTCCAAGACTTCGACAGATGAATATATAAAAGTGTACGCCGCTTGGCGCTTTCAGTTGTCTTCCTCGCGTTGATTCACAGTGTTTTTTAGCTATGGATAAATTCATTGTTAAACGTAAACACCAGGACAGTGAAAGTTAACAGTCGGCTCTTACTGCTTGCTTTAAGAAGCCAAATCTTACATTTTCTCCCGGACCGTCGAATTCACCACATAAAGAAGACAAACGAAAGAAAAGAACATACCAGGACAGTTACTTAGCGTATGGATTTAAGTGGAATAACGAGGAAAACCCTAGTCCTGTGTGTTTAGTTTGTGGCGAAACACTTAGCAACGAGGCCATGGTACCTAGCAAACTGAAGCGGCATCTTACAACAAAGCATCCTAGTGTGTCACAGAAAAGTGTAATGTATTTTTCACATATATTAGAAGGGGAGAAGAAAACAGCTGTGCGAATGGTAAAGAGAATGACCATAGGTGATACTGCTCTTGAAGCCTCATTTAAAGTAGTGGAACTGATAGCTAAAGAAAAGAAACCTCATACTCTTGGAGAGGAAATCATTGGCCCTGCATGTCAAGTTATAGTTTCAACAATACTTGGCGAAGGAGCTGCTAATCAAATTTCGAAAATTCCTCTGTCCTACAACACAATCAGCCGAAGGATATCTGAAATGTCATGCAATATCAACGAACAAGTCACGGAGAAAATAAAAACTTACAGAACATTTGCTTTGCAAGTAGATGAGAGTCTCGATATTGGTGACAAACCGCAACTCCTTGGTTTTATCAGATATATTGATGAAAAAGATATTAGTGAACAGTTTCTGTCCTGTAGACCGCTGGAGACTACAACCACAGGCCATGATATTTTCGTTTCTATTAATTCCTATCTCAATGACCATGATCTTTCATGGAAAGACTGTTGAGGTATATGTACAGATGGTGCACCATCTATGTCTGGGAAAACTAAAGGTTTTACTGCCAGAGAGCTCTCAATGAAAATCCATCCATTATTATAACTCACTGTTTTCTGCATACGGAGGCATTAGTCGTGAAAGCGTGTAATGAAGATTTTGCTGAAGTGTTTAACCAAGTTGTGAAAATGGTGAACTATATGAAGTCTCGACCTTTAAAGTGCAGAATTTTTGAACAACTATGTCGCACAACTTATGCAGCTCATACCTCTTTGTTACTTCACACAAAAGTAAGGTGGTTGTCGCGGGGTCGTGTATTGAACCGGTTTCTCGAACTTAAAGAACAGCTAAAAACTTTTTTTAAGGATGAAAATCAAGACATATTTCATGAGCTCTTACTAAGTGATTCTTGGTGTTTTGAACTGTCGTATCTGGCAGATATTTTTCATAAGCTGAATGAACTGAATGTTTCGATGCCGGGTCGACATGAAACAATAATCTCCTCAACCAATAAAATGAAAGGTTTTAAAATAAAAATTAGTTCTTGGAAGTCTGCAGTTCAAAAAGGAGATTTGTCGAACTTTCCATCTCTTCTTAATGTGGCAGGAGATAAAGATCTGGGTAAACTGAAAGACCGCATTTGTGATCACTTATCAAGATTGCAAGATGTAATAGATGCGTACTTTCCAACTATTTCCACTACGAATCTCGACTGGGTTGTCTCACCATTTGATTTCGTAGATAGTGCAGAGGAAATAGATTTCACTGCTTGCGAACGAAATGAATTTATTGATCTTTGCGCTGATTCCACACTCAAAGGTAAGTTCACCAAGAGTGAGGCGTCGGTGGCTGGTTTTTGGCTTCAACGGAGAGAGGAGTACCCTAACCTAATGAAGAAAGCAATTAACGCACTTTTGCCCTTTTCAACATCCTATCTATGTGAGCAAGCCTTCTCTGCTATGGTGACAATAAAATGCAAAGCAAGAAATAGACTGAATAGCCTTGAGGATGATTTGCGTGTTTCACTGTCAACTGTAAGACCCGACATCACATATCTGTGCTCTAAGCATCAATCACAAGTTTCACATTAATCATTAATCGAACAACATTTATTGATGTATTTTTACTCAGTGATTGTAGTAAAGTTTACAGTATTATGCTATGGTGTACGTTATTATTATATAATATTTCAATAAATTAACATATTAAGCTTAATTTTCTTTTAATTCAAGGAAGGGTGCCCCTGATGTTTAATGTTATTCCCAAGGGTGCCGTGACTTCAAAAGGTTGGGAAACACTGGCCTAGAGTATTCCCTTAATTCACTTCTACTTACAAGGAAGTAAGGAATAATACCATTAATGATAATTTTATCTCCATTATCATGAAGTAGCTAGAATTAGTTGTTACAGAGATGTAAAGAATGTCATGTGAATGAAACAAATCTGATTTTTTCCTGTCACACCGAGCACCATCTCCCACAAAAGATCAACGGGATGGAGGATGAGTGAAAGGATAATGGAGGGATATGCAATTTGGGGAGTGAAAGAAACCCATAAAGCATTCGTCTGGTGCTCCGGAAAACCCCGAAAAAAACATTAATCAGATAGGAAAATGACAGGGATCGAACCCGCGACCTCCCGAATTCGGGCTACAGACGAGACCGCCTGAGGTATCTCGCTCGGTTTTATGTACACAATAATATATTAGTTAACCTATTGTAGTACAATGTGAAATTCAAAACAGTGAAACAATGCTTAAAAGCTCTTAAAGCTGTTTCCTACCTTACACTTGGTCGGATGTAGCGAAATGAATTTAGATTACATTCTTACTTTCTCTACACGTGCTATGGCCATAGTGTATAGAAAAAGTATTGTATTCCACTAAAATTCTGTATCCACTGTTCTCTGAAAAGGCTTTTATTGAAAAAGGCCGGCGTGTCTGTCTATGGACAGCTTAGCTTAAAAACGAAAATACAGTTAAATATCAAAATTTATATTTATATTTAGCATCTACTAAAAATGCGACACGAAGATTTTCAAGAAATTTCCTTAACCGCAGATTACTGTTTATATCGATTTTTGTTTTTTTTTTTGAAAATTTTGTTTTTCTCAAAACTGTTTCCTACGATTTTTATTAAAATACCGCATTTAAAATGTTTACATGACAAATAACATTTTGTATCTTGAATTTTCAAGGAATAGCTTCTGAAGATATTTTCACTTTGGATTATTTGTGCATAAGTGATAAACCTTAAGAGATAGACAAAACCTTACTACAAAAAAAGAAAAAGAAAAAAAAAAAAAAAAAAAAATCTCGTTAAAACACATAGTACATGTTATAGACATTTTTTCTGTATAGTTAACCGTTTCCGATATATTCCTTTAATTGGTTTAAATTGTAAGCTTCTTAAACTTTTCTCGAACGGAATGTCTTCTTTCGTTTAATCTCTTTCTTGTTATACTCTGGCCGTGCAAAGCGAACCAAATTTAAATTGTTTCACATAGTGTCCGTATTTTTAAAATATTTAACTATTGCTTTAAGCCAGTGTATTGCATTATTTTCCTGCTACTTAGAAAAGGCTGATAAAACCCTTTCTAGTAATATTTATCTTAATGTAGATAAAGGAATAATCTTCTGTAACAATAATTTGTGGAGAAGTCATGTGAATGGAACACATCAGATTATTTCCCTGTAGCGACTTTTACCATCAGCCTCATTCAACACAACAATGAAGCAACGTGGAAGCTTTTCGCTTATCTATTCAAGATAACAAGGCTTTACCATCAACATTAACGGCCTGTTTACGAGTTAAGTGCAACAGACAAATAAATTGAGTCAACATTAAGGATATTGGCGTGTTTTCTCGTTGGTGCTTCCTTTGATGTTTGGAACTGTGTAGTAGTATTTATACTAATGGTGCCATGCAAAACAGGTCACTAACGGCAGATACTACCTGAAAACAGAAGAAGCAAGCTTGCACTACATCAACAAAATATCTATTAAAGTAATGAGGACACATTCTGAAAACCAAACAAGGTCGTTATTCCTGCACAGCATTCCGAAGTAAGCACACAGGCTTTCCGTGCTCTGTTTTCAAAATTGTGCGATCACCTCGACATTTTGGAATGAAGATAAGAGATTTTGAGGAGTAATGTTTAGGGTAATCTGTATTTCTTTTCTTACAAATGCAGATCTTTACTTTCTGTACTATGTACATAGTGAATAGAGAAGGCATTGCAATTCGGTACCGAGATTTCACCTGAATGTATGTTTTGAGACCTTTGAGTCCAAAAAAGTACTTTTACTTTCTCTAGCATATATGTACATATAATGTACATAGTAGCTTGAGAAGGTATTGTATTCCACCTAAAATCGATGTCGAGGTTTCGCGGGAAATATATGTTTTGAAGCTTCCTGAGTCAAAAAAAGCATTTTTACAAAAAGGTCCGCGCGCACGTGTTTGTGTCTGTGGACAGCACAGCTCAAACTAGTTATTTAAGTTTAATGTTTTCCAAGGATGTGACACAAGGATTTTGAAGATTGGACCTCCTCCCCAAACTACCCTTTACATGCAACACTTTTTTAAACTGTTGTTTTTCTTAAAACTAGCTCTAAAGATTTGATTAAAATACAGCATAAAAATATATTTAGATCACAAATGAAATTTTTATAAATGCACATATTAATATACTTATATATAAAATTTTCACTTAAAAATGTATGCAGAAACGTATTTTACAGTCAAATGCATTTTAGGGCTCATTTATCTATTTATTATTTTATCCTTACCATCATTAAAAGAATCTTAATTTCTAGGATAAAGCATGATTTAAATAAGATAAATATAGGTATTTCTTAATTGAATTTTCTGGGAATAGCTTTTGAAGACCTTTTCATTCTCCATGAATTTTGCTGAATTATGCAATACTAGTAAACTGTAAGAAATAGACAACCAAATACAAAAAAAAAGTAGACGTCGTTAAAACCCACGTTTATGTCATATACAGTTTTACTTCCCCTACACGTAATATACATAATGTATAGAGAAGGTATTGTATTGCACCCAAAAATTTAATACCGATATTTCACCGGAAATATATATTTTGAGACCCCCTAAAACCACTTTTAGAAACATTTAGAAATGTGTGTCTGTCCGTCAGTGTGTGTGTGTGTGTGTGTCTGTGTGAGTGTGAATGGAGCAACATCAGATTTTTGTTATAGACTTGACCGTTTCTGAGATATTCCTTGTCATTTGTTTAATTTTTAAACTATTTTAACTTCTTCTCAAACGAAATCGCCTTTGTTTCATTTCTCCCTTTCTTCTGTTTTTTTTTTTTCTGGCAATGCAAAGTGAACCGAACTTCAATTGTTCACATAGCAACCAACCTTTAAAAGATCTGACTATGGCTTTAGCCTAGTGTATATTCTTATTTCCTTTCTGCTTAAAACGAACTAAGCAATAAGACAATTTCTATTAATGTTTATCTCGACGTAGATAATAGAATAAACTTTTGTAAGAACACTTTGTTTACAGAACAAGTAGAAACAATCATGTGAATGGAACACATCGAATTTTTTATTTTCTTGAACAAAATATTTACAATGTATCTACATAATAGAGAGGTATTGTATTCCCCTAAACATTCGAAACCGAGATTTCACCGGACAGACATTTCTTAGACCCATGAAAAAAAAAAAGTTTTAGAAACATGTCGGGTGTGAGTGTGGGATAGCAGGATAGCTCAAAAACGAAAAGCTCGCTAAATACTAAGCTTGCACATAAGTTCAGCGTTTCTGAAGGATGCGACACAAAAATTTTTAAGAAAATCCCTCCACCCCAGCTACCGCCTATGTATATGGAACAATTTTCGAAAATTTTGATTTTGTCAAAAAAGGTTCTAACGATTTTGATTAAAATACCATATGTCTAAGGTATTTTCCAGAATACCGAAATGTATGTATATCTTGGATTTTCTGGGAATAGCCTCTAAAACCACTTTATTCTGAATGACTTTTGTTTAACTCGAAAACCGTAAGAGATAGCATAAAAATTTCTGCACTAAAGATGTAGATCTCCATAAAACATTCCGCACCGCCTGCGGTGCCACAAGTAGTAAAAGCGGGCGTTAAACATTATCAAGAAAAAAAATATAAGGTAGTTTGGGATGGGAGATTTTGTGAAAATGTTCGTGTCTCATACTTTAAAGATGCAGAACTTGAATACCACGCTTGGTTGCAATGGACTTTTCGTTATTGACTTATGCTCCCTCCCCCCAAACTCGGGCCCTTTTCTAAAAATGTTTCATTTTTGTATTCATGGGTTCACAAAACATATGTTTCCGGTGACATATCCTTATCCAATTGTTGTTTGGAATGCAATACCTTTTTTACATACTATGAACGTACATAACACTTGGTAGAGAAAGAACATATATTTTTATGAATTCATGTGAAAAGGGTGGAGAAATGTTCACGTCCGTTACGGGGCTTTTGTTAAAAACGAAGTTGTAGAACCAAATTCCACAAGAAGTTCATATTTGCTTTTGCATTGGATGCATTAGTGAATTGTTAAATAACAATAGCAGGTGCCGATGGAGGTCTTAGGGAGAGGCCAGTAAACAAAAGGGTTTCTAGACATGGACAGAAGTTCACGCAGAAATAATGTGGACCTGACCGACCAATAAATCATTTTTCCGCACCAGTAGCAAGGGTTAGGGCCCTGCACGTCAAACGCATTGTCATCATTTGAGGGTAGAAGCAGCCGGTAGATGACGCTCTTAGATATGGATAAAGCTCTACAAACGACACTAATGACACTTCTTTCAGTAATTGTTGTGACCACATGCTTAGGAGGTCATCAACCGGTAGCGTCTTCTTTGGTACTGATGGATTTATGACCGCCACTCTTCAGAATACTATGGGAAAGGAAATTACTGTAACTTATTTACAAGGATATCTTCATGTTGGTGGTCAACTAGGACCACCAACATGAAGTAGGTAATATATGTCATCTTAACAAGGGTTGTTAAGTTCACAATTCTAGTTTATCATATAGATTTTTGAAAACAAAATCTCAACAGCACAAAACACTTTTGTTGTGGATTCAAGAAACAAATAGAAGTTAGTTTCTTAGGGAAGATCTAGATGTATGTAACTCTTGCAAGAATTTTTCTACCCTGATCGTTTATTTTCATGTTTATTGTACTACTTGCCTACTCAAATATATTTGTTTTTATGTTTATATGATGCACTGTGAATGATTCCATTGCAGTCACCAAGTTTTGGTGTTACACTATGATTACGCGTACTTGGTTGAATAGGGGCAGTAAGTGTTGTTACGTTCCCTGTGAAAAGGAAGCAGTATACACACTACAACCCAGTGCGGTAGAATGAAATGAACTACACAGGTACTATAGATATGTACTTTGTCGTGTAGATACTATACATTTTGTGGTTGGAAGAAAAGGTAATACAAAAGAATCTCTCAGAGGTTTCTCATCAGTATTATTAGATACTGTGAAAATCAACAGAAAATTCTGATATACTCCATTCACATGAGTTTCTCTACCTATTCTGCAACAATCTATTCCTACAAGACTATCTTCTATCTCATGTTGATCGAGATAAATATTAGCAGAAATAGTCTTATTATACATTTCCTTATAGATAAATGGTGAATAAGGGAATACACTTGGCTAAAGTGATAAATCTTTTAAGAGCTGGTCGCTATATGATAACCTTGGAAATTGATCTACACATACAGAATTAAGAGCAGACTAATTTCAGAAAATTCTACATATACATTTCAATTGTCTTGAAAATATCTTAAACATATCTTGATCATTAGAGGCAGCTTTGAGCAAGTAATAATTTTCGAAGTGCTTCATGTAAAGAGTAGTGAAGTTGCTAGGCTAGGCTAGTTGATATTAAACGGACCTTTGTTTTGAGCTGTGCTGCTTACAAACGCACAAACCATTCCAACAGGCACGCGCGCGTACGAACGCCAGACGTGGACTTTGCTCCACTTTTTTTTGAGGGGTATCCAGAGTTCCTCAAAGCATATATTTCCAATGAAATCCCACCGTCAAATTTTGAGATGGAATTCAACACTCTTATAATACGTAATAGTGAAAGAAAAAAAATGTGATGCGTTTCAATCACATGACTTTATTATCCACAGTCATTTATTTCAATAGTTCTTCTATAATTAAGATTTACAAAATGTTATTTTTATACATATTTAATGTCACAGATAAAGGTTTGCATAAATAGAGAAATAATGCCTTTCATTTTAAGTACACGAGGGAAACAGAATTAAGCGATAACTGGCATACGCTGGATTTGAAATTCTGTTCTCTTTGCATGACTTTGCGACAAACAAGTGTTTGATGATGTATTTGGAAATTTCAACCATTAAAAACCAATATATTAGAAATGGTTAGTCATATAATGAATTATTTGGTGCCAAGTATGTGCTTTAACGGCATTATATAGCGAGGTTCTGCTTATCTCTTATACTTTACCATTTATGCAAAATTATACAACATAAGATTTTAATAAGTGGGTCGTAAAAATGCACTAAATATACAAATTTTGCTGGCTATGAAAACATATTTTTAAAAAAAATACATGTACTTTATTGAAATAATGTACCAATTTTGAGGAGTTAGTTATTCAATTTTGAAAAATCAAAAGTTTTGGAATAACACGAAAAAGTTTCTAAAATAATTAGAGTTAATATAAACATTATTATATTATAGGTATATTAAAAAGTGGTTTACTATAAAACTGAATTTTAAATGTGAATATTTTTAAAATGCATCAGGTGAGTCATTCTTTCAATTAATGAATTTAGACAATAAAGTTATTATTTATAGAACCATGCAGCTAAGGTTAGCTACATGGGGAAAATATTCATATTATTATGTATAACTGTTATAAATGTCAATAAAATATTTTACAAAGTGTGTAATTTCACACAGGCATTACCTTAAGCATATTTTGTTACATGAGTCATACTTAAATCTAAGATAATACTATTTATATACACACAAATATCAGTGTGAAGTGTTACGAAAGCACATTCTTCTGTCTCTTTCTTATAATTGTATATGAATTATGTAGAAATTATTTAATTACATGTTTATAGTAAGCACAAGCGTTTGAAGGATCGGTCTGCGAGGTTCAGTTTGCTAGGTGCTGATTTGTGAGTTCAAGATCGCTGGTTCAAACCGGGGCCAATAACGATGGTTTTCAAGTGTACTTAAAGGTGTAGACTTAGTGGCATGTGAAACAACTCCTTAAGAGAAATTCCGGTACACCGGCGGCGCTGATATGATCCTGGCAATAGACAGCATTGTTAACAAACAAAACTTTAAGAAAGAAAGAGGCTGAGGCGACAGTTAAAGTGGAATGCTTAAAAAGCGGATCCCAATGTGCTTTTTTAAAATTCCCTTCTTTAAATAACAAGTAAAACAAGCGAATGGCTACTTGAAACTTCAAAACCGATTAAACACTTGAAATTCTAATCAATAAGAACGAATATTTTGGAAATTGTTAACGCTGTAAGGAAATGTAATTTTAAATCAATTGTAAATGTTATATTTAAATAAGAAGATTGAAGAAAACAGAGAGAAATAGAGACAACACCTCGGCGGACAAACGAAAACAGAATCCCAGCCGTTGTAAAGAAGTGCAAGTCTGCAGGAAGAAGAGATTTGGGATGGTCGAGGAAAAGGTGACAGTAATTCTGTGAAGTCGGAACAGGTAGGGCGCTCAAACTAAAGTGAGGGGAAGAAGATAAATTGTGTGTTTTAATGAGATAGTTTGTGGGTTCCTTCACACGACTTTCCCTACATCTCTATAACAAATTGTTGTTGAAAAGCTTATTCTTCTAGACATCATTCTAATCAGAAATAGTAAATTACTGTATTCCTTGTAAATAGAAGGGACACAAGGTAGTATCATAGGCTAAAGTGACAGTCAAATCTTTTAAAAGCTGGTTGCTAGTCGGCCCAATAAAGAAAACAAGAACTTTGTGAAAAAATATCTTTATTACATAGTCTCCTTTCAACTCAATACACTCTTCCCAGAGATGTTCAATAGCTTCAATAACCTGTTTATAGTAAGAACTATCGAGGTTTGCAATATAGCCATTACTGCACACTCCACTTCTTCATTGATGACAAATCTTCAACCACCAAGTCATTTCATGAGGAATTAATTCGAAGTTTAACTCATTGTTTTTGGCCATGGTAATAATGCATATGTGATCTGGGACTTTGTCTTGATGAAAAAAAAAAAAAAAAATGTTTTTACTTTCTCTAGCCCCGTCTGTACAAGGTTGTATTCCACCGAAAAAAATCGGTGTCGAGTTTGGAGTCCCCTAAGTCCGAAAAAAACATTTTTGGAACATACACACACATTTTAAGTGTGTGTGTGTGCCTTGGACAGCATAGTTCAGAAACAAAATGATCGTTAAATACCAAACTTGGTATTTAAGTTTAGTATCTTCCACAAACTACACTTTACATAGAAATATTTTCGATTTTTTTTTTAAATGGCTCTAACGATTTTGATTAAAATCCCGTATAATAAAGCTATTTACGTCCCAAATAAAATGTATATCTTGAATTTTCTAGAATACCTCTTTATTCTGGTTGAATTTTGCCGAAATTTGCCTAACTGTTAAACAGCAAGAGATACACAAAAACTTACTACAAAAAATTAGATCTCGTTAACTCTATGTCATATCCAGTTTTATTGTAGGGCTGACCTTTCCAAGATATTCCTTGTTATTGCATTCAATTTTTTAAAAAAAAACCTATACCTTTTTAAGACAGGAAGTGTCGGTTTTTCTTTTTTTTTTTTTTATTCCTTTTCAGGCAAAGAAGCGATTTGCAGTGACAATCGCATAACGACAGATTTTAAAACGTTTGACTATCAGTTTAGTCTAGTGCATTCCCTTACTTTCCTTCTACTTATAAGGAACTAAGTAATAAGAACATTCTGCTAATGTTTATCTCGATTAGCATTGTGTAGAAAGAAGAATAATTCTTTGCAAGAAGCTTGTAGAGCAGATAGAGAAAGTTATGTGAGTGCACCACATCAGATTTTTACTTTCTCCAGCCCCGTAAGTACAATGTACATAGCGAATAGAGAAGGTATTTTATTGCACCCAAAATTTTGATACCGAGATTTAATCCGAAATATAAATATCAGGACCCCCTGAATAAAAAAAAATAAACAAAAAAAAACACATTTTGTGTGTGGGTGTGTGTGCGTGTGCGTGTGTGTGCGTGTGTTTGTGCGTATGCGTGTGTGTGTCTGTGGACAGCTAAAAAGACGGCTAAGTACCAAACTTGGTATTCAAGTTGGGTATGTTCCAAGGATGCGACACGAATTTTTTCAAGAAAATCCCCCCCTCTCCTAACTACCCTTTACATGGAAAATTTTTCAAGAATATTTTTCTTAAAAATGGTTCTAACAATTTTGATTAAAATGCCACATATTAATTATACCAGACATTTCCATCACAAATAAAATATAGATCATGATTTTTCTGGGATTAGCTTCTGAAGATCTGTTTTATTCTGGATGAATTTTGCTTAACTGGTAAACCGTAAAAGATAGACAAAAACTTACTTCACAAAAATGTAGATCTCGTTAAAATACACAATTTATGACATATACATTTTTTCATGGAGTTTACCGTTTTCAAGCTATTCCTTGTTATTAGTTTCAGTTGTATAGTACTTATACTTTTCTCAGACAGGAAGTGTCCGTTTTTGTATTCTTCTAATCCTGGCCCAGCGAAGAAGCGCCTAACGACAGCTTTTAAAGCACTTGACTATCACTTTAGCATAGCTAATTCCTTTAGTTTCCATCTACTTATAAGGAACTAAGCAATAAGAACATTCTGCTAATGTTTATCTCAATTATTGTGTAGAAAGAAAGAAAATCTTTTGTAAGAAGTTTGAGCAACAGCTAGAGAAAGTCATGTGAGTGTAACACATCAATTTTTTACTTTTTCTACACACACTATGTACATAGTGTATAGAGAAGGTAGGTATTGCATTCCACCCAAAAATTCGATACAGAGATTTCACCGGAAATACATGTTTTGGGACCCCTTGAACCCAAAAAGCATTTTTGGAAAAAGTTCCAGGTGTGCGTGTCTGTGTGTGTGTGTGTGTGTGCCTGTAGACAGCATAGCTCAAAAACGAAAAGTCTGTAAAATACCAAAGCTGGTATTTAAGCTTAGTATCTTCCAGGTATTCGACACGAAGATTTTGAGCAAAATCCCCCACCCCAAACTACCATTTACATGATTTTCTCAAAAATGGCACTAACGATTTTCATTTAAATTTCGTATATTAAAGATATTTGCCTGATAAATAAAATGTAAATATATCTTGAATTTTATGGGAATAGCCTCTGAACTATTTTGTTCTGATGAATTTTACAGAATTGTATTTAACTGCTAAACCGTAAGAGATGGACAAAACCTTGCCACATAAAAATGTAGAGGACGTTAAAGCACACAATTTATGTTATCTAGAATTTTTTCGTGGAGTTGATCGTTTTTGAGTTATTCCTTATTTTTGATTTCACCTTTAAAAAACATATTTTTCTCACACAGAAATTTGTCAACTCCTGTCATTACAAACAAGAGAACTTCAGTCACATAGCAACCAGCTTTTGACTATCACTTTAACCTATGGTACTCCCTATTTCCAGTCTACTTACAAGGAAGCAATTAATAAGACTATTTCTGCTAATTTTTTGTCGATTAGCATGAAGTGAATAGAAGCATACCCTTTTTAACAATAATTAGTTGCAGAGATATAGAGAAAGTCATGTGAATGGAACACATCGGTTTTTTTAATTTGTTATTTACATAAGCACACAGCTATCACGTACTCACAATGCTTCCTATTGCACTCGGAGCACAAAGAGCCAGTTTTCTTCCTGTATAAACAAGTCTCAACATGCTAACCGGTTTCCTTGGAACCTAGCTTATGCATTCATTGCTGCATGCCTGGGTCTTACACCAATATATAGAACAAATTGTAAAATATAAGTATCAATAACAGAGAAAGACGTAGGAATAGAAGACATATTACCTTTTGATGTAATCTAGCTCGTACTTATGTACAAATAAATATATAAACATTTTCAACATCCCACCCCGGTACCTAGTTTGTTAAACCGGAGCATGCATTATAAATGTTTACATTTATTTCTTACATTACAATACGTCCATTATTCCATTATTTTACAGAAAGTATTCAACATAAACAACACTATAAATGATATTAAACTATGGTTCGCAAAATTAATTTACTAATCATTCCAATTAGTTTCTTTTTATCTTTATAATACACTTAATCTCACTTTTAATTGACATAATAAATGTTTCTTTTAACAATTTTAAATTAACTTCTAATATTTCCATTATTTTAAATTTTGATATAAACTCCTCCCATTTTATTCATACATATTATTATTATTATTATTATTATTATTATTATTATTACTGTTATAATTTTATTCCATTTTTCTATTTTATATTACACAAATTAATATACTTTCCAAACCTTTGTTAGCCATATACTTATAATAAATCTTACTGCGACCCAATAAAAAAAAGAATCTGCATTTCAGCTGTTTATACAACTTTTAATTCTAATCTAAAACCGCCAGTGTCCCGCGCATACCATAAGTAGTGGCTTTCAGCACAATTTAAAATCTTAATATATAAACATTTCGTCTTTTCACGTAGGCAGAAGAGGTATTGTATTCCAGCCAAAAATTCAATATTGTGATTTTACCGGAAATACCTATATTGACATCCCCAGAATCCACAAAAAGCATTTTTAGTAAAAAGGCCCGTGTGTTTATGTCTGTGAGACTGTGTTTGTGAACAGTATAACCAAAAACCAAAAATCCATTATACCGAACTTGGTATTTAAGTTTAGAATCTCCCAGGAATACGATACAAAGATATTTACGAAAAATCTGTCGACCACAAACTACTACTAGACAAAATTTTCGAAAATTTTGATTTTCTCAAAAATTACTCCAACGATTTTCTTTAAAATGCCGTATAGCAAATAAAAGAACTGGCATATTATATGCATATTTTTAATTTCCTAAAATAGCCTCTGAAGTCCTCTCCATTGTGAATGACTGGTAAACCCGCAAGAGGTACACTAAAACGTAGCACACAAAAAAAGTACATCTCGTCAAAACTCACAAATTAAAAGTTATACCTTTTTGTGTGGAGCTAAAAATTTCTTTGATGTTACTTATTATTAGTTTCAATTATTAAATGCTTATACCTTCTTCAAACAGGAAGTTGTTCGTGTTTCTTTTGTTTTACTCCGGAACACACAAAGTTTGCCGGTCTCCGTGTCTGCGCTAGCTAAAGTGCCTCGCTTTGGTGCTTCATGGTGTACGGGATCGTGGGTTCGAGTCCCGCCTTGGACATGGGTGTTTCTGTGTTTGTAAATGTGTATATGTAAAAGCAAACCATTAAACATTACCAGGTCCACTAAGGAAATGCAGGAAACCGGAAAAAAGAGGAAAAAGGAATATAGCGCCGGATCATCAGGAACCTTTTAAAACACAATTCAACGACAATCTCACACCGACATCTAAGATCTTTCATTAGCGTTTTAATATCCTTATACTTATGAGGAACTCAGTAATACGACATCTGATTAGCGTTTTAGCTCCCTTATACTTATAAGGGACTCAGTAATACGACATCTGATTAACGTTTTAGCTCCCTTATACTTATGAGGGACTCAGTAATAAGACATCTGATTAGCGTTTTAGCTTCCTTATACTTATGAGGGACTCAGTATTAAGACATCTGTTTAGCGTTTTAGCTACTTTATACTTATGAGGGACTCAATAAAAAGACATCTGTTTAGCGTTTTAGCTCCCTTATACTCTTGAGGGACTCAGAAATGTGACTTTAGGTTAGCGTTTTAGCAACCTTATTCTCATAAGGGACTAAGTAATAAGATACTTGACTAGCGTTTTCGCGTCCTCATACTTATGAAGGACTCACTAATAATACATTTGATTAGGATTTAACTCCCTTATACTCTTGAGGGATTCAGTAATGAGATATTTGTTTAGCGTTTTAGCTCCCTATTACTCTTGAGGGACTCAGTAATGAGACATTAGATTAGCGTTTTAGCAACCTTATACTGATGAGGGACTACCAAATAAGACATTTTATCAGCGATTTACCTCTCTTTTTCTTATGAGGGACTCAGTATTAAGACATTTGAATAGCGTTTTGGCGCCCTTATACTTATGAGGGAGTGAGTAAGGAGACATTTGATTAATGTTCTAGCTGCCTTATACTTATGAGGGACTCAGTATAGAGACATTTGTTTAGCGTTTTAACTCCATTAAACTCATGAGGGATTCAGTAATGAGGCATTTGATTAACGTTTTAGCTGCCATATACGTATGAGGGACTCAGTAATGAGACATTTGATTATCGTTTTAGCTTCCTTATACTCATGAGGAATTCAATAATGACGCATTTGATTAACGTTTTAGCTGCCTTATACTTATGAGGAGCTCAGTAATGAGACATTTGTTTAGCGTTTTAGCTTCCGTATACTCATGAGGCATTTAATTAACGTTTTAGCAGACTTATACTTATGAGGGACTCAGTAATGAGACATTTGATTAGCATTTCAGCTCCCTTATACTGAAGAGGGATTCAGTGATGAGACATTAGATTAGCGTTTTAGCTACCTTAAAGTTAAGAGGGACTCAGTAATAAGACATTTGTTTAAGGTTTTAGCAACCATATTCTTATGAGGGACTCAGTAATAAGCCATTTGATCAGCGTTTTATCTCCCCTATACATATGAGGGACTCAGTAATGTGACATTGAATTATCGTTTTAGCAACTTTTAGCAACTCTGTAATAAGATATTAGATTAGCGTTTTAGCTGTCTTACACTAACGAGGGACTCAGTAATAAGATATTAGATTAGCGTTTTAGCTGCCTTATACAAATGAGGGACTCAGTAATAAGACATTTTATCAGCGCTTTAGCTCTCTTTTACTTATGAGTGACTCAGTAGTAAGACATTTGTTGAGCGCTTTAGCAACGTTATACTTATGAGGGACTCAGTAATGAGATATTTGAATAACGCTTTAGCTGCCTTATACTAAAGAGGTACTCAGTAATGAGACATTTGATTAGCGTTTTAGCTGCCTTATACTTATGAGGGACTCAGTAATGAGACATTTGATTAACGTTTTAGCTGCCTTATACTTATGAGGAACTCAGTAATGAGACATTTGATTAACGTTTTAGCTTCCTTATACTCATGAGGAATTCAGTAATGAGGCATTTGATTAACGTTTTAGGTGCCTTATACTTATGAGGAACTCAGTAATGAGACATTTGTTTGGCGTTTTAGCTTCCTTATGCTCATGAGGCATTTGATAAACGTTTTAGTTCTCTTAAAGTTAAGAGGGACTCAGTAATAAGACATTTGATTAGCATTTTATCTGCCTTATACTAATGAGGGACTCAGTAATAAGACATTTTATCAGCGCTTTTGCTCTCTTTTACTTATGAGTGACTCAGTAATAAGACATTTGTTGAGCGCTTTAGCAACGTTATACTTATGAGGGACTCAGTAATGAGATATTTGAATAACGCTTTAGCTGCCTTATACTAATGAGGTACTCAGTAATGAGACATTTGATTAGCGTTTTAGCTGCCTTATACTTAAGAGGGACTCAGTAATGAGACATTTGATTAACGTTTTAGCTGCATTATACTTATGAGGGACTCAGTAATGAGACATTTGATTAACGTTTTAGCTGGCTTATACTTATGAGGGACTTAGTAATGAGACATTTGATTAGCGTTTTAGCTCCCTTATACTCGAGAGGGATTCAGTAATGAGACATTTGATTAACGTTTTAGCTGCCTTATACTTATGAGTGACTCAGAAATTAGACATTTGATTAGCGCTTTAACTGCCTTATACTAATGAGGGACTCAGTAATAAGACATTTTATCAGCGCTTAAGCTCTCTTTTACTTATGAGTGACTCAGTAATGAGACATTTGATTAGCGTTTTAGCTCCCTTATACTCAAGAGGGATTCAGTAATGAGACATTAGGTTAGCGTTTTAGCTGCCTTATACTTATGAGGGACTCAGTAATAAGTCATTTTATCGGCGTTTTAGCTCTCTTTTACTTATGAAGGACTCAGTAATAAGACATTTGTTGACCGCTTTAGCAACGTTATACTTATGAGTGACTCAGTAATGAGACATTTGATTAGCGTTTTAGCTCCCTTATACTCAAGAGGGATTCAGTAATGAGACATTAGGTTAGCGTTTTAGCTGCCTTATACTTATGAGGGACTCAGTAATAAGTCATTTTATCGGCGTTTTAGCTCTCTTTTACTTATGAAGGACTCAGTAATAAGACATTTGTTGACCGCTTTAGCAACGTTATACTTATGAGGGACTCAGTAATGAGACATTTGATTAACGTTTTAGCTGCCTTATACTTATGAGGAACTCAGTAATGAGACATTTGTTTGGCGTTTTAGCTTCCTTATGCTCATGAGGCATTTGATAAACGTTTTAGTTCTCTTAAAGTTAAGAGGGACTCAGTAATAAGACATTTGATTAGCATTTTATCTGCCTTATACTAATGAGGGACTCAGTAATAAGACATTTTATCAGCGCTTTTGCTCTCTTTTACTTATGAGTGACTCAGTAATAAGACATTTGTTGAGCGCTTTAGCAACGTTATACTTATGAGGGACTCAGTAATGAGATATTTGAATAACGCTTTAGCTGCCTTATACTAATGAGGTACTCAGTAATGAGACATTTGATTAGCGTTTTAGCTGCCTTATACTTAAGAGGGACTCAGTAATGAGACATTTGATTAACGTTTTAGCTGCATTATACTTATGAGGGACTCAGTAATGAGACATTTGATTAACGTTTTAGCTGGCTTATACTTATGAGGGACTTAGTAATGAGACATTTGATTAGCGTTTTAGCTCCCTTATACTCGAGAGGGATTCAGTAATGAGACATTTGATTAACGTTTTAGCTGCCTTATACTTATGAGTGACTCAGAAATTAGACATTTGATTAGCGCTTTAACTGCCTTATACTAATGAGGGACTCAGTAATAAGACATTTTATCAGCGCTTAAGCTCTCTTTTACTTATGAGTGACTCAGTAATGAGACATTTGATTAGCGTTTTAGCTCCCTTATACTCAAGAGGGATTCAGTAATGAGACATTAGGTTAGCGTTTTAGCTGCCTTATACTTATGAGGGACTCAGTAATAAGTCATTTTATCGGCGTTTTAGCTCTCTTTTACTTATGAAGGACTCAGTAATAAGACATTTGTTGACCGCTTTAGCAACGTTATACTTATGAGTGTCTCAGTAATGAGACATTTGATTAGCGTTTTAGCTCCCTTATACTCAAGAGGGATTCAGTAATGAGACATTAGGTTAGCGTTTTAGCTGCCTTATACTTATGAGGGACTCAGTAATAAGTCATTTTATCGGCGTTTTAGCTCTCTTTTACTTATGAAGGACTCAGTAATAAGACATTTGTTGACCGCTTTAGCAACGTTATACTTATGAGGGACTCAGTAATGAGACATTTGATTAACGTTTTAGCTGCCTTATACTTATGAGGGACTCAGTAATGAGACATTTGATAAGCGTTTTAGCTGCCTTATACTTAAGAGGGACTCAGTAATAAGACATCTGATTAACGTTTTAGCTCCCTTATGCTTAAGAGGGACTCAGTAATCACACAATTCTCTTTAAACTAATCTCGATTAGCATGCAATAGAGGGAAGAATAATTTGTATAACAATCTTATTTGTCGAACGGATAGAAAAAGTTATGTGAATGGAATTGTTTCTGTCTGACATACCTCCAATCCATATTTTTCGTATGCGATTAATATTTTTAGAAGCCCTGTCTTACAATTTGCAGTTCACATGTAGTACTTTATACTTACATATTCAATAATACTTAGTTCTTTCATGAATATCTAGGAGTAGGTTAGAGCACTTTCCGACGATATGCAGGGCGCCGTTTAATCAGCTTATACAGCCATAATGACTATCTCCGCATCTCTGCAATAAATTATTGCTAAAACATTTATTCTTTTATTTACTTAATGCTAATCGACAAACAATTAGCAGAAAGGGTCTTATTAATCTCTTGTAAGTATAAGGGAAATAAGAGTGTACCAAGGGTTAAAGTGATAGCTGGTTGCTATGTGATTGAAATTCCTTTGTTTTATGGACAATTGACAACTTCCTCTGTGAGAAAAGTGCAAGTATTTTAAAGCTGAAACTAATAACAAGGAATATCTATACAACGGTCAACTCCACGAAAAAAATGTGTTTGACATAAATTGTGCGTTTTATCATGATCTACATTTATTGTGCAGTAAGTTTTTGTGTTTCTCTTACGGTTTACTAGTTATGCTAAAAGCCATAAAAATTATGCAGAATAAAAGGGTATTTAAGGCTGTTCTCAGAAAATTCAGGATATACATTTTGTTTCTCATTTATGGCTTAAATATAAGCGATTGTAATCAAAATCGTTATAGCCATTTTTGAGAAAATCAGAATTTTAAAAAAGTTCCATATAAAAGGTAGTTGGAGGTGGGAGGATTTTCTTTAAAATCTTCGAGTCGCATCCTTGGAAGATATTGAAAGTAAATATCTAGGTGGATATTTAACGAACTTTTCGTTTTTGAGGTATACTGTCCACAGACACACACACACACACTCACACACAGACACAGACACACGCACATACACACGCACACCACGGACCTTTTTTTCCAAAAATAGTCCTTCTGAATTCATGGGGGACACAAAACATGTATTTCCGGTGGAATCAACAAGGGGGGGTAAGATAGAAGTAGGTTACATAATTTTATCATTAATAACTAATAAACTTATAGACCGATATGTAATAGACGTCAGTCAATATATAGAAATCCTTTGAGCAATTCTACCGGATACAATTGCGGCACTCCTTGAAGGTGTGGGAAGTAAAGAACGACCACTTAACACGTTAATGTGTATTGCTTAAAACTGAGAACACATACAATGTTTCGGATAAGTGGGTGCAACAAACCTTTATAAAACACATAAACAGCATCGTTTTAATGAAATTTGCGTGTTTCTGTAAAGCCTTTGTGGTTTTCGAAGTACCTATATGAAATTTCATAAGTGAAAAGGGATTCACCAGCTATTTAGTTTAAAAGGGTAACATTTAATTTGCCAGAATACTGTTACAAATATAAGATCATTAGATCTAAAAATATATTCGAGAGAAGAACAAATTCTTAAATCATTTAGGAAATTTTAGTAATAGGTATGTTTGTCTTCCATTGTTGAAATATGCCTGCTTATCAATGAATTATATTTATTAAACATTTCTTTTAACTAGGTATACGTAAGGTACCTACACACGCTTACACACATTTTCATATTCATTCTCTCTCTCTAGCCCACCTTTGTAGTATCTATAAACATAGCATGGCTGGCTTCCATCCTGGAAGGCCAGGACTTCAAACTCGAGTTTCCTGGATAAGACTCTTATTCCACAGAGTCTTCAGTTACTCGCAACTCTCACTCCTGGGTCGCTCCGCCGGTTCATTTGAGCAAGCAGGTTTGTTAAAAGGATTCGACAAAGTTGTCCAATGCCAAACCATCTACTTATAGACGACATGATCAGATAATGAGATGTCAAAACAATAATAGAAATCAGTTCAGAAGTAAGAGTAATAAAAACAAGAATTTTTGCAGACGATCGACAATTGATAGCTAAAAGTGAATAGGTCTGTAATATAAGTTAAATAAAAATATAAGTTAAATCAAAAATAACAAATCAATAATTTCTAATGTTTTACGTTCTTCATTTGACCTTCTCTATCGTTAAAAAGCTGATTCTTTTATGTGCTTCATACTAATGAGGAGCAGAAATGATCTGATTTCTTAGTTCCTTGTACACGCAATGCAAATAAGGAATATACAAATCCTTTAACCCTAGCTAGCATGGTCTGCTTTATTTAGAAGTTTTGTATAATTATTGGGAATTTTTCTCTCTTATATTTCGCTGCATTGTTGGATACCATTAACACTGAAGTACAAGCAGTATATGTTGAGACAAAGAAATGCTATTTTTATTCCTCGGACTAAATGAGGGCAGCAAATACCCCACGCCACCTCTCTCATTGCCTTCTGTCATTTTATCAAGTTTATTGTTTCTGTAATTAAACTGCGTTTTCAGAAGATCCTTTCAAAATTCTGGTTAAAGTGTAATTATAGTTTTTAAAGTACTGCTGTTTTTATAGCTTATTGTGAATTGGTAGGAATGTTAAATAAGGCTGTTAGTCCTAATAAGCGAAGTGTAATAGAAATGTTAGGTGGTGAAGCCAACAACTAACGATCAACTTGAAATAGTGATTCCGAAAACTAAAAATAAGCAAAGTGCTGAAGAAAAAAAGCTTCAAATTCTGTGTACAAATGTGATGAGAAACAGAGAAAAAATAAAAACCCGGCAAATTTGACACCTATTAAGGAATTGTCTAAAACGTATGTGTATAGCTGCCCTAAGTTAGTTCGCAATATACTCGTACTGCGTAATCGTATGAAGCCTTAGTAGGATTTTGAGGAGCATGCCCCTTTCCAACAATTTATGATAATACATCTGAAAAATACAGCATTACAACTTTTGATACTTTTACTTCATTTTTACTTTCTTTGCTTAGTACATGACCTCACAACACAAAAGAATCTGACGTGTTCCATTCACATGGTTTTCTCTACCTGCTCTGTAAACAAACTTCTTACAAAAGATTGGTCTTCTTTCTACACAATGCTAATCGAGATAAATATTAGCAGAATGTTCTTATTACTCAGTTCCTTATAAGAAGAAGGGAACTAAAGGAGTACGTTAGGCTACGGCGACAGTCAAACTTTTTAAAAAGCTGTCTATATGCGGTTGTCATTGGACTTTGCATTTTTGTATGGCTAGGAACAAAAACAATAAAGATGGATGATTTTATTTTTTAGAAAAGTATAAGTATTTTAGTATTAAAATAAGATCTGATTATTTTAGTATTGAAACCAATGTCAATATCTTGGAAATTGTTAGCTCTA
The DNA here is from genome assembly GCA_030762935.1 of Hymenopus coronatus. NCBI lineage: Eukaryota > Metazoa > Arthropoda > Insecta > Mantodea > Hymenopodidae > Hymenopus > Hymenopus coronatus. Next base: position 12,883,542 of record CM060890.1, read on the forward strand.
CAACAAAAATGTGACCGACATAAATTTTGTGAAGTGATTTTAAGAGCTTTACATTATTTGTGAAGTAAATTTTTGTTTATTTCTTATGGTTTATTAGCTATACAGAAGTCATTCAGAATTAAGAGGATTCAGGAAATTTAAGATATACATTGTATTTGCTGTGTATCTTTAATATACGTATTTTAATCAAAATCGTTAGAGCAATTTTTGAGAAAATTAACATTTTCGAACATTTTTTTTTTATTAAAGGGTAGTTTGAGTCGAAAATACTCGAGTAGCAAAACCTAAATATTTATTTTTTTATTGAACGGAATTTTCGTTTTTAGTTGCACGCACACACACGCACGCAAGCGCGCGCGCACACACACACACACATACGGTTTTTTCTCTAAAAGTACTTTTAATGGATTCAGGGGTCTCAAATCTTCGTATCGAATTTTTGGTAAAATAAACCTTCTTTACCTATTATGTATCTCTTTGCCTAAGCGGAACAGACTAAACGGCCTAATCCGTGTTGCAGGAGAAGAAAAAATACTTATTGAAAGGGAATTAATTAAATAAAAATACTTATTAAAAAAACAAAAAGACAGATTTATACACACAGACACATTTCTGAGTAGTTTTTATAAAACATGTTTCTAGATTCAGGTTCATTTAAAAGAAAACTCGATATTAAAATTTTGGATGAACCTCCTCCTCTTTTCTGTAAGTATAAACCGCAGAGAAAATAAAAATTAAAAATCCCATTTATAAAGGTAACCCTAAATTGCGATATTTTGTACGAAAAAAATTAGTGTAAATAGTAATTATGGTGAGGAGTATTACCGAGTCAGCTGGCAAAATTATGGAAATACTACTGATTAAATGATATCCATCGTTTCTTGTCGAATCAACAAAGAATCTCTTTAAAGATAACTTTTAATTAAAGGCAATTATTTAAAACAACACAAAATTAACCTAACATGGGTTATGACGAGAGTATAGTAGGTTATCACCCTCTTATATATAAGACCAAAATAAATTGCAAAAAGGGATACCAATATAAAGCAAATAAATGCCACACACAGTGAATAAAGTAAGGAAAGAACCAAAACTAAAATTCTCCAGAGTGGTAAGCGAGCTGACTTCTCACCCGGAGATCCCGGGTTGGATTTCTGGCTGGGGTAGGGAATTTCCTTTAACCAAAATAATTCCCTATCGCTCACAGCGTCTGGATGTATGTATGGCAGAGTGAATGTGAGTGTGTTTAAATAAAAAGAAAATTATTAAAACCTCAATGTTCAAGAACCTACAGACAACGAGTCGTTTCTTAAGTTAAAGTCTCTTAAAGGGATTACATGAAAGAAACAGTTACAAGAAGCTACAGAGTGGCAATTGCCACCTTATCTACTGTATGTCTGTAAAGCTTGAGCTCCATGAAAGTACAGAAACATAGAGTTCAGTAAGGTACCTTGGGCAAGTAAGGGGTTTCACCAAACTGAACAGAATCAAAATTAAGAAATAATGAATTACATTATAATTCAGTGATTCCACACCTCAGCTATTGATTGGACCCCAGGAGGATCAGATGAGAGGAATTACAGCGAGCAGCTGGAACCAGACGGTGGAAGGGAGCGTCCCTAACAGTTCCCATTTACTTCTTGTTCTCGACGAGGGGACCACTAGGTCTCACCAAAGCCCCTGAATCTACCCAACGCAATTCTGTCGCCCAGATCAGAGTTTCCAAAGTGCAGATACCTCCACGAGAGGGTCCCACCACCGCGGTCCATGCCAACACTTACAATCCTGAAAGAGACGATTGGATAAAATGGAGATAAATGATGCGGGAGAAAATTTTTGGAAATGAAGAAACCTTGCCAGCATTTACCTAATGACCAGGAAAACCCCCGAAAAACTCAAGGGTTAGAGAGGTCGGCTGCGGGGAACCTATCCCAAATGGTACGGTAACTGCATAAAACTATATCCTATACACGGTAAAGTAACGTATACATATATGGTCCTTCTAGAAATATTAGAATATTAAATGTTAATATATTAAACCTTTTTATTTATAGATACAATAGGACCTTAAAACAGCTTGAGGAGCAGAGAACGATGAGATATTAGACGTCCTAGAAAGCATTTGATTAATGCTTTATGAAGCACTTGCCTAATGATGACGATGATGAAATTCCAATAGTTAGTATCGTCTAATCATATACTTATGCTTTCTTATTTCTATTTGAACATTTATTAGAGTTTCGTGTAGCTGTAAGCATATGCCTCCTTCATAACAGATAACATTTTAAGCATCATCCAAAGTTTCTATGCAAAGAAAATGAGCATTTCCATTGCGTTTTTATACCTTCGTTGTTTTTATTTATTTCTCCCACAAACACCTTGGGTTCCATCCCAAGCGACCGCATCTGGGATTTGAGGTAGACAAAGCGCCATAGGGGCGGGGTTCTCCTGTTTCCCCCGTCATCGCATTCCACCGATGCTCTATCTATATTCCATGTGTCATCGTTTGCGGTGTCAGAGTAATAAAAGCGGACGTTAAGCACTATAATTTCCCCCGAACGCTAAGAGAGAATGCATAGAAAGTAATAAATAAAAACTTAATGCCTACTGTATCCATTATGTAATACTTATCTTTAAGTAAAGGCGCTAATCTACAAACTTGTGACGTAATAGATTTTTTTCTGTAATTCTGTGGAAGTACCACGAAAAGATATGCCGTGGTTTAATTGACCTTTAGAAACGGATACGCCTGCCAGGGAGGGATTTTTTCGAAGTATCGGAAGCGAATGACCCTGTTTTATAAATACTTTTAATGGTGACATATTCCCACCAATGCTGTGATCTGCAGCAGGCGGGTAACGGTGGCCAATGCCGCCAGCAAAGGAACTTCCGGCTAAGAGATGAGGAAGCCTAAAATGTTCATTCTACGTTCAACTTCAAGCATTATACTTCAAATACATTTTGTAACATACATACCTATACCTAATAGAGAGAACAAGTATTGCATTCCAAGCAAAATTCGATATCGCAATTTCATACAAAGTACATGTTTTGAGATCCCCGAATAACAAGAAGCAAGGAAAAGGTCCGTTTGTGCATGTATGTGAAAATACTATACTCAAAAGTAAAATACCAGCTAATACCAAACTTGATATTTACGTTTAATAAATGAGCCAGGTAGCTCAGGCGTTTCGTCTGAGATTGGTATTTTTTTTTATATAGAATACAGTTCCGGAGTCTGGTCGGGACTCCGGCGCTGTATATTCTACTTTTATTTACCTAATTTTACTTTCTCTACACGAACTATGTACACAATATATAGAGAAGGTATTGTACTCCATCCAAAAATTTGATACCAAGATTTCACCGGAAATATATGTTTTAGGGTCCCCTTTATCCAAAAAAAAAAACATTTTCAGAAAAAGTCCATGTGTGAATGTGTGTGTATGTGTGTGTGTCTGTGAACACGATAACTCAAAAATGAAAAGTCGGTAATATACGTAACTTGGTATTGAAGTTTAGTATAACCAGTAACCCGTAAGAGATACACAAAAACTTACTTTACAAAAATGTAGATCTTGTTCAAATACGCAAGTTATGTCATTACATTTTTTTTCGTGGAGCTTACCGTTTTCGAGGTATTCCTTGTTATTAGTTTCAATTGTGTTATGCAAAAGTCATCCACAATGAAGATGCCTCGGAGAATATTTCAGAAAATTCAAGATATAAATTTTATTTGTGAGGAAAGTGTCTTAAAAATATGTTATTTTAATCAAAATCGTTACATTTAGAAAATAAAAATATCGAAAATATTTCCATCTAAAGATTAGTCAGGGGTGAAGGATTTTCTTGAAATATGCCGATTTTGACTACCAAGTTTGGTATTTAATTTTTTAGTTGTGTTGTTAAACTGTTCACCTATATGGCCCGGGTTCGATCTCAGGGAAGAGCGACGTCTTTCTTCTGTTTCCCCCGCCATTTATTGGAACAAGTGCTACATTATCATCTTGCTACACGTACTCACATTCATACGCTCTCTGACCTAGAGCTCTGCTCTTACACAGGCGTCCTTCCCCATCCTTGTAAGCCGAGGCTCTCGGAGCAAGGGCCCTTCTTGCTCTTCATGAAGATGTCAGTTGGATTTTTTTTTAAATACAGTTCCGGCGCTGTATTCCTTTTTTCTCCGGCTTCCTGCATTTCCTTAGATTACCGTATTATTCTTAACGTTTTCCTTATACATATACATACACAAACATAGACACATTTACAAACACAGAAACACCCATGCCCAAGGCGGGACTTGAACCCACGATCCTCTGCACCACGAAGCACCAAAGTGAGACAGCCACCACCGGGATCGGCTGTAAAAAAAAAAATTATCTGGGTAACTCACCCTAATCTATCTCTTAATATAGACAAACATTTACTACACAAAAATGTAGATATTGTTAAAGCACAATACATTTATATACTTACATTTTTGTGTAGAGTTAGCCATTTCCTAAATATTCCTTATTATTGGTTTTAAAATTTTCAATGTTTAGAATTTTCTCAAAGGAGAGGCCGTTTTTCAATTGTCTTTTTCATGAAAAGAGAAGAAAATCTTAATTGCTTCACAAAACAACCAGCTTTTAAAAGACTTGACTATCGCTTTATTCTAGTGCATCCCCTTGTTTGCAGTCTACTTTAAGGAAACAAACAATAAAACATTTCTGCTAATGTTTATCTCAATTAGCATGAAGTAGAACGATGAATAAGCCTTTGTGATATTAGTTTATCGCATAATAGGTTGATGGACACATTTTTACAGCTTGTGTCAAAAGTATCCTGGCAGTTAGAGAATGTAATCAATTTATCAGCAGAATTAACCAAGGTTTCAATATCAAGCTTTGAAATAGTGAAAACGGGTATGAATAAATGCAGAAGAACTAAGAGACAATAGCTCTTAGAGAAAACGATCACAAAATTGCTGCAAGCTGTAACAGTGATTGTGATTTTCCAAACTTTAGGAAAGCAACTTTCTACATCATTTTCTTGACATAAATTTTGAGTTTGTGAGCATAGAGTTTTTATCAAGAGAGCATCAAATAAAATTCAATAGGTATCTATTATTGGGAGGAATGTATAGTATAATACTTGAGCTACCAGGTTAAGTGGTAGAAAAAGTGATATAATGTTAACAATTATATCATTTTGTGACAGACAAAATAACTTTCTGGATATGAACTTAACAAAGTGGCACAAGACATAGCTATCAAAACATTAGTAAACGGCCTTTTATTCTTGACCATTCTCGTAAAAGACAACAAGCCCATTCTGAGCACATGGTCACTATTCCCTCGAACCACAGATGACGGCAAAGTAATGCATTTTTGCCACTTTGCCTTGTTTTAGAACGGCAAGGGTATAGGTAGGAATGCAGGGCAGACCAATGAATAATATTTTACTTTCTGTAGATAGAGAAGGTATGTATTATATTCCATCCGAATATTTGGGTCTAGATTTCATCGAAAAGATATGTTTAGAGGTCACTGAATAAAAATATTTAAGAAAATTCCGCACGAATGAAGAATAGCACAAATCAAAATCAAGAATTCCGATAATGCCAAACCTTGCATTTAAGTTCAGTATATATCTGAACGATTTTCAGGAAAAATTTCATATCCAAAATTTTACATGGAACTAGGAACATTCTTTTCAATCTTTTTAGTGTAATTACCACATGTTTAAACGTTATAAAAAACAGAATACATATATTGAAATTTTTGGAAGACTTGATCATTTGAAATAATTTTAAATAACTGATGAACGATAACAGATAGAAAACATTTTAAGTGTTTTATTCAGAGGACTTTACATGTCTTTTCTGCAAACCAAGATAAACATTAGCACAAGAGATCTTATTACTTGCTTCCTAGTGAAACAAGGAAATATATACACTAGACTTAACCGACAGTGACATCTTTTAAAAACTGGTTTCTATATGATTGAAATTCGGTTCTCTTTCGTGACTAGGATTAAAACTCTGATGTGTACCATTCACATGACTTTCTCCATATCCCTGCAACAAATAATACTTAAAAAGCTTATATTTCTATTTACTTTATGCTAAGCAGAAAAAATTAGCAGAAATAGTCATATTACTCGCTTCCTTGTAAGTAGAAGCGAAATAAGGGACAGCCGTAGGTTAAAGTGATAGCCAAAAGCTGCTTGCTATGTCAATAAAGTTCCTTTGTTTATATGCATAGGAGTTGGCAAGTTCCTGTATGAGAAAAGTATACGTTTTTCATAGCAGAAACCAAAAATAAGGAATGTCACAAAAACGACGAAAAAAATGTATATAACATAAATTGTGTGTTTTAAAGTGCTCTATATTATTTGTGCAGTAAATTTTTTGTCCATCTCTTACGGTTTAGCAGTCATTCAAAATTTAGTAAGATTCATCTACTCTTCAGAGGCTATTCCCAGAAAATTCGAGATATACATTTCATTTGTCAGTTAAATATGTTTAATATCCGAAATTTTAATCAAAATCGTTAGAGCCATTTTTGAGAAAATCAAAATTTTCGAAAAAATTTCCATGCAAAGGGTAGTTGGGGGTGGGGGGATTTTTCTCAATATCGCATCCCTGGAAGATACTAAACTTAAATACCAAGTTTGGTATTTTACCAACTTTTCGTTTTTGACTTTTCGTATACATAGACACACGGACACACGGACACACACACACACACACACACACACACAAACACACATACACACACGGACCTTTTTGTGAAAATGCTTTTTTTGGATATTGGGGACCCTAAAACATATATTTCCGGTGAAATCTCGATATCGAATTTTTGGTGGAGTGCAATACTTTCTCTATGCACTATGTACATAGTGGGTATGGAGAAAGTAAAAATCTGATTGTACCATTCACATGACTTTACTACATCTATGCAACAAATTATTCTTATAAAGCTTATACTTCTGTTTTACTTCTTGCTAATCAGAAGAAAAAAAAATAGCAGAAATTGTCTTATTACTTGCTTCCTTGTAAGTAGAAGCGAAATAAGGGAGTACCGTAGGTTAAAGTGATAGTCAAAAGTGGTTGCTATGTGATTGAAGTTGCTTTATTTGTATGGGAGCAGTTGCAAATTCCTGTATGAGAAAAGTATACGTTTTTTAAAGCAGAAACCAAAAGCAAGGAATGTCACAAAAGCGATGAACACCACGAAAAAAAAAAAAATCTGTTGTGACCCATTCACATGACTTTCTCTACATCTCTGCAACAAATTATTGTTAAAAAGTTTATACTTCTATTTACTTCATGCCAATCTAGAAAAAATTAACAGGAATAGTCTTATTACTTATTTCCTTGGAAGTAGAAACCAAATGAGGGAGTTCCATAGGTTAAAGTGATAGTCAAAAGCTGGTTGCTATGTGACTGAAGTTCCTTTGGACAGGAGTTTGCAAATTCCTGTATGAGAAATGCTTAAGTTTTTAACGATGAAACCAAAATTAAGGAATATTTAAAAGATTATCAATTCTATGAAAAAATTGTGTATAACATAACTTGTGTGTTTTATCATTCTCTACATTTTTTGTGTGGTAAGTTCTTGTCAAACTCTTACGGTTTAGCAGTTATTTAAAATTTCGTAAAATTCATCCAGAATAAAGTAATCTTCAGAGGCTATTCCCAAAAAATTCAAGATATACATTTTATTTGTAAGGTAAATATAATTAATATAGGATATTTTAATCAAAATCGTTAGAGTCGTTTTTAAGAATATTAAAATGTTCGAAAAAACTTCCATGTAAAGGGTAGTTTGAGGTGGGGGAATTTTTCTCAAAATATTCGTGTCGCATCCCTGGAAGATACTAAACTTAAATTCCAAATTTGGTATTTTACCGACTTTTCGTTTTTGAGTTATCGTGTTCACAGACACACGGACACACGGACACACTGACACACGGACGCACACACGGACCTTTTTCTGAAAACACATTTTTTGGATACAGGGGATCCTAATACATATATTTGCGGTGAAATCTCGGTGGAGGTGTGGAGTGCAATACCTTCTGTATACACTATAAACATAGCACGTATAGAGAAAGTAAAAATGTATAAAACATAAATTGTGTGTTCTAACGTGCTATACATTTTGTGCAGTAAGATTTTGTCGATCTCTCACGGTTTAGCAGTTATTCAAAATTACGTAAAATGCATCCAGAATAAAGTACTCTTCAGAGGCTTTCCCAGAAAATTAAAAATAAACATTTTATTTGTCAGGTAAATAACTTTAATATACGGTATTTTAATCAAAATCTTTACAGCCATTTTTGAGAAAATCAAAATTTTCTAAACAAGTTCCATGTAAAGGGTGGTTTGGGGGGGAGGATTTTTCTCAAAATCTTCGTGTCGCAAAGACACTTAACTTAAATACCAAGTTTGGTATTTTACCGACTTTAAGTTTTTGAATTATCGTGTTCACAGACACACGGACACACATAGACACACACGCGGACGTTTTCCCGAAAATGCCTTTTTTAGATAAAGGGGACCCTAAAACATATATTTCCGGTGAAATCTCGGTATCAAATTTTTGGATGGAGTGCAATACCTTCTCTATACATAGTGCGTGTAGAGAAAGTGAAAATCCGATGTGTTGCATTCACATGACTTTCTCTATATCTCTGCAACAAATTATTGTTAAAAAACAATAATTTTTTATGCTTCTATTTAGTTCATACTAATCGAGAAAAAAATAAATAGCAGAAACAGTCCTATCTCTTGCTGCCTTGTAAGTAGAAGCGAAATAAGGGAGCACTATTGGTTAAAGGACAGTCAAAAGTTGAATGCTATGTGACTGAAGTTCCTCTGTTTGTATGGACTGGAATTGTTAAATTCGTGTATGAGAAAAGTATGTTTTTTAAAGCTGAAACCAAAAGACAAGGAGTATCTCAAAAACGACTATCTCCACGAAAAGATATACATAAGATAAATTGTGTGTTTTAAGGTGCTGTACATTTTTTGTGTGGTAAGTTTTTGTCCATGTCTTACGGTTTAGCAGTTATACAAAATTCCGTAAAATTCATCAAGAATAAAGTAGTCTTCAGAGGCTATTCCCAGAAAATTCAAAATATACATCTTATTTGTCGTGTAAATATCCTTAATATAGGAAATTTTAATCAAATTCGTTTGAGCCATTTTTAAGAAAATCAACATTTTCAAAAAATTTCCATGTAAAGGGTAGTTTGTTGGGGGGGGGATTTTTCTCAAAATCTTCCTGTCGCATCTCTGGAAGATACTAAACTTAAATACCAAGTTTGGTATTTTACCGACTTTTCGTTTTTGAGCTAGCGTGTTCACAGAAAAACCGACACACGGACACACGGATACACACACACACACACACCTACACACACGCGGATCTTTTTCTGAAAATGCTTTTTTTTTTAATACAGGGGACCCTAAAACATATATTTCCGGTGAAATCTCGGTATCAAATTTTTGGGTGGAGTGCAATACCTTCTCTACACACTATGTACATAGTACGTATAGAGAGAGTAAGAATAGGAATGACAAATTACATTTAGGTAAAGTTTTAATGATTTTAAAATTTAAATAACAATGAGTAATTTGGAAACGGCTGAACTTCACAAAAATAAAGTATGTGACTTGCATCATTAGCTTTAACGAGGTCTACGTTTTTGTGAATAACGTCTTCTTCTGAAGTGAAAGCTGAAGCTTTCTTGACGAGGTATTAGCTCTAAATTTTATGTGGATTTTAATCAGATAAATACATGGATTGATATTTGGAAAATGTGCATCATCTTCGTTTTCAGGGTAAATGGAAAAAATATAGAGTTGAGATTTCTGTTTTTATCAGATACATAAATGTCATTCAGAATGAAGGGATCTTCATAGGCTATTTCCAGAAAATTCAAGATATAATATTATTTTTCATAGAAATAATCTTAATCAAACTATTTTTGGGAAAATAAAAAACGTCTATAAAATTTTCACATGCAAAGCGTTGTTTGGGTGCGGTATTTTCTTGAAAATTTACGTGTCGCATCCTTGGAAGAGGATAGGCACATATTTAAGTTTGGTATTTAACTGATTGTGCATGTTTGAGTTATCATATTTGCCCACACAAACACATAGAGATCTTTTTCTAAAACTGATTATTTTCACTAAGTAATATAGAAAGAAAAATATGTAAAAGCAGATTATTTAAAGCACGTAATTTATTGTAAATAACTTTTTTGTAACGTCCGCTATGTTTGGTTTGTGTCTGTTATATTTAAAGTGCTGTCACTCTTCGGCTGTTCCTCGTCGTTAAGGAGTCGAGTATGACATTTTAACATCAATATCAATTATTAAGCATTTAGCTATATTGCAAAGGTAGGGTGAAATTGACAAATTCAGTACCTCAAACTTTAACCACGGATCTTCTGGTTTCCGTCAAGCTTCTCTAACCACTGAACTACCATGGCAAGATTCCGATAAAGCCTTAAATTCCCAAATTGACTATTCCGTTTTTCCCAGTAAACCACACAAGGAGATTTCAAATTATTTTGAGATAACATTTCTGGTGGCTTATGATATCGTATGTCTTTAAGTCCCAGGCTAGGTAGTTTTTAACCAGCTAGTAGGTCAATTATTTCATTTTATTATCTTTATTATCATTGTACCTAAAACGAAATATATACAGAAAATTAAGTGTTCACATTTTATCTCAATCAAATCCGCTGCCGCAAAATAGTTTCTAGACCGGCCACTATACATGATTAAGGGTAAAGAAAGTCATGTGAATGTAAATAATCAGAATTACCTACCTACCTACCTACCTACCTACTAATAGACAGAGCTGTGGCTTTGTTGCGCATATGCAATATATTGCTGTAAACAGTCCGTGTTACCTGAATACGAAAATTTTATGTATATATTCCTAAAAGAATTAAAAATAAAGTGTAGATAATCATATTATTTTAAATGCTATTTTGATTGAAATATGTTAATCTTGTAACGGCTATATCAAATAAGAGAGAGTATGAACCGTCTCAATTTAATTATGTAGAAGAAAAATGCACCTCAAGAAGAAAACATGTGAAATATTTTGCAAAATTTTTGGTTTATTAAAATATCAACAAACTAGCTAAGTTATGATTTTATTATGGTTTCTGAATTAAATAAGCTGTTTTATAAGAACTCTTGTTTTTTATTTGATCGAAAAAATTACAGTGAGCACAAAGTATATAAGATATAAACGTCCTAAAATGAAGACATTTCCGTTTGTTGCAATTATTTCATACCTAGTGTTTTACTTCAGCCACAAAACACACTTGAGCATTATCGTCACGCAAACATACCCAGGCATAGAAATATTGCGGTAGTTACTTAAGAGCTCACGTTTTGTGTTTCCTACCAAAGCTTGAGCAGCATCTTCTTGCAGTCTTAGCCTACCTCAAGAGCAGGAAATGCGCGGCTTTCTTTCTGCAGTGGTTCTAGACTTATAAAGGAGGACATTACATTATTCTCAGAAAACGCATTGAGAAGATTAGACGACATCTTATAAATCTAATTCGCGAATGAGAAATGTTTTGCCTGATCGGAGCAACATTTGTCCTATCCAAAAGACCCCAAAAGTGCCTCTGGAAGTCTTTGACCGAGGTGCCGAAGTTTCCACGCTCCTGGGTAAACTCACATCGCTCGACAGGATGTACAGTCCAGGAAGACACTCTGTATTTAATATCATACTGCAAATGTTTCAGTGTTGGGCAAAAATAGTGGAGATTAGTTTAAATAATGACCTCCCTCACGGATAGTGCTAGAATTTACACTATACTTTGTAATTTTACTTTCTCTACATGATATGTATTTGGAGAAGGTATTACACTGCACCCAAAAAGTCGGTATAGAGATTTCACTGCAAGTAGGAAAAGGTCCGCGTGTGTGTGAACTCGATGATTAAAAACGAAAAGTCAGTAAAATACCAAGTTGATGTGACACAAACATTTTGAGAAAAATCTTTCCACCCCAAATAACCCTTTACATCAATACCCTTTACTATCCTTTTAAAATGTTTGATTTTTTAAAAAAAAATGACCCTAACGCCTTTGATTAAAATATCGTATATTAAAGTATTTATGTGATAAATAAAATGCATATCTTGAATTTTCTGTAAATGCTGCCAGACCTCTTTATTATGGATGAATTTTCCTGAATTTTGCACGACTGGTAAACCGTAAGAGATAGACAACAATTTACTACACAAAAATGTAGACGTCGTTAAAACACACACTTTATGCTATTTTTGTTTTGTGGAGTTGACCATTTCCGAGAATTCTGTGTTATTGTTTTAAGTTTTAAAATACTTAAACTTTTTTCATACGGGAACTTACAGCTTCTGAGGGATTTCTATCACATGCAACCAGCTTTTAAAATATTTGAATATCGCTTAGCCTAGTGTACTTCCTTGTTTGCCGTCTACTTACAGGGAAGCAAGTAATAAGACAATGTCTGCTAACGTTTATCTCCATTAGCTTTTAAACAATAATTCGTTACAGAGATGTAGAGAGAGTTATGTGAATGGAACATGAGTTTTTTATGCTTACATTGAAGGTAAAATCCACAGTATAATTGCACTTCGAATTGTAAAGGGTAGATCGAAGAGTGGTCCCAGAGTATCGCAGACCCAAAGGAGCCATTGCTAACAGATTTTAAATCCTGCATGGCTACTGAGCCAAACATCGTATTTAATTACTAACCAAAAGATTTAATATTTGAATTCTTGAATTCATAGCATTACGTAATAACTTAATACACTTCATATGATTCGCGTTACCATAGCAAGCAAATGAAAAGTTTAAATGTAAGTAAGCAAATATTTTTAAAAAATTTAAAAAACTTTGCGATAATATGGTTCTGCTGCACTTGAAATATAAAATTAAAAGCCAAATCAGATTAAATTAATATATCAGAACCAATAAAGAAGACTCCGATGCGCCATGTTTACATGCTTTTATCTGCCTATTCTTCAATAAACTATTATTATTACAAATATTATTCTTCTATCCATCTCAGGCCAATTGAGAACAAATAGTTTTATTACACATTTCCTTTAGAGCAATTGCGACAGCAAACCCTTCTAATAGCAGATAGCTCATGCTTTGCATGTCTACGAGAGAAAACAATTTGATGTGTTATAGTCATATGCCTTTCTCTAACTACTCCACAAACTTCTTACAAAAGATAATTCTTCTTTCAACACCATGCTAATAGAGACAAACATTAGCAGAATTTTATTATTTACTTCCTTATAAGTGCAGTGGAACTAAGGGAATGTACTATGCTAAAGTGATGCCAAATGTTTTTAAAGGTTGTCGTTATGCGATTGTCATTGCAAATCGCTTCTTTGCTTGGCCAGGAGTAGAACAAAAGAAAAACGGGCACTTCCGTCTGAGAAACGTAAAAGTACTTCACAATTGAAACTAATAACAAGGAGTACCTCAAAAACTGCAAGCTCCACGAAGAAAATGTATATGACATAATTTGAGTATTTTAACAAAATCTACATTTTTTGTATTGCAAATTTTCATCTATCCCTTACAGTTTAATAGTTAAGCCAAATTAAGCAAAATTCTACCAGAATAAACAGGTCTTTAAAAACTAGTCTCAGAAAATTCAAGATACACATTTTATTTGTCATAGAAATGGCTTTAATGTGCGGGATTTTAATCAAAATCGTTGGAGCCATTTTTAAGAAAAACAAAATTTGCGAAAATTTTTCCATATAAAGAGTAGACAGGGGGGATTTTCTTGAAAATCTTCGTGTCACTTCTTCGGAAGAGACCAAGTTTGGTACTTAACCGTCTTTTAATTTCTGAGCTATGCTGTCCACAGACCCACACACATTCACACACAGACAGACAGACACACAGACAGACAGATACACACACGGACCTGTTTCTGAATATGCTTTTTTGGATTCAGGGGTCCTAAAACATGTATTTCCGGTGAAAACTCGACATCGACTCGGAATATATTGCACTATCCGGACCAAGGAACGCTGGTCCATGCTTCAACATTCATGGTGGCAAGGGAAGAGAATGTATAATGTGTACCGCTTTGAGAATCTACCCCGAGGGAACAGGATGATACTGGTCGGGACGACGAGCCCTGAGGAGCTAAAGTTATAAAAGAACATACTGCTAGAGTTTAAGAAGTCAGACAATCCGCTTACGTTATTATCGGCATTTTTCATCCATTATTATAAGAAATTCCTGGACTGTTCCTAATAATTGAAAACGGGAAGGATTAACCAAACATCTGCTAGATTATTAAGTGATTTCATATAGGTCAGTGGGAGATATATGCAATTAATTAATAACGACGGGTAATCTGTGATACTTTTTTACGCGTTGCCCAATGTTGAGGGTTCCAATTGTAAGCCGCAAAGGTAACTGAGCCCATCGAAAAGCCAATTATTCGCGCGACAGGTAATAGGAGAAACATGAAAGCATCATTCGAGTTTAAAAAGCTGTCCATGAAAAGTCAAAGTAAGGTTTTCATTGTCCAGTGTGTGGAAATAACTTTGCCTCTTTCGTCATCATTATTTCCTTGCCATCATCCAATGAATACAAATTTCTCATGATTGCAGTACTAATAGCTAGGGTTACTATTTCTTATTTGCCTTGCTATTTTACAGTCTATTCCTAATAAATTAGGTGTAATTGCTTTAGTTATATCAATTGCAATCTTATTCTTAGTACCTTTAACTATTACAAACTCACGAGGATTACAATATTACTCAATAATAATTGGATAATATTATCAGTAGTTAATGTAAAAACTTACACGTCGGATAATGGACGTATCGGCTACTCCAAAAAGCCGAGTAATGCTATCCAGAGATCGTAGAACGCCAATTGCTTAGAATTTGGGTGCACAGCTATGTCGATTAAAGGTTGTGGCTCTGGCTTTAAGTGTTTTACTGAATTGATCATCCTGAGGCAAATCTCCTCAACTACGTTTAAAGTTTTTTTTTTTTTTTTTTTTTTTTTTTTAGCAAATTAGCCACATCAAAAGGCTGGCTTTTTCCCCCTTATGAGTTTAGCAACTATAGCTAGTACTCAGAATATTAGGGGTGACATTTCATGTCGACCGCTCCTGTTGCCACTAAAGAGGGTCACAGAGTTTTCTTTGGGTTCTATACCTGACAAACATCGATACTGTTTTTGAAATATCTGTTGTTTCTGTACCTTGACAGCATATTCAGCATTTCAGAACATAATATTAAACTATATTATTTACCTTCATGAAGCGCGAACAAGAATTCTTCCTTCCATTCAATTCGAAATGGAGCAATGGGCGTGCTTATGAAACGGCATTGAACGTTTCTCACTGAATGTTTATTCTGGTGATCTACTACCTGGTTGCCGATCTGCCCGTATTATGTCACGTTTCGTGGGAGATGTGAAAGTGTGAGAGTATGCAGATCGGCATGTCTGTCTTAGATACGTTAACATAGCAAATGACCCAATTGCTGCTTAATTGACGTATACAAATATTCCTTCGTGCGTTAAAAGAGTTGGAGAACTCTACAGGGCTGTTTGAAGTTAAAACGGGCGTGTGGGGACCCGGAGTGCGCGACCTTCGTTTCACATAGCGAGCGCGATTCGCTGACCGTCTCCACTGATAGTCTGCTTACCCTCCCCGTATTTAGGACTGACATCCTCTAGGACCTACTAGCGGTGCCCAGGGGTCAGAAGCCTGTCTGGGACCTAACGACACGTAATCACAGAATGAAGAACCTGGAAAGAGTGGTGGGTTCGTAGCCAGGAATGAGCGTCAGGAAGTGAATGATATGAAATGAAAGCGAAATGGATGATAGGAAAGGTGATGATGGAGTAATTGGTGGAATTAGTGGTGAGGGAAACCGAAGGACCTGGAAATAACCCGCCCAGACTCTTTTCTCCACTTATATATGGGGCTTGGGGTCGAACAAGAGCCCCTAGTGGGAGGTCGCCACGGCGTCGCCAGCCGCTGATAAGCAAGCGGTGTAAATCGAAGGTCCTCACACCAGTTTCCCAGAGTCTGATTTTAACTTGAAATATCCCCGTTGAGTTCTGCTAATCTTTTAACGAATGAAGGGGTTTTCTGAACACGTCAAATAATGGGCAGTTGGTAGAGACCAGTGGACAATTAATGTAAAGGACCATGTGCACTCTGATAATATTAAAGTAAGCGTAAACATGAGTAGTTCAGATAGAACGGGATAGCCAGGGCGATAGCGTCTGTGGCCTGTATCCCGAAGGTACTAGACCCAAATCCTCGAGCCAACCATCTAACTGGGATTGTCGTGGTTTCTCCGAGTCACCAAGGTGAATGCCGAATAAATAATTTAATAATGCAACCCAGTGTTGCACTTGGGTTTAAACAATAGCATGTGCTGCCACCACAAGGAGCACAATGGCAACCTAATGCCACAGCACGGTATGTGTAAGATCTCTGTGCAGACGCGTCCAAGCAAGATAATGTGCTACAGGGATAAGACCTAGAATGCTCACTGCCCAGTATACACCGTTTTACGAGGTGACTGCTAACAGATTCGATAAGATATAGCCACCTAATTAAAAACGTGTAAAATAAAATAGAGGAATAAAACAAATAATTCAAATCTGGTGTCATGAGAATGTCTTTTTATTCAATAGCTGACTCAATATTCTTCTGAATCCAATACTAGTTTAAACTAACATTCTGGTTTATTTACATTTTCTCAAGTACACAGAGAATGAACATTTTACACGCCAAATAGATATTATATCTTCAATTTGCTATAATTACTCTGTATGAGTGTTTGTGTGGTCTGAGGGTTCCAAACTAAGGTTACAACGAGCTTATTGTATGTAAGACCCAGGAGGATGAGAGAATTATTGACCGGTGGCCGAAATTGGACCATGGAGGGTCAGTAGTATGGTCCCAACTCCTTCACACCGCTGAGGCTGTATTTACAAAGCGCTTTCTTCACCACGGTATGGCGCCACCACCGCCAACACTTACAAATCTGAAACAGACTGGTTGGATGACATGGAGATAAAATGAAGCAATAGGAAGCTCGGGAAAATGAAGACACATCGCCAGCATTCGCATAGTAACCCACAAAGCTCCCGAGAAACCTAGCGTCAGAGAGGTCGACCATGGAATCGAACCGACGTCAATCCGAATGCAGGTCCCCAGTCGAATGGCTGAATCACCTAATTAAGTACCCTATATAGTTGTTTTCATTGTAGGTGAATATTCTGTAAATGCGAAATTTTATAACATGAACAGAAAGTATATATTTTACATAAATATAAAGTTCATAAATACGCACAGTTAACTTCAAAATTACTTTCACGACATAAGACACATCTTCGAAACAATTCGTGGGTTTTGTTTGAATTTCTCCCCATTTTACGCAATAAACTTGGAAATAAGGTAGCCTCTTTCTAATACTCGTAGATCGTCACCTGCCATTTTCTGAGATATGACAGTTTGAAGATGGCAGCAGATACTTGATGTATAGCCTCTAAGAATGCTGAAGATTAATCTACTGCTGCGTTTGCTATGAGATGTTCACCGTATTGTGTTGAAAATGGTCGGCGATATAACCTGAACACTGCATTATTTGTTTCATCCTGTGAATTAATTAATATATTTGCAGTTTTTGCAAACTTACTCTATGTAGTCAAATACATAAAATAAGTTTACAGTTATATTATACTGTATTATTAGAATTAGGTTTTCTGTACCGACGGTCTGATAGTTGATTTCACGAGGCACGTATACTTAGAATCGTGATATAGTCATTTAATAAGATCAATTATATATATTTTTAAGTAATTTTAATTTTTCAAACGTTTATATTGAAATTCAGTTTGAGGTACACAGAATTAATGTAAAATCAACTACTGTATGAACCTGATTTCATTGCGATTTTGAAACAATAATGTGAATAATTATTATTTATAGGATAACCACAAATTATTTTGGCAAATTACAATAGTAGTTAAGCTATGAGAGAGCAAGGGCTAGGACTAATTCGCATACATGGGAAAGATACGGAATTCAAGGAGGCGGGGAGTCTTTAGCGAGAGATCAGGACTAGGACTAATCAGTATACATGGGAAAGATACGGAATTCAAGGAGGCGGGGAGTCTTTAGCGAGAGATCAGGGCCAGGACTAATCAGCATACATGGGAAAGATACGGAATTCAAGGAGGCGGGGAGTCTTTAGCGAGAGATCAGGGCCAGGACTAATCAGCATACATGGGAAAGATAGGGAATTCAAGGAGGCGGGGAGTCTTTAGCGAGAGATCAGGACTAGGACTAATCAGTATACATGGGAAAGATACGGAATTCAAGGAGGCGGGGAGTCTTTAGCGAGAGATCAGGGCCAGGATTAATCAGCATACATGGGAAAGATACGGAATTCAAGGAGGCGGGGAGTCTTTAGCGAGAGATCAGGGTTAGGACTAATCAGCATACATGGGAAAGATAGGGAATTCAAGGAGGCGGGGAGTCTTTAGCGAGAGACCAGGGCTAGGACTAATCAGCATACATGGGAAAGATACGGAATTCAAGGAGGCGGGGAGTCTTTAGCGAGAGATCACGGCTGGGACTAATCAGCGTACATGGGAAAGATAGGGAATTCAAGGAGGCGGGGAGTCTTTAGCGAGAGATCAGGGCCAGGACTAATCAGCATACATGGGAAAGATACGGAATTCAAGGAGGCGGGGTGTCTTTAGCGAGAGATCAGGGCTAGGACTAATCAGCATACATGGGAAAGATACGGAATTCAAGGAGGCGGGGAGTCTTTAGCGAGAGATCAGGGCCAGGACTAATCAGCATACATGGGAAAGATACGGAATTCAAGGAGGCGGGGTGTCTTTAGCGAGAGATCAGGACTAGGACTAATCAGCATACATGGGAAAGGTAGGGAATTCAAGGAGGCGGGGAGTCTTTAGCGAGAGATCAGGGCTAGGACTAATCAGCATACATGGGAAAGATACGGAATTCAAGGAGGCGGGGAGTCTTTAGCGAGAGATCAGGGCCAGGATTAATCAGCATACATGGGAAAGATAGGGAATTCAAGGAGGCGGGGAGTCTTTAGCAAGTGATCAGGGCTAGGACTAATCAGCATACATGGGAAGGATAGGGAATTCAAGGAGGCGGGGAGTCTTTAGCAAGTGATCAGGGCTAGGACTAATCAGCATACATGGGAAGGATAGGGAATTCAAGGAGGCGGGGAGTCTTTAGCGAGAGATCAGGGCTAGGACTAATCAGCATACATGGGAAAGATAGGGAATTCAAGGAGCTCATACTAGGAGGAGAGGGAACCTCACCTAGGCTCAGAGTATTAGATGTATTTTTCAGTCCTTTGGGGTCCCTTTCAAGGGCTTTTGCTTTAGTTAACAGTTATTTATATGGTTTTTCTACGAAATTTAACATTTTCAACGATTATTGGTATAGCCAAATGTGTTTGAGAACATTTTTTATTATTGTTTTGCAGTATTTTCTCTGCTTTTTGAATGCTTACAAATTATTAATAACACTTATTGAGGAGTTTTAGGTTGCTTGGACAGCAATGATTTTAATGGCATTTCGTTCCATTTGGAGAATGTTTAGTTCTCTAGGTCAGCTATTTTCAGGGTACCTTTCATATATTTTAGCTCTTTTTCAACTGATTTCACGATATTTTGTGGGTATTTAGGGCTCTAAAGCTATTAATTTAGGTTTTTCAGACGTTTTTGCTCATATTTTACAGTGGTTTCTATTGCTTTTGACACTTTTATAAGCATTTTAGTATGATTTATTGTTCATTTTCAGCTATTGTAGTGTTTTCTCATGCATTTTTAGGGATTTGTGAGATGATTTTAGGGCTGCCACTTTTTTTAGTATGCTTTTTAATGGCATTCCCTGTCATTTGGAGGATATTTAGGACTCTAGGACAGCTAGCTGAAGGGTATTCATCAGACTTTTTAGCTCCTTTTCCACTTCCTTCGAGCCATTTTGAAGATATTTGGAATCCTAAAACAGGCATTTTAGGCGTTTTGCAATGGGTTTTCGCTCATATTTTATATTATTTTGCAGTCTTTTCTGATGTTTTTTTTAGCACTTTTACAAACATTTTTGTACCTTTTTAGACTATCTTTCAGTACCTGTAATGCTTTCACATACATTTTCAAGATATTAATGGTGATCTGGAGCGTTGTCACTGTTGTTTTAGTATGTCTTTAATGTAATGCTATACCATTTGAAGAGGGGTTTAGAACTGAGATCAGAGTATTGATAAGATATTTTAGCTCTTTTTCATACATCTCGAATTGTTTGGTTGGTATATAGGATTCTAAAACAGGCATTTTAGCCGTTTTCAGGCGTTTTGAAAACATTTTACAGTATACGTATACTTTTATAAACATTTTAGCATATTTTGAATCTATTTAGCAGAATTTTGTAGTGCTTTCTGTCTCCTTACATATAATTTACAACTTCAAAGCTATTAGGGTAGTGTTAAACCCTTAGGCGATATTTATTTCAACCAACTTTGAATGCATTTTTGGAAGTTTTGTAAGAACTCTGTGACAGCGACGAAGGTGTACTGACGATATTTTAGTTCGGTTAGGAGCACTTTAAGCGTATTTGAGGGCATACCATTGTCATGACGGCTTGTAACTCTTTTTAATGTTTTATAATAATTAATGTAACTTTTGTGCTGGTTCAGGGGGTTCCCATCAACAATTTTGTGTACTTTTGCAGTAATTGATGTCATAGATTCACAGTTTCAGACATTTTCACACTATTTAATATGTTTTATAGAATTTTAATATGTTCCAGGATGATCTCATCGCTTTTATAGACTATCTAGTATTTTATAGTTTTGTCATATTTTGCACCCTTTTTGACCATTTCTGTATTCTGATACATTTTGTTGCGGTCCTTTAAGAGTCATATTATATATCCTTTTACATATTGTTACATGTTCAGATGATAACTTTTGAAGCGCGGATATGTGTTTGTATAGTTTACAGACTCTCTCAGGCTGTAAATGTAATATAACCTAACTTTTCATGTCACCATCTTTTTCAGTTTTGACCTAAAGCTTTTTTGTTGAAGTGTTAACAGTTTAATGTGCATTATGATTCCTCATGTTTTATTCGTCTTTTGTTTTTTTTTTTTCGCAGTCTATTTGTTTTCATTCAAGATGTTTTTTCTCTAGGATAATGATATTGACATTTGTTGTAGTTTCTGTTGAAGCATTGAGCATATTTTCTGACTCATTGTTAGTATTTTTAGCTTTTAGTTTTTATATAAAGATATCTAGCATGTGAGGTTAGGTGTCTCTCCTCTTTTATCTGGTCTTGAGGCCAGCTTTGACATGTATTCTAATGGCAGAGTTCTCACTGACCCTCATTCTTATTCTTCTTATTCTTCTATCTTTATTTGTGTTTTACTAGGTGCATGGGAGCTTAGCAGTGTAAACTTCAATTTTCTTCCTACGTTATAGATGATGAGCAATGCAAGTAGTATTCTCTCATGATACATTCACAAATTTGTAGTGACCATAAGCATAGGTTGATATTCCATCACCAGCAATTGTTCTTTTATCATCATGAGGGAATAGAGCGATTTTGTTGACTTTTACGGACGAAACGTTATGCTGTTGTGACATGATCAAATTTATAGGAGTTCTTATTATCTCGCTCTTTTTGAGACAATCTATATAAGTATCGAATGTAATGTACTGCTTAATAGCGCTTCGTTTTATACCTTTAATCGTTCTGATCATTCCTCCATCAACATTGAGAGCATATATCTTAGGTCTCAGTCCGAAAAAACGTTGGATGTTTTTTTCGTTAGCTTCATCTTTAAACTTCCCTAATCCTTTTTGTTCTGTGTCTAGTGGCACATGTGACCTGCATGGTATTCAGATGTATCTAAATGTTAAAGAAATTTAATTTTTTCCCCTGGTATATTGAGCTGTTGTAACTCGATGAATGAGGCTAAAAATTGAGACCAGAACTTGTTACGTGAGAAAAGTATTGGTCTTTTAATCATGCTTGGAAGTATTTATCAGATTGGAGACATACATAAAACTACAATCAACGAAGCATCCACGAACTCTACTTCTGACTGTAGTTGTATTAAGTGTGGCAAAAGCTTTCTAAGGAGTTATGACTAGCGACGGCATGAAATGACCTGCGGACAAATCTTCGAATGTAAACACTGTACTACAACCATCGGGAACAGCTACAATGGGAGTCGACATGAAGAGCATTGCGGTACCGGCATGGCTCGGAAGAAAACAAAAGCTGAGCCTACCAGACATCAGCTATTGACTACAATGAAGAACGAATGCAATATGAAAGAATATGAGACGGACGTCTTAAATCTTACTTCATCCGATGTAATTCAAGCGAGGACTTGAAGATTTATCTGCAGGAAGGTAAACATAGGATCTATTCAAAAGGAGCTCCCATGCATAAAGCTGTGAAGATTTACCCGTTAGTGGAATGTCGATTTGTAAATAGTTTTGCAGAAACTATAGACAAAGCCTTCAAAACCAGGAATCAGGCCATGTTTCTAGAAACTGATTTAGACGCCATACTGGAGACGAAATTCAAGAAACTGGATGCTGAAATGAATGCATCACAGCTAAAAGGAAGCAATTATGCTCTGCTTGCTGTGGAGGGGGCACGTGTCTTCGAATTAACAAGTATAACTGGCGCAACAGATCTGGACATGTGAAAATCTTAACGGGAGCTAGGAAGCGAGTTGTACTTTCAGACAAGCAGTTCATCAATCGATTCATGCATGCTGGAAGAGTGCTTATCACAGTCAATGTCAAATATCTGTCATCTCTTAAACACTGTACTGATATACATGTGTTATACTCATATCTACAAAGCATCTATACAAATTGCCTACTATATAAACAATTCAATATTCTGCCTCCAATTCTTGCACACCTGAGAATCCTTCAACTTCGCTCACGTCGTTGTCATCATCAATGCTATTACAACTTTCTGTACCATTATCCTGGATTACACTTCTTTATTTAAGGTTTTCTACAATTCTTTCTAATGATTTCCAATGTTCTCAACATGTTGTCGCACATTTTCCCTTTCTGGTCTGCCAATTTCAGCAATTCGCTTGCGGCACAACTGTTTCACATCTTTTAATTTAAAGTGATATACTAAGTTCTATTTTTCTTTCTTTCTTATCTTTGAGAACCCTGGAAACGGAACCCAGTAAAATATCAGTTGCCTTGGCTACTCGTTCATTCACTTTCTACAGGCTTTTGAAGTCTTCGGGCAACATGCATTTTCTTCCTGCATCTCTGCCTCTTATTTCATGAATTCAAGGACATTTGCAATTATTTCTCTGCTCTGAGTAAGTTATAGCTTGCCACTTAACTTTGAAAATGTAGGAGCCATGGTTAAAAGAATAAAAGAAATAAAATGAACACTATTTACTGCTCGCTTTGAATACGATTATATGCGGAACACTTTCGTTACAGACTGTACAAAGTTTGCTCGCTGTGACTTTAAGTAAGCAAAGTATCATAACGCAAATTCCAATAGGCTATACTCTATAGTTGGATTGGCGGTCAGGGTCACGATTCCAGAAGTTTTGAACCGACAATACAGCCCTCTTCGCAGGAACAGTTATATTCCTCTACCTGCATCTATAGAGGCAAAAAGCGTGGTAACCCTCAGAACCATAACGATGAGAGGCGCTTTTTATACGCTTTCCTTGATAAATTTGGCGATAACAAGCCTTAACATGTTAGCAAATACAATAAACTCGAAGGAAAATATGACCTCTCGTGCATCACGTTTCCTACATCAATGTCTGAATTCTCAACATTTGAAAAGAAAAAATAGCACACCTTTAAACGTGTTTAGACTGGATGAAAAGAAAGTAGTGTTTCTAATAAAAGTTGTAGAGGAAGATCGTCGGGACCTTCTTCTGCTGAGAGACGGAAATGGCACTCATCACTATGTATACATTAAGAATTTTGAGAAGCTTATTCGAGAACAAAAGACAAAACATAACGGACAAGACACCTGTAAACGCTGCTTCACTCATTTTGATGATCGATATGGATGAAGTGGAATGGAAACATTGCAGGAACGTGCTAGTGTCTGCAGGCAACATGCTGTCGCTAGGATAGTTATGCCTAAAAAGGAAACCTCTATCGTTCAGTTTAAAAATGTGGAAAGCATGCTGAAACTCCCTATGTCATCTATACGGATTTCGAGGGTATTCTTAGTCAATATTACCCATGTGATTCTAATTCAGACGCTTCCTATACAACACTTTATCAGAAACATTCTCCTATGAGCTTTGCTGTTTACGACAAACCGACAACATCTGTTGAGCAGCTACAGATTGGGCTTCCTATTGTCCTGTACATATACAGAGGATATGATGCTGCTGGAAAGTTTATGGGCTATTTTATATCTCTTGGAAATAAGATTAGCAGTATATACAGAACTGCCAAACCGCTGAAACTAACGGATCAACAACAGGAGGATTTCGAATCTTTTACCGAATGCTACTTGTGTAATAAAAAATTAATTGAAAAAAACTGGAAAGGTATCGTGACAATTTGACTGGTGAATATCGTGGAAGTTTTCATAATGAGTAAATCTAGACAGCAAATCAGCGAAACATATTCCTGTCTTCATGCACAACTTAAGCAGATATGATTCTCATTTCATCGTTAGGTTGTACAGATAAAAGAATGGAGTTGATTCCGTGGTACTTCTCGAAGCATGTTGGAGATATTAAGCTTCGGTTTCTGGATACATACCGTTTCCTCAGTTCTAGTTTGGATAAACTAACAAAACCCTAACATCGTTTCCTGAGACATGCAAATACTTTGGAAAAGAAAAAATTGGTTTTGTGACATGTAAAAGATTATTTTCCTATGATAACATCACATCATGGTATGTTTTGAAGGAAACATGCTTGGCTCCAAAGGAAGCGTTCTGCAATAGACTAAGTAAAGGTGAAATCAATGATCAAGACTACGAGCATGCTAAAAATTTATGGGAGCAGTTTAATGTCCGAAATTTGGGAGAATACAGTGATCTCTACTGAACCTCAGATGTTCTGCTACTCGCAGATGTTTTTGATGTCTTTATAGAGCAAATATCGAATACTCATAAAGTTGATCCTGCAGATTACTTTACATCTCCAGGACTAACCTGGGATGCTATGCTTCTGTATACCGTAATTGAACTAGAATTATTAATGAATTGTGATCAAATTAATTAAATGCGTGTTATTTATGGACGCTCTTTAACTGATATGGTTCTCAGCGTCCCATTCTAAATTGGGTGTGAAAGACCGCTTAATTTTGCTCAGAGGCCTCTCCTATCTACGACACGGGACCCACGGCTTTACTTCCCTTCCGAAGGAAGCCATGTGAATTATGATCAGCTTCTCATGGTGGAATCTGACATAAGGGGAGGATTATATCAGGTGTCCCATCGGTATGCCCAGGCTAACAACAGCTACATGGTGGAGTTCGATCCTGATAAACCAACTCAATTTATCACATACGAAGACGCAAATACCCAATATGGATGGGATATGCAGCATCCTCTGCCTTATGGAAGACTTCTGTGGGTTTCTCATGACAGCATTAATATAGATATACTTAAAGAAATGATTCTCTGAGATATTTATTCGAAGTTGATTGGATTGTCCTACTTAGCTTTGTGATCTTCATAATATTTGCCATTCTTGCCCAAGTGTCTGAAACCAAAGTATTCAGGTATAAAGAAACTAACTGCGCTCCTTGGAATCAAGAGGCAGTATGTTTTGTACATTACATGACCTTAAAACATGGACTCTCATATGGACAATGACTAACAAAAAGCCATCGTGTGCTCTAATTTCAACAGTCGTGTTGGTTAAAACCTTACATAGCGTTTAGTAACAAGCTGAGGTCTAGAAATGACTTTTAAAAGGAACTCTACAAACTCTTCAATAATGCTATGTTTGGAGAATATATTAAACCTCATAGATATACGCCTTGTAGCAAACGAGAAAATATTTGAAAAGCTGATTTCTAAGCCTGCATTCATCGACCGAAGTATATATGGACAGAACATAGCAGCTGTTCATATGGGCTCACGACAGATTATATTCAACAAGCCAATATACATCGGAATGAGTGTGCTGCATACCTCAAAAAACCCTCATGTACTCATACCAATAAGATGCCGTATTATGGGACTGAAAACCTGAAGCTCGTGTACAAAGATAGGGGCTCCCTCATTCATCGAGCTACAACAGCTGACGTATATTAGGACAAATTGCAATTTCTTTAACATTTAGATACATCTGAATGCAGGGCACACGTGCCACTCGACACAGAACAAAAAAGATTTGGGAAAGCTGTTGTTGTTGATGTTTTTTTTTTTTTTTTTTTTTTTTTGTAGCTTAACGTCCTTTAACCAGGTTGGTCATATTGGACGAATAATGAAATTGGTGAAATGATGCTCAAGTGATCTCGGAGTCCACGGAGCTTAAAGTTATTCGACATTCTTCTTCTCAGAATAAGGGAAAACCCCGAAATAAACCTTATCCGGGCAACTCACTCTAAGCGAGATTCGAACTCACGACCGTTTGAATGTGAAGCAGACACACTACCACCACACTACTCAGGCGGGCTGGGAACGTTTAAAGATGAAACTAACGAAAAAAACATCTCCCTGATCTCTCGCTAGGGACCCCGCTCCTTGAATTCTCTATCTTTCCAATGTATTTGCATTAGCCCGTGCCCAGCTCTCTCCTATATTCACTACTTTCAATGTTGTTTTGACCAATATTAAAATATAGTACATCAGTTATATAATGCTGTTAAAATATAATTTAGTTCGAACGTGTATACAAATAAGTGACGAATTCAGGATACTCTTGTATCCTAACTTCCTCAGTCATCCTCCCATTGTTTGGACAAAAAAAAATCCCCTACACAGTAACCTTCTTTACTCTGGAATATCAGTGTGTTTATACCAACATTTGCAATTCCAATTAAATATACATTAATTATATAAAAACGTGAGGAACTTAGAGAGACGTTTTAATCAACCATAATTTTGGTTCTTAGGGGATTATGCCCTGATGTCACGGTTAGCAGAGTGTAATTGGTTGTAACAGCTGAACACAGCCTAAAATGCTTTTGATCTTAGAATTATTTAATTGAAACAATTTCTGAAGAAAGTTATTATTATTATTATTATTACTAACTGAAATTACTCGGACACTAAGTTTTATTTAAATAGTTTATGGATCAGATATTAAAAGTAAATTAATATGGGAAAATATGTGTAACTTGTTATGTAGCATTTTTCAAAGCATTTAGTTTGAGATTCTAATTTTGTCTCTAATTGCAGCGTCGACTATATTTTATAGTTAATCATAGGCTATGTATCGTTCTAACTTAGGACGATAAGCTAAACCAGAAAATGTGCCTTACATTATTAAAGTTGCACGATAAGAGTCTATGTTGCCCAATAATAAAACAATCTCCTTTCTTCATTGAGCCATAGAGGAGCTGCGAGAATGGCTGCAGCATCGTCTGTAGTGACATACTTCCCATTCGGTAGTACAGAGGTCTTGGGTTTACGAACGCAAAAATAAAACAAGGAACATTATATAATTGTAATAATAATAGTAATCATGATGATAATAATAATAATAATAATAATAATAATAATAATAATAAATACTCTGTTGTGTTCCACTCATATGACTTTCTCTACATCTCTGTAACACATGATTGTTCAACAAGCCTACTATTCTATATCATGCTAATCGGATAAACATTAGCAGAAATTATCTTATTACTTGCTGCCTTGAAAGTAGGAGGGAAATAAGGGAATACACTAGACTAAAGAGATAGTCAAATCTTTTAAAAGCTGGTTGCTATGTGACTGAAATCAATTACCTTGCATGATAAGCAATTGACAAAATTCCGTATGAGACAAGATAAGTATTTTAAAATTGAGACTAATAACAAGGAATATCTCAAATTGGTCAACTTTACGAAAGAAAAATGTATATGACATAAAGTGTGTATTTTAACGAGATCTATATATAAGAAAGAAAAATTGTGTATGACATAAAGTGTGTATTTTAACGAGATCTATATATATATATATATATTTTTTTTTTTTTTTTTTTTTGTTTGGTACAAAGGATTTGACTATCTGTTACGGTTTACCAGTTATGCAAAATTCAGCAAAAGTAATCGACAATAAAGAACTCTTCAGAGGCATTTCTCAGAAAATTCAAGATATATATTTTATTTGTCAGGTAAATATCTTTAATATACGATAGAAACGGACACACACACTCATGGATCTTTTCTAAAAATGCTTTATTTGAATATAGGATACCCTAAAATGTGTATTTCCGGTGAAATCTCAGTATTGGGTGGAGTGCAACACATTCTGCATCTATGCACCATGTTCATACTATGTTGAGAAAGTAAAAATATTTTAGCTTGAATTTCAAACTATTCCCTCTGTCTGTCTCTCTCACTCTCTCTCTCTCTCTCTCTCTCTCTCTCTCTGTTTCTCTTATGTAACTTTTCGAAAATAGTATTGTAATTGAACTTAAATACAGATAGTGAAGTGATAGATTAGATTAGATTAGATTAGAACGCATTCTGTGGGTTCGTTTAGGCCAGAAAGTCGCTGAACATAGAACTTGTCAAGGCAACATGTATACATATGTTTATATACTATATACCATGAAAAAAAATTGTATAAAGCTCTAGTGCTGAAAACATAGGTTACAAAAACAACAGAATACTTTTTTTTTTTTTTTTTTTTGCTGGCACATAAAAACAAAGAGTATCAAAATATAGTGTTAAAATGTATAAAAAAAATAAATATAATTTCATTATATGTAAAACTAATGTTATGTCAGTTAATAGTTTTCAAATTATCGATATAATAGTTACTAGTAGTAATTATATAAACTAAAACATAATTATAGTATTATGTACTCTTCATAAATGTCAACAAATTACAATACATATTTACAAATATGTTATAGAATTTCCAATGCAAAGACTTACAATTATGTACTAGAGTGTAAAATATCAAAACATCAGGCTTTACAGACCTTGTGTCATTGCTAAATACTAAAAAAAAAAATTCATTTGACACATTCGTGCAAGTCAAAGTATAAATCAGTTTAATTTTAATATAAAACACACACACTAATATAGACAAAATGTAATACATTGTAATATTTATAAATACAATGATTATTAACGGTATTGTCAGACAGATTTGTCACTTAAATATTCATCTACACAGTAAAATGATTTATTGCAAAGGTGCTCCTTAAGAGAGGCCTTAAAAGCCCTGAAATTCCCAACATTTTCTTTGAGATTACTGGGGAGAGCATTACATATCTTGATTGTTTCATAATATACACCTTTCATAGAGCAACGAAGATTGGTATTGGGACGATATTTCAATCCCTTTTATCTAGTATTAATGTTATGAATTTCCATGTTTGTTATAAAACTATGTCGATTAACTGCATAGAATTTTAAAATGGATAATATATAAACACAAGGTAAGGTGAGGATGCCCAATTTTTGAAATAGTTCTTTGCATGACTGTCTGCTATAAGCATTACAGATTATTCGTATAGCTTTCTTCTGCATCCGGAATATGCATTTACTATCTACTGAATTACCCCAGAATATTATTCCATACCCGATGCTGGAGTTAAAGTAGGCAAAATACACCAACATAAGTGTATTGATTCAGTGAAATTTAACCAGTGCACGGAGAGCATAACATGCTGAGCTAAGTTTAGGTGTGATGTAGCTAATATTTGACTTCCAGTCCAAATGCTTATCTACTTGAAGGCCAAGAAATTTGACTTCATTTAGCTGTTCTAACAATGTATCATCAATTCCTATTTCTATGTGTGTTTGTGGTGAGCGAGTAGTTATAAATTTAATTGTTTTTGTTTTTCCAAGGTTTACTGAGAGATAATTTACAAACACTGCACTTCTATTGGTATATCAGTTGAAACTTATCCCTAAGCTAATCGTAACCACTCACTAGATATTATCCTGTGAATCAAGACATGCGCAGAACATGAAAAGCAAAACTTGACTTCAATCCTCAGCATTGTTTGAATTTGACAACAAATTTGACAACATATTTATGCCGTTATAATTATGTCATAAGTCATCGAATAACAGTTGGGCCTCTGAGCAAAATTAAGCGGACTTTCACACCCAATTTAGAATGGGATGCTGAGAACCACAGCAGTTTAAAGAGCGTCCATAAATAACACACCATTTAAATTTATTTAAACCTTAGTTGTTTAGTAACATTGTTTGATTCGATAGTGAAAATATTGCACTTAATATTGACCTTACCGAGCGAGTTAGTTCTACGGAAGTGCGTGAGGCTTTCATTCGGAAATTCTCGGTTTCGTGGTTTTTAGTGGTTGGTAGGTGAATATTTTTCCTCATGTCCCTTTCGTTAAGTTCCCTCTTCGTGTTGGAGGTGTGCTTTAGGTTTAGCGGTAAGGTGCTGTCTGAGAGATGGCTTACATATTTGCTCCAAGGAAAACGTATTTCCCGTGGTCACTAAAGTGCTGCCTGGTTGAATGGGTCGTTAATCGCCCTCTCTGGATAACTCCAGTAGAGGATTGGGCCTTCAAGCTAGGAAATAGTGGGGCTCTCATGCATGTTTGTGGCCTGGCTGCACACGACAAATCATCTGTGGAAGAGGGAGCCACCTCGCCGATACTTGAAAACCTAAGAAAACGCTAGAAGGGTGAAATGGAGTTTACGGGCAATTCAGGGGAAACCAGAAAGGTCTAACGCGGGGAACCGATCTCCCGACCTCCTGAATGCCAGTCCCAGAAGACACGCCTGCTCGGTTGCAGAATAGGTAGAGAAAGGCATGTGGACGTAACACTTAAGATTTTTTCCATATCTTCCTGTTAACTGAGACAAAAGTTTGCAGAAATGTTTTAATTACGCATTTTGTTGTAGTTGCAAGAGGCTACAGTTAGAGAAGCGGATCGCCTCCTTCCATGGCATTTCGCGAAACAGCATAATGGTGGTAGCACTTTCACATCACTTGCTAGCCTCTAAAGGCTACACAAGAGGCCACAGTTAGAGAAGCGGATCGCCTCCTTCCATGGCATCTCGCGAAACAGCATAATGGTGATAGCACGTTCACATCACTTGCTAGCCTCTAAAGGCTACACAAGAGACTACATTTAGAGAAGCGGATCGCCTCCTTCCATGGCATCTCGCGAAACAGCATAATGGTGGTAGCACTTTCACATCACTTGCTAGCCTCTAAAGGCTACACAAGAGACTACATTTAGAGAAGCGGATCGCCTCCTTCCATGGCATCTCGCGAAACAGCATAATGGTGATAGCACGTTCACATCACTTGCTAGCCTCTAAAGGCTACACAAGAGCCTACAGTTAGAGAAGCGGATCGCCTCCTTCCATGGTATCTTGTGAATCAGCATCATGGTGGTAGCACTTTCACATCACTTGCTAGTCTCTAAAGGCTACACAAGAGGCTACAGTTAGAGAAGCGGATCGCCTCCTTCCATGGCATCCCGTGAATCAGCATCATGGTGGTAGCACTTTCACATCACTTGCCAGTCTCTAAAGGCTACACAAAAGGCTGCAGTTAGAGAAGCAGATTGCCTCCTTCCATGGCATCTCGTGAAACAGCATAATGGTGATAGCACTTTCACATCACTTGCTAGCCTCTAAAGGCTACACAAGAGGCTACAGTTAGAGAAGCGGATCGCCTCCTTCCATGGCATCTCGCGAAACAGCATCAGGCTGATAGCACGTTCACATCACTTGCTAGCCCCTAAAGGCTACACAAGAGGCTACAGTTAGAGAAGCGGATCGCCACCTTCCATGGCATCGCGTGAATCAGCATCATGGTGGTAGCACTTTCACATCACTTGCTAGCCTCTAAAGGCTACACAAGAGGCTACAGTTAGAGAAGCGGATCGCCTCCTTCCATGGCATCTCGCGAAACAGCATAATGGTGATAGCACGTTAACATCACTTGCTAGCCTCTAAAGGCTACAAAAGAGGCTGCAGTTAGAGAAGCGGATCGCCTCCTTCCATGGCATCTCGCGAAACAGCATAATGGTGATAGCACGTTCACATCACTTGCTAGCCTCTAAAGGCTACACAAGAGACTACATTTAGAGAAGTGGATCACCTCCTTCCATGGCATTTCGTGAATCAACATCATGGTGATAGCACGCTCACATCACTTGCTAGCCTCTAAAGGCTACACAAGAGGCTACAGTTAGAGAAGCGGATCGCCTCCTTCCATGGTATCTGGTGAAACAGCATCATGCTGATAGCACGTTCACATCACTTGCTAGCTTCTAAAGGCTACACAAGAGGCTACAGTTAGAGAAGCGTATCGCCTCCTTCCATGGTATCTCGTGAAACAGCATAATGGTGGTAGCACTTTCACATCACTTGCTAGCCTCTAGAGAAGCGGATCACCTCCTTTCATGGCATCTCGCGAAACAGCATCATGCTGATAGCACGTTCACGTCACTTGCTAGCCTCTAAAGGCTACACAAGAGACTACATTTAGAGAAGTGGATCACCTCCTTCCATGGCATCTCGTGAATCAGCATCATGGTGATAGCACGTTCACATCACTTGCTAGCCTCTAAAGGCTACACAAGAGGCTACAGTTAGAGAAGCGGATCGCCTCCTTCCATGGCATCTCGTGAAACAGCATCATGCTGATAGCACGTTCACATCACTTGCTAGTCTCTAAAGGCTACACAAGAGGCTACAGTTAGAGAAGCGGATCGCCTCCTTCCATGGCATCTCGTGAAACAGCATCATGCTGATAGCACGTTCACATCACTTGCTAGTCTCTAAAGGCTACACAAGAGGCTACAGTTAGAGAAGCGGATCGCCTCCTTCCATGGCATCTCGTGAAACAGCATCATGCTGATAGCACGTTCACATCACTTGCTAGTCTCTAAAGGCTACACAAGAGGCTGCAGTTAGAGAAGCAGATCGCCTCCTTCCATGGTATCTCGTGAAACAGCATCATGCTGATAGCACGTTCACATCACTTGCTAGCCTGTAAAGGCTACACAAGAGGCTACAGTTAGAGAAGCGGATCGTCTCCTTCCATGGTATCTCGTGAAACAGCATCATGCTGATAGCACGTTCACATCACTTGCTAGCTTCTAAAGGCTACACAAGAGTGGTGGTAGTCCGAGTTTGATTCTTGTTAGGACGAGTTCCCTCGTCGTGGCAAAATGAATGTCCGAGCTCATTTGAGTACAATTTCATTCATTTCGTTCATCTTACGAAATTACCTATCAAGTAAATGAATGTTGAACCTTAACTTTTTATCTGTCTCATGTTATTACACGTTTCGTTGTAAAGAGGGATCCATTAGACTGAAGTTGCAAACATTTAAAATAGGGGTCCCTATATCTGACCTTGGAATTCCAGGTGATATGTGATATGTGAGAAAGAACTGAACATTGATTGAACAAAAATTCAATGAAAAATTCTCAATAACCACAAATATTTCGTGTTTGGCTGATGACACAGAAACTAATTTGAGCGCATCAAATAGGTTTTTATGTTATGTGTCTTACCTTTTAGCTACCGCTTAGTTTTCCAGTTATACAAAATTATAAAAAAAGGTTTCTTATTTATAATGACTTCAAACATTTTTCCGGAAATCCAAGATGTGTATTTCATTGCCATTAACACATTTAAATTAATATTAATTTAATTACCATCACCAAATACACACACAGTCTCTGTATTTGGTGGCCAGCATGCTAGCCTTCAAAACATGACGTCCCGGGTTCAATTCCTGATTAGAGGATCTGAATTGATTTTCTTCCTAAATAGAGCCTGGAAGTATAAATGAGAAAAAGATATGTAAAGTGTGAGTTTAATATAATTACCTCGCAAGTGTAAACGATTGAACACCATTACTGATGACTTAATGAGCAATTACTCCAATGTAATGTGTACCATGCACATGACTTTCGCAAGCTGTTCTGCAAAGTTCTTACAGAACATTCCCCTTCTTTCTGCTCCATGTTAATCAAGATATGGATTACCAGAATGTTCTTATTATCTAATTAGAAGGAAACCAAGGGAACGCACTATACTAAAGTGACATTCAGATATTCCATACGCTGCCGTTATGCAATTGTAATTGAAACTTGATTCTTTGCATGTCTCGGAGTAAAGCCAGTGAAATATGGACGATTTCATGTTTGAGAAAAGTATAAGAATTTTAAAACCAATAACATGGAATAGCTCACAAATGATTAGCTCTACATTAGAAGTGTAAATGACATAAATTGTGTCTTTAAACGAGATCTATAGTAAGTTTATGTCTATATATC
Organism: Hymenopus coronatus; assembly: GCA_030762935.1. NCBI lineage: Eukaryota > Metazoa > Arthropoda > Insecta > Mantodea > Hymenopodidae > Hymenopus > Hymenopus coronatus. Next base: position 12,918,037 of record CM060890.1, read on the forward strand.
ACCCGTTATACAAAATTCATTCAAAATGAAGAAAACTTCAGAAGTTGTCCATAGGAAGTTCAAGATAGACATTGTATTTTTTATGTAAATATCTTTAATAAAAAATTAATACTTACGAAAGGTCTTCTATGTTAAGGATAATTTTGTTTAGATGGGCTTTCTTTTTGAAAATCTTTGTGCCGCATCCTTGGAAGATAATAAACTTAAAAACCGTGTAAAGTACTTTTCGTTTTGAGTTTGCTGTCCGCAGACACACACACACACACACGCGCGCGCGCGCGCGCATACCACACGAATAGACACGTACGCTGACATTTTTTCTAAAAGAGCTTTATTTTTGGATTCATAGGGTGTCAAAACACCTATTTTTGATGAAATCATGGTATCGAATTTTAGGGTGAAATGCAATATTTTTTCTATCTACTATGCACATTGTAGCGTGACAGAAAGTAAAAAGAGCCCCCAATGTGACCCGAGATGTGGTATATAAATGAAGACTTTACCCCAAATTCACAACACACCTTCATATAAAAATACATTTCTGTATATTTGAGATTATTTGGAATGCAGTTCCTCTATCTTCCAAACAGGAGTAAGTGTTAGAGAAAGTAAAATTGGCAAAATACTTCAAAATTCGAACCAATAACATTGAATATTTTGAAAATGACTGATATTCAAACAATATATTTCACATTGTGTTTTCTACATTTTCTGTTTAAGAAGTACTTTTACTTTCTCTATACGCACTATGTACATAGTGTATAGAGAAAGTGTTGCACTCCACCCAAATATTTGATTCCGAAATTTCCCCGGAAATATATGTTTTAGGGTCCCCAATATCCTAAAAAAGCATTTTCACAAAAAGGTTCGTGTGTGTGTGTGTGTGTCCGTGTGTCAGTGTGTCCGTGTGTCCGTGTGTCTGTGAACACGATAACTCAAAAATGAAAATTCGGTAAAATACCAAACTTGGTATTTAAGTTTAGTACCTTCCAGGGATGCGACACAAAGATTTTGAGAAAAATCCCCCTACCCCCAACTACCCTTTACATGGAACTTTTTTTCGAAAATTTTGATTTTCACAAAAATGGCTCTAAACATTTTGATTAAACTTTCGTATATTAAACATATTTACCTGCCAAATAAAATGTATATCTTGAATTTTCTGGGAATAGCCTCTGAAGAGTAGTTTATTCTGGATGAATTTTACGGAATTTTGAATAACTGCTAAACCGTAAGAGATGGACAAAAACTTACTACACAAAAAATGTAGAACACGTTAAAACACACAGTTTATGTTATATACATGTTTTTCGTGGAGATCGTCGTTTTTGAGACATTCTTTATTTTTGGTTTCTGCTATGAAAAACTTATATTTTTCTCATACAGGAACTTGTCAACTCCGCTCCATATAAACAAAGGAACTTCATTGACATAGTAACCAGCTTTTGACTATCATTTTAGCCTATGGTAGTCCCTTATTTCGCTTCAACTTACAAGGAAGCAAGTAATAAGACTATTTCTGCTATTTTTTTCTGATTTGCACAAAGTAAATAGAAGTATAACTTTTTAAGAATAATTTGTTGCAGGGATATAGAGAAAGGCATGTGAATGGTACACATCAGATTTTTGAGATATATCTTGTATTTGGTTTCACCTTTAAAACACTTATACTTTTCTCATACGGGAGTTTGTCAACTCCTGTCAATAGAAACAAAAGAACTTCAGTCACATAGCAACCAGATTTTGACTATCTCTTTAACCTATGGTACTCCTTTATTTCCCTTCTACCTACTTACAAGGAAGCAAGGAATAAGACTATTTCTGCTATTTTTTTCTCGATTAGCATAAAGTAAGTAAAATCATAAGCTTTTTAACAATTATTTGATGTAGAGAATGGAACACATCATTGATGTTATTCCTAATGCTCTTTACTTTCTCTATACGTACTATGTACATAGTGTATAGAGAAGGTATTGCACTCCACCAAAAGAATCGATACCGAGATTACACCAGAAATATATGTTTTAGGGTCCCCTGTATCCAAAAAAAGGTATTTTCAGAAAAAGGTCCGTGTGTGTGTCCATGTGTCCGTGTGTCAGTGTGTTCGTGTGTCCGTGTGTCTGTGAACACGATAACTCAAAAACGAAAAGTCGGTAAAATACCAAACTTGGTATTTAAGTTTAGTATTTTCCAGGGATGCGAAACGAATATTTTGAGAAAAATCCCCCCACCCCAAACTACTCTTTACATGGAACTTTTTTCGAAAATTTTGATTTTCTAAATAATAGCTATAACGATTTTGATCAAAATATCGTATATTAAAGATATTTACCTGACAAATAAAATGTATATCTTGAATTTTCTGGGAATAGCCTCTGAAGACTACTTTATTCTGGATGTATTTTACGGAATTTCGCATAACTGCTAAAGCGTAAGAGATGGACAAAAACTTACCACAAGAAAAATGTACAGCAATTTAAGTTATATGCATTTTCTTCCTGGAGTTGATCGTTTTTAAGACATTCCTTATTTTGTTTCACCTTTGAAAAACATACTTTTCTCATACAGGAATTTGTTAACTCCTGTCCATACAAACAACGGAACTTCAGTCACTTAGGAACCAGCTTTTGACTATCACTTTAACCTATGGTACCCCCTTATTTCGCTTCTACTTACAAGGAAGTAAGTAATAAGAGTATTTGTGCTCATTTTTTCTCGATTAGATGAAGTAAATAGAATTATTTGTTGCAGATATGTAGAGAAAGTCATGTGAATGGAACTCGTGAGATTTTTTTTAATCTATTAACATTTCGAAGGTACAAAGTCTTTTATTTCTCGTGATAATGTTCATAACTAAAGATGTAAAGAGTTTACATCTTTTAGATCTCCTGCATGAAATAATTTCTGCAAAATTATATCTAGATTAATGTGAAGTAAAAATATTATGTAGGAAAGTCATGTGAAAGCAAGACACCAATTTTTTCCTACAGTACCCGATGTCACCGTTATATAATTTCACTGCATCAGAAATATTTCGAAGTTGGAAAAGCTTACCCATTAATGAGGTTCAGTAAAAACGTTAAACATTTCCTGGTCGATGATTTAAAATTCGTTTTATGTATTAAATGACCACGAAAAAAAAAAAACGAATAGCGACCTTCCGTGTAATAATCTGTGAACATTTGACAGTTCACACCTTTAATAAAGAATATCGCAAAAATTGCTAACATTGCTAATGTCACTAAACTGTTATTGACATAAATGTTGTCATTTAATTATATGTATATTTTTTATGCAGTTTAAGAATCTTACCTATTATACTCACAGGACTTTCTCTCCCTATAGCATTCATTAATGGGTATATATAGGTCACGACGGTATTATATTCCACCTAGAAGTTCCATACCGAAGTTTTACTGGAAATGTGTTTTGAGAACCCTAATTAAAGGACATTTTTAAAAGAGATTTGTATGTTTATGTCTGTGGACAGTATAATTCAAAAACGAAAAGTCCGTTAAGTACTGCATTTTGTATTTAAGTTTGGTATCTTCTAAGAATGCGATACAAAGATTTCCAGGAAAATTCCCACAATCCCAATTATGCTTTACATGGAACATTTTAAGAAATTTATTATTTTTTCAAAAATCGTTCTAATGGTTATCATTAAAATACCATAGACCTAAGTTATTTTCACGACAAGCGAAATGAATACATTCAATTTTCTGAGAATTGAAGTGCTCTTCATTCTTGTAACTGCTAAACCGTAGAGATGGACAAAAACTTACTGCACAACAAATATATATCTCATTAAAACACAACATTTATGTCATATCATATACTTTCATTTGTGGAAGTAACTAATCCCAAGATATTTATTGTTATTGGTTGCCTTGTAATGTACAATTTTCCTTCCGGAGAGAAAATAAATAGCGCCGATGGTTAGCCGACTCTCGAGCACGCAACTGCCCATGCGAAAAAACACGACTATTCAAGGTATATTCTACACACTTCTAACGATTGACCTTGGGATTTATTGTCATTGCGAATGCAAGGCACGCCGGAAATTGAAAACGTTTAAATTCAAAAGGAAAGTCGGTTAACGTTGGTTGTATTCTTGGAATAAGTATATCCTCGCCTTTGAACTTTCCTTTGTTATAGTAGCTTAAATCAAAATGTTCATAATATTTTTAATAGTGAGTTTTGTTCCGCTGCTGCATAATTTTGGCTGATTGAGATTGCGTAGCAGAAATACCTATCAGCGAATCAACCTTGAGCTGTACATTGTGTGGCAGTAAACCTAGCAAATCCAATGAATTTAGGAATTCAGTTAGATAATTGACGACTTCATTTGGATTGGTAATGAAATCCACCGACTTAAATGAATGCATCTGTCCAATTTACTCTGAATTTTTATATTCAAATCATCCACATTTTTATCAATTTCTGCTAAAATGGCTCGTTTGCTAAACAAAGCATAGGTTTTGTAATTTGCATCAATATTTGGGAACACCTTCGATATTAACTCTTCCTTTGACGATGAGAAGTGACAAAAAATTGATGGAAACGAAATAAGGCCAGTAGAAGTGTTAACAGTAATTGGCCCATTGCCAATGTCTAATAATGCCTTTGCAAGGGAAAGATAGTTAATTCATAACAAACATATTTGATTTTCAGTTATCTTGCGTCATTGTCTTCATAACCGGGTGTATTCCCTTATCATTGAATGGGGAAGAAAAATAGAGCAGTAGTTACTACGGCCATCTGGTGGCAAATAAATAAGTACGTATTTTGGGTGTTCGTCGCCAGGAAAGCTACTTTATTTTAAACGATAGGAGAAAAGAAAGGACAGTTGATACAAAAAATGTATTTGAATTTCATTGCTGCGTTGCGCCACTGTCTCGATAAACTCTTGCGTGACCTTAAGATTGGATGGGGAGAAAAAATACTACTGCGACTATTTAGCTGCAAATAAATAAGTACTTAGTCCAGGTGTTCGTCGCGGAAAGCTTCTTTATTTTAAACGATAGGAGTAAGGAAAGGACAGTTAATACATAAAAACGTATTTGCATTTCTCTGCTGCGTTGTGTCATGTCGATAAACTGTTGCGCTACCTTAACATTGAATGGGGAGGAAACATACTACTTCTGCCATCTAGCGGTAAATAAATATGTACATACTCTAGGTGTTAGTCGCCAGGAAAACTTCTTTGCTTCTTTATTTTAAACAATAGGAGAAAGGAAAAGACACTTAATATATACAATGTATTTTAATTCCACTGCTGCGTTGCGTCGTTGTATCGATAAGCCGGTGTGTTACCTTAATATTGAATAGGGAAAATATAGCAGTACTACGATCATTTAACAACAAATAACCGTGTTACCGCTGCCATCTGGCGACTATTAACCGAAATGCGTTCCCTTGGCATACTTTTTATTTATATTATGAGATTTTAAAAACTTTCCCGTTCTATTTTTTAACATTTTCTTTTCTACAAACCTTGTCGTGACTATAGCGAACTCAACAAAAAAGGAATTGTTCAAGTTGGTGCTGTTGTTCGGAAGTGATGCGCGTACATACATTTCGGCGATTCAACATATATAAATAGATAGATTAATATTATTAATGTTGAGGATCTTAATTGTAAGCCACAAAGCGCAGCTGAGAGGTCGCCCAATCGAAAACCCCAATCACCGATCTTTAAAAGATATATGTGAAAAGTATTAGGTCCAGTATTTGGAAATAATTTTGCCTCATTCTTATGACCTTAAACTTTCTCCTCTTTATTATTTCCTCGTCGTTGTACTATAAATGCAATTTTACTTTTCTACACGTTCTATATACATAGTGTATAGAGAAGGTATTGCGTTCCACCCAAAACATTCGATACCGGAAAGTATATAGAGAAGGTATTGCAATCCACCCAATATTTCGATACCAAGATTTCACCAAAAATATACGTTTCAGGGTCGCTTGAATCCAAAAAAAGAACATTTTTAGAAAAAAAAAAGTCCGTATGTGTGTGTGTCCGTGTGTCTGTGGATACGTAACTCGAAAACGAAAAGTTTGTAAAATACTAAACCTGGTATTGAAGTTTGGTATCTTTCAGGGATGCAAGATGAAACTTTTAAGAAAAATCCCGCTTCCTGAAACTACCCATTACATGGACAAATTTTTGAATTTTTTTATTTTCTCAGAAATGGCTCTAACGATTTTGATTAAAATACCTTACAATAAATTTATTTACATGGCAAATAAAACGTATATTTGAATTTTCTGGGAATCATCTTTATTTTGAATGAATTTTGCTGAATTTTGCGTAATTGGCACATCGTAAGAAATACACAAAGAATTACTGCACAAAAAATGTAGATCTCGTTAAAACACACAATTTATCTCTTATATGTTTTTTTTTCGTGGAGTGGACCACTTCTGAGATACTTCTTGTCATTTATTTCAGATTTAATATACTTAAATTTTGTCACACGAAAGTTTGTAAACTCTTGGCCATGCATAGAAACGGATCTCAAACAAATGGCAACCAGCTTTTATAGGATTTCACTTACGTATTAGTTACGTATGTCCCTTTTACTTACAAGGAAGCAAATAATAAGAATATGTGTGCAATCGGTTACGTAGATAGAAGAATAAGTATTTCATTAATAATAATTTGTTACAGCGATGTTGAGAAAGCCATGTGAATGGAACATATCACATTTTTAGATAAAGGCCCGCGTGTTCATGTGTAAGCGTGTCCATGTGTCTATGAACACGATAACTCAAAAACGAAAGATCGGTAAAATACCAACTTTTATTTTTAAGTTAAGTATCTTCTAAAGATGAGACACGAAGATGAGACACGAAGCTTTTGAGGAAAATCTCCCACCCCAAACTACCCTTTACATGGAAAAAATATAGAAAATTTGAATTTTCTCAAAAATGGCTCTAACGATTTCAATTAAAGTACCATATATTAAGGATATTTATTTACATGCCAAATAAAAGGTAAGTCTTTAATTTTCTGGGAATAGCCTTTCAAGAGCTCTTCATTGTGGATAATTTTTTCTCGATGTAAGCCGTAAGAGATAAGCAAAAAATTACTACACAAAAAATGATCTCGTTATAACACACAATTTAGGTCAATTATATTTTTTCGTGGAGTTGACTATTTCTGAGATATTCCTCTTCATTGGTTTCAGTTTTAAAATACTTCAAACCTTTCGCTATCGGGAATTTGTCAATTACTGGCAATGCAAAAAAACGGATTTCATCTATTGGGCAACAAGCTTTTAAAAGATTTAACTATCGTTTTTGCCTAGTGTATTCTCCAAGAAAGTATTTCTGTTAATGTTTATCTCGATTAGCATGAAGTTGATAAAAGCATAAAGCTTTTAACAATAATTTGTTGCAAAAATTTAGAGAAAGTCTCTAAATTTAACACATCAGATTTTTACTTTGTGTGTGTATGTGTGTGTGTGTTTAATTTGTGGAAATTTAACACATCAGATTTTTACTTTGTGTGTGTTAGTGTGTGTGTGTGTGTCTGTCTGGCTGTGGACAACATAGCTCAAAAACGAAAAGACCTTAAATACCTAAGGATGCGACACGAAGATCTTCAAGAAAATCCTCCAACTACAAACTACCATTTACATGGAAAAATTTTCAAAAATTTTTATTTTCTTAAAAATGGCTCTAACGATTTTGATTAAAATCACATATATTAAAGTTTTTTGCACCCCGAATAAAATGTATATCTTGAATTTTCTGGGAATAGCTTCTGAGCACCTCTTTATTCTGGATGAATTTTGCCAAATTTGGCATAACTGATAAACCGTAAGAGAATGTAGAGCACTTTAAAACTCACAATATACTTTATATACTTTTTTTTTTTTGGAGTTGATCGTTTTTAAGATATTCCTTGTTAATAGTTTTCGCTTTGAAAAACTTATACTTTTCTCATGCAGGAATTTGTCAACCACTATCTGTACAAACAAAGGGACTTCAGTCACATAGCAACCATCTTTTGACTATTACTTTAACCTATGGTACTGTCTTATTTCACTTCTATTTATAAGGAAGCAAGTAATAAGACTATTACTGCTAAATTTTTCTCAATTGGCATGAAGTAAATAGAAGCATTAGCTTTTTAGCAATACATTTTTGCAGAGATGTAGAGAAAGTCATGTGAATGGATCAACTCAGATTTTTTTACTTTCTCTACACGTTCTATGTGCTTAGAAGGTATTTTATTGCACCCAAAATTTCGATACCGAGATTTCACCGCAATATGTGTTTTAAGACACCCTGAATCCAAATAAAGCATTTTTAGAAAAATGTCCGCGTGTGTGTCTCTCTGTCTGTGTGTGTGTGTGTCTGTGTGTATATGTGAGTGTCTGTGTGCAGCATAGCTCAAAAACGAAAATACCGTTGAATACCAAACTTGGTATTTAAGTTTGGTATCGTCCAAGGATGCGACACGAAGCTTTTCAAAAAAAGTGCCCCCACCCATAACTACTCTTTATATGGAACAAATTTCCAAACATTTTGATTTTCTTAAAAATGGCTGTAACGATTTTGATTAAAATATCGGATACTAAAGATATTTTACCCGACAAATAAAATGTATATCTGAAATTTTCTGGGAATACGCTCTGAAGACTACTTTATTATGGATGAATTATACGGAATTTTGCATATCTGCTAAACCATAAGAGATGGACGAAAACTTAAAACACAAAAAATGTAGAGCACGTTAAAACACACAATTTATGTCATATACATTTTTTTCTTGGAGTTGATCGTTTTTGAGACCTTCCATGTACTTTGTTACTTTTCTCATACAAGAATTTGTCAACTCGTTATCATACAAACAAAGGAACTTAAGTCTCATAGCAACCAGCTTTTGACTATCGCTTTAACCTATGGTACTTCTTTATTTCTCTTCTACCTACAAGGCAGCAATAATAAGACTATTTCTGAAATTTTTATCTCGATTAGCATGAAGTAAATAGAATAATTTGTTGCAGAGATGTAGAGAAAGTCATGTGAATGGAACACATCAGATTTTTCGGATGATAGACGTATCGACCACTCCAACTAGACGAAAACGTATCGAGTAGTGTTATCCAGAGATCATAGAACGCCAATTAGCTAGTATTTCGGTACACAGCTGTAGAACCGCCGGTCCTTAACAAGGCATATCTCGAAAAAGGCCAGCTGTACAAGGAAAACATATACAGTATTTTTCAGAACATGATTACCTGAGATTTCTTCCAAAGTCATTTTCTTAAGACTTTAAAATTTGCGGCTAGAAATGAACCCTCGCTGTTGCCAAGTCATCCACTTTTAACTGAGACTATTCTCGACTTGCAAGCGGTGTCTCTAGGACACAGATTTTACTACGTTGCCTCTAGAACAGGTTCGTCTTTTGTTTGCTAATGGTTATTGTCCAGTGACACGAGGGAGCGATCCCGTTTGAGGGCCACCATGTTTTGGAGAAAACTATATAACATAAGTTGTGTGTTTTATCGAGATCTACATTTTTTGTGTAGTAGGCTTACTCTCTTGTCTTACGGTTTAACCGTTATGTAAAATTCTGCAAAACTCGTCCAGAATAATGGCAACCAGCCTCTTCGGAGCCTACTCCTAGAAAATTCCAAATATGCATTTTATCTGTGATATAAATAGCTTCAATATAATTTTAATTTAAAACATCTTTGAGTTATTTTTGAGAAAAAACTAAATTCCAGAAAAGTTTCCATGTAAAGGGTAGATTGTGGTGGCAGGATTTTCTTGAAATTCTTCGTGACGTATCTTTGGAAGATACCAAACATAAATACCGTGTTTGTTATTAACGGTAATTTCGTTAATGGTAAATTGTCTCTTACACCATATTATAGAAATATAGCAATTACTTCTCAAGTTGGTAAAAACATAATAGTTAATAAAATGTTATTGTGATAGAAGAATGTTTTATTTTCTAAGTACACTGTATGTACATACGGCTAGTTATATTTTCAAGTAATGGTGTCTTTTTGGTGTCTTAAAATTGTGAGTCATTACACGCCATTGCTAGAAACAAGCGATTATCGAAAGGTCTTTAAAAGAAGGACAATTATTTTGAAAGATTCAAATCATTAGTAACGGATACCTCGTAAAGGTTTTACGGTAACAAGTTATTATAAATTAGTTACTTATTTTAAATAGATCTAGGCTTTTGTGCAGTACTTTTTGTCTATCACTTAACATTTGCCAATTATACGGTCATTACATTACAATAGTTCGAGACTTTTTTTTTTTTGGAGAAAATAGGAATTTCGAAAAACTTTCCGTGTAAAGGTAAGATTCTGCACTTCTGCACACATGCACTTTGGGAAGATTCTATGCGCAAATAGAAAATTCAGTGTTTATGGATTTTTCGCTTTTAAGTTATACTGTTCAAACGCACACACACACACACACACACACACACACACATGTTTTTTCTAATAAAGCTATTTTGGGTTCACAGAACTCCAAATATAATAGATTGAAAAGAGCTTTAGAAACTAGTTTCATAAAATTCAAAATATATATTTCATTTATCATGAACTTTTTTAAGCATATGATACTTTAATCAAAATCTTAAAGCTGTATAAGAAAATCAGAGGATTTGCGTAGACGATTTTCCTGAACTATTTTGTCATAACTTTGAAATGTGCTATGGTTTCCTAACCGACATTTCGTTTTTAAAGACAAACAGGATACTCACACCCGTGCATGAAGCTTTTCCAAAATATGTTTCAGAACATGTATACTCGGTACTGAGTAGTTCCTTGTAAGTAGGAGGGAAATGAGGGAATACGCGTGTCTACGATACACACACTCTTTAAAAGTTATGATTGAATTTCAATTAAAGGTTTCAAGAAAAGTTTAGTATTTTAAAACTAACAACAAGGAATATCTCAAAAGTCGTTATTGCAAAAAAAAAAAAAAAAAAAAAAAAAAAAAAGAAGAAGAAGAAGAAGAAGAAGAAGAAGGTGGTGTTTAAAAAAGATGTCTATGTTTTACGGTTTACTAGTTATGAAAACATCCTGAATGAAGAGTTATTTAGATACTATTCCCAGAAAGTTCAGGATACACACTTTATTTGTCATGTAAATATTTTAATACATTTTAATCAAAACCTTTAGAAAATGAAAATTCCCAGACTATGAGTTCCTCTTCTTAGATTATGTATTAAGTGAGGAAGTAAAAATATTCTTTTGTTCTGTTCAAGAGCCCCTAAATGTGTAGTTCTAGTGAACTGGCAAGAACATGTGACCCGTGGTGTAGAATTGACGGAGACACCATGTGTACGCCTTCTCTGAGCCGTGATCAATGCCCTCACCTATCGCAATTGAGTTCACATTGTGGGAGTAAGCCCCTTTCCCCCCTCCCTCCCGCCACCTCTTCCAAGGTTTTCCGGTATACTTATCGCACGCGAGGGAAGAAATGTTTCAGAGATTTTTAGACTTCCGGGGGTCCTAGCCTCCCCCCCTTCCACGTATCAGCAGCCTCCCTTCCAGTCCCCACTCGCTCTCCGGTTTCCCCCACTGCTCGGCTCCCCGCACGATTGAAACCCGCGACTCCGGTGCTGTGGCCGCAACTCGCAGACAAGACGTCGTGTTGAGAGGTTGTAAGGAGCGCTGTTTCGGGAAAGGTCCCAGTTGTCAGATCGCCGGCGAGTCTTGAGTTCGGAGTTGTCACTTAGCACTGCCGTCAACATGGGTCCCAAAACACTAGACCCCACTGGCTTGTACTAGTCACGTGACAAGTTACCACGAGAGACTTAAACAACGAACATATTGTAGGCGTTCACTTCAACAAGGCTGTCAACGACGACCAGGCTGACATGGATCCCAAACATCTAGACCCCACCGGTCTCTACTGAACATCGTCTATTGTTCCTGTGCCAATGTGATTACAGTACTGTATTTTGATGACGACAGCATGTTACAGCACAACAGAAGGCGAAGAAACAGCCCGAGGATGAAGAAGAAGAAGAAGAAAAGAAAATGGTATTGTTAATAATGTGGGAGAGGTTTATGCAAAGTGGTGTGTGTATTGGAGAACGACATTAACAGCTGACTTAGTGGTGCAGACCACGTGCTTCCTGCTGCTGCACTCTCACCACGGCTTTCCCGGTAAGCCTCACCACCATCTGTATTTTTGTATTGCATATTTTGTAATAATAACAAGGTATTTATTATTTATAACTGTAATATTTGTTAGAATGTAAGTAAAAACCATTCGCAAGCACATGCGTGAGTTACAGTCTTACAATCAAATTATTCTTACAGATTTAATGACAGTTATTAATGATAATTTTGCATCCTAAGGTTTGCCATTACGTAACAATCGCATGTGCAGATTTGAAATGTCTTTCTTTGAATAAGTGTTACCAGTTGCAATAGGATTTAATATTCTTTTTTTATTGCTTGTAAAGATGAGGACTGCTGTTTGGATATAATGCTCTCTTCTGTATAAAGTATTTAAAGAAAGAGGTCAACTAAGTTTGGGTACATTAGATATACTGCTAACGAACATGGTTTCTGGTAGAATATTCTTAGCATCAAAATTCATTAGTTACGGCTTTGGTTTAAGAAAAAGAAAAAAATGGTCGCATATTTGTAATTTTATAACTATTTATTTGATAATATTATTTACTTTCGGTTTAAGGTTAAATCAGACTGAGATAGAAAATATTGCTTGGAAAAAGAGTTAAGCACAATTTTTCCCTCCTGATGATAGTCTATTTTTGGGAACTGCTAGCACGAACGTGGTATTTGTGCGGAAGGCCAAAGGAAAGTGAAAATTCTGTGTGGCTCGCCGCTCATAGTAAACTCTCTCTCTTCACAGTGTCTTGAACGGACATTGACCTTTCATATTCAGGAGCAACTTGCTCTGCAGGAGTAACAACACTGGCGGGTTAATGTAATGCCGGTCGCCACGCTGTCAAATATCAACAAAACATTAGCAACGGCATTTCAGATACTTTAGGCTCATAATGGGCCTTTGTTTTCGTAAAAATATGACAGCAATTTCAAAAGTGCCGCCCGCATTTCAAATTCATAACGATTTAAACAACTCCGTCATAAGTGTACATATTTGTGTAATGATAGTAAAGTTCTTCGATCTGCATTATTTCTCTCAAAACAAATTAACTTCTAAACAAATAAATGCCAAGAATGTGTGATAGCAGTTCGATTTTTTTTTTGAGAACAGAACCATTATAGTTCTAGTCACTTCCAATTTTAGACTATAATAATTATGTAAGCACAAAACTGATACTGTGAAGGAAAACCTAAGTTTCATTTGTTTCCCAAAACAAGTGTGCACCGCAACAGCAGAATATATTGTTGTAAAATAACGTGGGCTTAAATATCTTTTACTCTTAGCAAAGAAACATAAAAAAGCTAAGAAAGTAGTAAGTGACAGCCCTTGGAGTGTTTTGAAAACGCAAAGAAACGAGGTGTAACAAATTTAGTTTATTTTCTGTGTTAAAAAGCAATTTGTTTTTCATTCTTGTGTTATAAATTGATGAACATTTATTTTACAAAAAACTAAACAAAAAGTTTATTTAAGTGTGAGAGATGAATCCGAGAGGAAATTGTTGGAAACTGAAATGAGTAAGTTTGGACAACCATTAGCAAGTGAATAATAACAAGACTTAGGACTTTAAACCACAGCAGAGACAGTTGTTAGGATCATGATATTAATTTTACTGAAGCATTTATGTAAAAGGCTGGGATTTTAGGAAAAAGGTGACTGCATACTTACCATCAGCTGTCACTCATTCCTGGACTTCCGGCCTTGATTCCTCGCAAACAGCTACCATTTAATCGTCTGTTTTTGTCTCAAAACACTGCCAACACAGAAGTGAGAGAAACACGAAACATTTTTATATTACGACAAACAATTTTTATGCATTGAGATCATGTTAATAAATTGTACATTTGTGTTTGTTATAGATACGATTTTCATTTCTGTGAAATGATTATTTTTTACGTTTAAACGGAAAATAAAATTTTATACATTGAACTATACATTCTTGTTATTTTTTGTTTACATTCTCCTGTCACTTTTTATTTCCTTTTGTGCCATTCAGTATGCACTACACAGTAGATCAACAGTTTTTAAAGAAAGAAGTTGCAAAATTGAAAAGGTGAAGTTTATTAGGTTGCTATAGTTTTTAAAAGTCAATAGCTTGAGAAACTAAATATGGATCTGACATTGCTACAAACGTATGACATTTTAATTTGCAATGCAACATTATCTTTTTTGGGGAAAAGAGTGTATTTTAATTTCTATTGCTTTGGTGTGTACTAACTTAAATACATTATACTGTTTTCTGCCATGGAAAATCGAGGTTTGCAGCAATGTTAGAACTTAGACAAGTTCATGAAAATGTTAGTTTTCTTACACTAACTTTTTGAAGCATAAACACTTTTCAGAATAGTATCAAATAATTCCTATCAAAGTCCTGAAGAACTGACTACAGAAAACCAATCATTCCAATTAGTAAATAGCATTATACTGGTGTATTGTTAAGTGTACAAGCTGCAGAACTTCGAGAAGGGACCAGATTTTGGACGTATGCTGCCAGCATGAAGAAGAATCTGAGATCAATGCATCTTCTTGTTTTATACCACCCAGCAGGCATTAATTCCTAATTAATGTTGTTTCCTTCAGATCTTTGAAACCTTACCCAAGAATCAGTTTTTCATCAATCCTTTCTAAATGTGAATCATTTCACGATTTAATGTTAGAACACTAAAGATTAGCCTGAAAAAATGAATCATGATTGAAGGTCAGAAGCAGAGAATTATGCATGCACTTTGGTGTGTTATAGAGAAAATTATATTGTAACTTTTCAGGTTTTAACAGCATCTAATTAACGTTTTGTGCTCCCTTTAAAATAACATTTAATAAAAATAAATCAAAAGTAATTTGCAGGGAATGTTATCACATTTACGTGGAAATGGTAAATTAATTAAAAAAACAGTTTTTTCTGCGTTACTTCTAGTTCTATACAAGTAATATGATTTATTAGTTACCTTTAAAGAAAAACATGTGCAAATAAAATGTAATATATCGAATCATTAAGTGCAGCCCTAGCTGAAACTTTTTCATCAATTTCAGAATATTCACACATTAATTTTATGTCCCAAAATGCATAACTTAAATCACATTCAAGTTTTGTTTTTATTTCAGAGGAATTTAGATATCAATACGTAGCCATTTAAATTACAAGATATTTCTTCCTCTTTAATAGAACAACATATATTTTCATGGCAATTCAATGTTTATTATTACTATATAATTGAAAACTAAAGTAGGGTAAATTATTTTGTCGTTACTAACACATAACTGTATAGACCGACACGTAATCTCTAAAATACTCATGAATGTAAGCCCCAATGGTCTATATTTATTTCCAATGCTGTCTACTTGACTTTGATTTTTATTAACATTTTACATATTACAAGTATTCCATACGACGTAGTTTGTAGCCAAACTTGCTTAAATTTGTATGAGATATTAGGATATAATGCACTGAAAAACTGAAATAGGTTTACGCTACCTACCTTTTTCTATTGCTTACGATATATGACAATTAATGTCATCGCTGAGGATAAACTGCTACCGATTGCATTTAAATATGTTTTTCTGAAAAAAACAAAAAACAAAGAAAGAAACATTTTCATCTTCCAGGTGTCTATATTCAAGTTTCTATAAGTATTTAATTAATGTGAGATAGTTTTATTCTTTCAAAATTGTGATTTCTGCATCGTGTAAAATTCTGCTTAACTAACATTTGTAATAAAAGTGAAACTAATAAAATATTTTTCTTAAAAACGATTTTAAAGATATCATCATTAATTTTAAATTTTTTTTATTGTAAACGAGCAGTTTGTAACAATATTTTGAAAGTGTTAATATAGAAATTGAAACACTTCGAAATTTCCCTATGGGTAGCCGAAAATACTGAAAAAATAATACTGAAACGGATCTGCTCCATTAAATACTGAATTCTAAAATACTACTTTTATCATAACAGAATACTGACGTCCTGCTCTCTATTCAAAGCAACATCTCTCTGTGATTAATTTACATTCGATATGTAAATAAATTCACATTTAGTTTTTGCTTTGCATGTGATATGAAATTAAGTTTTGTAATATATTTTATTTTGTCTTTGCTTGTAAAGGATTTTTTAAATGCGTATATATATATATATATATATATATATATATATATATATATCTGAAGCTGCTGCGTGTTTCAAAATTTTTCTAGCCTTGGAACATATAATTATCGTTTACTATTTTAAAACTTATATTAAATACACAAGTGACCAAATTAAAAATCTCGCTGTAAATGCACATCTCTTGAGGTAATGAGATAATTGTCTTTAAATATATTAACAAGCATTAAGTTTTTATTTTTACAATAAGATGTAATGTTTAATTTAAACGATATGCGTATAATTTCAGACGTAATTGGAGGATTAATAGCTTAATACTTAAGGATTATACAACTTTTGTTTTAATAATTTCACAAGGTTTAGGTTCTTAGGGTTTATTATGTTTTTAATGTTTTTTTTTAAAAATGCTGATTAAGCAATACATTTACTGTAATTTGGAGAACAATTCTGGTATTTGTGCATAAATATCAAAGTGAAATGATAAGGTTTCTTGAAGAAATTTCCGCAGAGTTAGTAAGCACTTCAAATTTTATCTAAGCCCACCTAGTTAGTGTGGTGGTAACGTGTCTGCCTCACATTCAAAAGCTGGTGAGTTCGAATCTCTCTTAGGGTAAGTTACCCGGATAAGGTTTTTTTTCGGGGTTTTCCCTTATCCTGAGAAGGCAAATGTCCAGTAACTTTAATCTCCATGGATCCCCAGATCATTTCAGCATCATTTCACCCATTTGATTCATCGTCCGATATGACCAACCAGGTTAAAGGACGTTAAACTACCAAAACAAAACAAAACAAAAAAAAAACAAAAAAAAATTGCCCGATAATTTTTGTAGACATGATGAAATGCTTGTTAGCTTACAAACTTGTCAGTTCCCATATCTCTGCTCACCTAGGGGATTGTATGTTTTCTGTAAAACGTGAAACCAATAGGAAAAGCTAACAGAAAACGTAGGCAAAACAGAAAAAGAAAAGAACAATTCTCCTGGGTCTCAAGTTCGAGTCTCACTTAGGGCGAGTTACTCGGATAAGGTCTTCTCGGGGTTTTCCCTCATCCTAAGAAGGCTTTAAGCTCCATGTGTCCCGAGATCACTTAAGCATCCTTTTACTAATTTCATTCATCGTCCGATTAAAGGGCGTTAGGCTACAAAAATAAATAAATAAATAAAACTTGTTTAAACGATAAACGTATACCTGAGCACTTGGAAACAACGAACAATGTCTAGTGCAAATGAACACCAGGAACGATGACGAAAGAAGACTGCATATTGTAAGTATTGAAAAGTAAGTATGCATATTTTCAAATTACATAGCATATTTTAAAGATTTCGACAGCATAAATGCACACATAACTTAGATATTGTACTGCACAAAAACCCAAAGTCTACTGATTAATTTATTTATTACAATGAGTTTGCAGAGACAACAAAATGAATTCTATACGTAATTAACTACTTCACTGCTACGTTTCAGGATATACATACTTGATTATCTGCAAGATTTTACAGTACTCATTTATTAAACGTATAATGTTTATGCTTCATCTAGCCCGGGAAATATTGCTTTCATAAGAATAAATTATAGATTATTTCTTTCTGTTGAATATTCCCTCAATCAAAAGTTTGCAAAACTATTCTTTTGAAAAAATGATAAATATTCCACAACTGACTATATTTGCCTTTTTCTTATTTTTTGATGTTATTCTATTATATCCAGAACCCACAGTTCTGCTCGTATTATTTATATAGCTAAGCTCTTCTTTCGGCCTCTGCAATTGTGACGTTTTCAATACCATTCATAAAAATCTTGTCTTTTGTTGCAATCGTTAATCTATACATAGATTACTAACTTTATAAGGATACTCAAATTCCTGTTAACGTGGACGATGAAAAAAAGAAAAATTTTATGTAAAACATGTAACATGTTTCGACAGTTGCTGTGCAAGATGTAGAAAATGTTTATACGCAATAGTTCCAATATTCAGCAAATTGCAAACTTCTTAGGCTGCTGGTAGTCCAGAAGTAGTTTCAGCTTCTGTGCTTTTCAAATTACTGTACAACATTTTATGACTTTAGTCGTAATATAAAACCAACTGAGGTGATTTTAATACATATAGTAAAGCTTATCACTTTACATTGTAACAGTTTTGAATCATTTTCTTCATTGCCTATACTAAAGATTTTTACTTCCTTTACAATTTACATAGTAGATAGAGAAACTATGGTATTCCACTCAAAATGTGATACCGAGATTTCATCAGAAATATATGTTAGGGTTCTCTGAATCCAAAAAAAAAAAATAAATAAATAAAAAATACTTTATGTAGTCTGAGCGCGCGCGCGTGCCTTTGCCTGTGGACAACATAACTCATAAAGGAAAAGTCGGTTAAGTAACAAATTTGGTACTTTATTTCGGTATCTTCAGAGGATGCGACACACAGATTTTCAGAAAATTCCCCCCACCCCAACTACCCTTTACATGGCAGATTTTCGAAAATTTTTATTTTCTCAAATTGGTCCTAACAATATTTCTGACTAACACATGTTTAAAACATTTCGATATCAACCGAAATGTATATCCCCAACATTCTGAAGTCCTCTTCATTCCGGATGACTTTTATGTAACTTTGGTAAACAATAAGAGACCAGGAAATACTTGCTGCACAAAAACTGCAGATTCCGTTAAAACACACAAATTATCACATACACACTTTTTGTGAAGCTAGCCGTTTCCGAAATATTCCGTGCTATTGGTTTCAATTTTAAGATATTTAAACATTTCTCAAACTGAAATAATTTTATTAATGTTCTCTTTTGTTTACTCCTGGCAAGAAAAGGAAACAAAATTTAATTTTTTTCACACAGTAGCCGGCTTTTATAGGATTTGACTATCGCTTTAGCCTAGTTTCTCTTATACTTATAAAGAATAAAGTAATGAGACCAACTCTCAATTGACATAATATAGATAAAAGAATAATCTTCTGTAGGTAAAATTTGCTTGCGGAACAGTTAGAAAAACCGTGTGAATGGAACACATCTTTTTTTAGCATGGGTTCATTCAGAATTTCCCCTATTGCTGTTATACTTTTATATTCTGTTAATAATGTTTCGGAAAATGTCCGGCAAAAATTGTGTATATTTGGCTTGTTTTTATTTTAGAATAATTTGATTGCAAAAATTAAAATTTTCTGAAGACAAATATTTTTTAAACTAGTATCTCACATATTGGAAATTTGTCCTGCAAAGTGTAATAAATATTGTTTAAAACAACAATATTCAAAATTCTGAAAAACATGCATCCGAATGAATGCATGGAAAATAAATAATAAAAAAACTGATATGTTCCATTCACTCGACTTTGTCTACATTTGTGTAACAAAATATTGTTAAAACGCTTATTCTTCTATTTACTTCATGCCAATCGAGATAAAATTGCAGAATTTACTATTACTCTTATTACTTGCTTCCTTGTAAGTAAAAAGCAAATAAAGTAATACCATAGTCTAAAGCGATAGTCATATCTTTTAAAAGCCGGTTGCCATGTAATTGAAATCCCTTTGTTTGTATGGCCAGGAGTTGAAAAATTTCCCGTAAAAAAAAAAAAAAAAATATATATAAGTATTTTAAAGCTGAAACCTACAACGGAATATCTCAGACACATCAACTCTACCAAAAAACTTATAAAACATAAATTATGTGTCTAAACGAGATCTAAGTTTCTGTGTAGTAACATTTGCGGTTTACCAGTTTATGTAAAATTCAGCAAAATTGGTCCAGAATAAAGAGATCTTCAGAGGCTATTCCCAGAAAATTTAAGATGTACATTTTATTTGTCATGCAAATATTTTTAATAGATGATATTTTAATCAAAATCGTTACAGCCATTTTCCAGAAAATTAAAATTTTCGAACTTTTGCCATGTAAATGTAGTTTGGGGTGGAGAGATTTTGTTTTTGAAAATCTTCGTGTCGCATACTTGGGAGATACAAAGCTCAAATATCAAGTTTTGAGCTATGCTGTCTACATACATACGCGCACACACACTCACATACACACGCGCGCGTGCACACACAGACTGGCACACACTGATCTTTTTCTAATTTTGTTTTTATTCCAGAGGTTGTTCGGTTCATGCACAGGAATTATAAAACACAGAAAAAAGGAAACGTGCAACATTTGTACTACTTAAGCATATGTTTTTGTTCGGATCACATCATAATATATGTATTTACGGTAAAAATCTCAAATTTTGGGGTGGAATACAATACCTTCCATATACACTAAGTACGCATAGAGAAAGTAAGAAGGAAGAGCTCAACCAATAGAAAATTACCTTACAGTATCCATTTAATGTAATTATTTCCTACTACAAGTATTAAACTCATTTTAATTGGCTTTATATTGTGGAAATACTTCACAGAAATATCGTAAATAGTTTGAAAAATACAGAGGCTTAAAGATGTCATATTTTTGGTACTCCTGTAGCAGCTAGCACTAAAAGCTTAATGATTTACATTGTTGATATGCCTTCCTCCCTCTTGCTGATTCTTCTCTGTGTAATACAAATCTTATATTTTGCTCTATAACTAGTAAATAAACCTACTATTTCTGGAATTTAATAAAAATAAAAACTTCACTTAAAGATATACTAACACACAAGTTTCTGCTTGTTTCTTTGTGTATATTCGGATGAAAATTATATTTCTTCGTCCACCAATCATTAATCATAATAATTGGTATAATTTGCTAAACATATATTCCTTTGAACCTTAGTAAATCACTATCACAGCATTAGTCATAGTTTTACATATTATGTATGTAATATTTAACAAAAAAATCTTATGTGCCACATTCATATAACATTCTCTACCTATGGTGCTATAAACTACTCTTACAAGAGCTTATTCTTGTATCTGCTTCACGCTAAACATTGGCAGGAATGGTTTCGTTACGATACAGAGGAAATAAGCACTTAGAATAAGCTAAAGCAAAAGTCAACTATTTAAAACCCCGTTGCTATACTTATAATATCATTGAAATTTGACCAAAATAGAAAAAAAAAATCTGATGTGTTCCATTCACATAGCTTTCTCTACATCTCTATTATAAAATTATTGTGAAAAAACTTATTCTTCTATTTATTTCATGCTAATCGAGAAACAAATATCCGAAAGGGTCTTATTACTTGCTTCCATTTAAGTAGGAAAGAAATAAGGGATACCCTAGGCTAAAGTGATAGTCAAAAGGTGTTTGCTATGTGACTGAACTTTCTACGTTTGTATGGATAGGAGTTGACAAATTCCCGCATGAGAAAAATAAAAATAAGTATTTTAAAGTTGAAACCGATAACAAGGAATATCTAAAAAATGATCAACTCTACGAAAAAAAATATGTAATATAAAGTCTGTGTTTTAACGTGATCTACATTATCTATTTAGTAAGTTTCTTACTATCTGTTGCAGTTTAGCACATAGGCAAAATTCCGCAAAATTTAACTCTAATAAAGATGTCTTCAGAGATTATACCGAAAAATTCAAAGTATACATTTTATTTCTCATGTAAATATCTTTAATATAGGACATTTTAAGCAAAAGCGTTATTGCCATTTTTGAGAACATCAAAATTTTCGGAAAATGTTCCTTGTAAACGGCTGTTGGGGTGGGAGGATTTTGTTGAAAATTTTCGCTGAATACCAAACTTTGTATTTAAGTTTCGCATCTTCCAAGGATGTGACACAAAGATTTCCAAGAAAATCCCCCCCCCCCACTGCCAACTATCCTTTACATAGAACGTTTTTCTAACATTTTTATTTTCTCAAAAATGGCTCTTGCGATTTTGTTTAAAATATTGTATATTAAAGATATTTACCTGACAAATAATATGTATACCTTGAATTTTCTGGAAATAGCCTCTGAAGGCTACTTTATTCTGAGTCAATTCTACGGAATTTTGCATAACTGCTAAACCGTAAAAATAGACAAAAGCTTACAACACAAAACATGAATAGCACATTAAAAAACAGAATTTATGTTACTTTTTTTCGTGGAGTCGATCGTTTTTGAGATATTCATTGTTTTTGGTTTCAGCCTTAAAAAAAACTTATATCTTTCTCATACAGGAATTTGTCAACTCCTGCCCATACAAAAAAAGGAACTTCAGTCATATAGCAACCAGCTTTTGACTAGCACTTTAACCTATGGTACTCCGTTTTTTCACTTTATGTACAAGGAAGCAAGTAATAAGACTATTTCTGTTAATTTTTCTGAATTAGCATGAAGTAAATAGAAGCATAAGCTTTTTAACAATAATTAATATGAGTGTGGTGTGTGTGTGCAAGTGTGTGTGTGAGTGTGTGTGTGAGTGTGTGTGAGAGTGTGTGTGTGAGTATGTGTTTGAGTGTGTGTGTGTGAGTGTGTGTGAGAGTGTGTGTGAGTGTGTGTGAGAGCGTCTGTGTGAGTGTGTGTGTGTGAGTGTGTGTGTGAGAGTGTGTGTATGAGTGTGTGTGAGTGTGTGTGTGAGTGTGTGTGAATGTGTGTGTGTGTGAGAGTGTGTGTGTGTGTGTGTGTGAGAGTGTGTGTGTGAGTGTGTGAGAGTGTGAGAGTATGTGTGTGTGAGACTGTGTGTGAGAGTGTGTGTGTGAGAGTGTGTGTGTGAGTGTGTGTGTGAGTGTGTGTGAGAGTGTCTGTGTGAGTGTGTGTGAGAGTGTGTGTGTGAGTGTGTGTGTGAGAGTGTCTGTGTGAGTGTGTGTGTGTGAGTATGTGTGATTGTGTGTGAGTGGGTGAATGCGTGTGTGTGAGTGTGTGTGTATCTGGACAGCATAGATCAAAAACGAAGAGACCGTTGAATATGAAACTTTATATTTAAGATTGTTATCTTCCAAAGATGTGACACGAAGATTTTCAATATATCCCCCACCCCCAACTACTTACATGAAACTTTTTTCGAAAATTTTTATTTTTTCAAAAATTACTCTTGCGATTTTATTTGAAATATTCTATATTAAATACACTTACCTGACAAATAATATGTATATCTTGAATTATCTGGGAATAGCCTCTGAAGACTATTTTATTCTGGATCAATTTTACGGAATTTTGCATAACTGCTAAACCGTAAAAGATAGACAAAAACTTACCACACAAAACATGCAGAGCACATTAAAACACAGAATTTATGTTACATACATTTTTTTCGTGGAGTCCGTCGAGATATTTCTTGTTTTTGATTTCAGCTTTAAGAAACTTATACTTTGCTGATACAAGAATTTGTCAACTCGTGTCCATACAAACAAAGGAACTTCAGTCACATAGGAACCATGTTTTGACGATCACTTTGACCAATAGTACTCCCTTTTTTCACTTCTATTTACAAGGAAGCAAGTAATAAGACTATTTCTTATTAAAATCTGGACATCCATTACCAACACGTGCTTCACTTGGTCATGGTGTAGACTTGTAGGTTTGCAGATGTCTCTGCAAGAGAATGACAACGAAAGTTGTGGAAACGCGCGTCCAGGGCACTCCATCTACACCATGACCAAGTGAAGCACGTGTTGGTAATAGAGGTCCAGATTTTAATGAAATTCACAGCTTCACAGTATGTAATGGCTTTTTTAATATTTTAAAAATACTATTTCTGTTAATTTTTCTGAATTAGCATGAAGTAAATAGAGGCATAAGCTTTTTAGCAATAATTTGTTGCAATGATGTAGAGAAAGTCATGTCAATGGAACACATCAGATTTTTTATTTATGGGGTCCTAAAACATGTATTTTCGGTGAAATCTGTACCGAATTTTTGGGTGGAATAAAATACGTTCTCTACCCACTATTTGCATTGTGCATACAAGACTAGACAAAGTAAAAATGTTATCCTTTCCAATCACATGATTTTCTCCAGCTGTTCTATAAAAACCTTTGTTATAAAAGATTATTACTTTCTCTATACGACTATGTACATAGTGTATAGAGAAGGTATTGCACTCCACCCAAAAATTCGATACCGAGATTTCACCGGAAATATATGTTTTAGGATCCCCAATATTAAAAAAAAAAAAAAAAAAAAAAGAATTTTCTCAAAAAGGTCCATGTGTGTGTGTGTGTGTGTCCGTGTGTCCGGTGTCAAGTGTGTCCGTGTGTCTGTGAACACGATAACTCAAAAACGAAAAGTCGGTAAAATACCAAACTTGATATTTAAGTTTAGTATCTTCCAGGGATGCGACACGAAGATTTTGACACCCCAAACTACCCTTTACATGGAACTTTTTTCGAAACTTTTGATTTCCTTAAAATGGCTCTAACGATTTTTATTAAAATATCATATATTAAAGTTATTTACCTGACAAATAAAATGTATATTTTGAATTTTCTGGGAATAGCCTCTGAAGACTACTTTATTCTGGATGAAATTTTCATAACTACTAAACCGTAAGAGATGGACAAAAGCTTAACGCACAAAAAATGTAGAGCACGTTAAAACACACAATTTATATTAATTACAATTTTTTCGTGGAGTTGATCATTTTTGAGATATTTCTTTTTTTTTGGTTTCAGCTTTGAAAAACTTATAATTTTCTCATACAGGAATTTGTCAACTCCTGTCCATACAAACAAAGGAACATCAGTCACATAGCAACCAGCTTTTGGCTTTCTCTTTAACATATGGTACTCCCCTATTTCGCTTCTACTTATAATAAAGCAAGAAATAAGACTATTTGTGCTAATTTTTCTCGATTAGCATGAAATAAATAAAAGATAAGCTTATTAACAATAATAATTTACAGAGATATAGAGAAAGTCATGTGAATGGAACACATCAGATTTTTCTGATTAGCATAAAGTAAATAAAAGTATAAGATTTTTAAGAATAATTTGTTGCAGGGATATAGAGAAAGTCATGTGAATGGTACACATCAGATTTTTTTATATACGTCATGCTAATCGAAATAAACATTTCAAGGCTTGGTCTTATTACTTCCTCTGTAGTAAGTAGAAATATGGGAATACACTAGGATAAAACGATAGTCAGATTTTTAAAAGCTGTTTGTTAAATAAAACAATTTATATTTCGTTCTCTTTGCTTTTTAGGGATAGACAAGCAAGAAACGAAAAGAAATACTTTTTTTAAAAAACAAAGTTGAGTACCTTCGAAGTAAACTAATATCTCAGAATATTTTGAAAATAGTTAAAAAACTGTATATGATGTAAGTTGTGTTTTAATAAGGCTTACATCTCTTCTGTAGTACGTTTTTGTCTATTTCTTACGATTTACCAATTATACAAAAGACATCCATATTGAAGAAGTTTTCAGAGGCTGTGCCCAGAAAATTCAAGATGTATATTCCGTTCGTCTTAAAAATATCTTAAACATACGCCATTTTAATTAAAATCGTTAGAGCTGTTTTTGAGAAAACAAGATTTCCATGTAAGGGTAGTAGGAGGTGGGGGATTTTGCTTTTAAATCATTCGAGCCGCTTTTTTGGAAGACACTGAACTTAAATACCAAGTTTGCTATTTAACGAACTTTTCGTTTTTGATTTATGTTGCCCACAGACGACATATAAATATACTTTCTAGAGATGCTTTTTTTGGTTTGAGGTCTCAAAACATGTATTTCCGGTAAATTCAAATACAATACCTTCTCTATCAACTATGTGCATTGTTCATACGGGTTAGAGAATGTAAAAATATATGCACTACTAAAACGAAAGCTTTTGAAAACCGCCAACGCCGAATTTTTAATTTTCTTTGTTTATTCTGGGCACTAATAATGATAATCTTTCCCGCATTAACTTATCCATAGTTTTTTACAGTTTGGACGACTGCCACAAGGATTCAATGCACATTGATGTTCTAGAAAGGATATTTTTGTTTTGTTGTTGTTGTTTTTTTTTTTTTTTTTTTTTTTTTTGTGAATGCAGACTGAGAAAAATAGTCATGTCTCGGCATTCTCTCCTATAGGTTGATAACACAAAATATTTATAAGTTAGAATGATTCACTAATAATATCTAATGCTTGACATACGAGGTGGTTCACCTGTTCCTTATTATTTTTGGAGATAGGCAACACTCATACTCTGAAAGTGATAAGGTCAAAATTACCGTGTTTGTAGGCCATTTGGTAACCATGCAAATCTAGCCTGCTTTTCGTAGGAACCTTAGCAGCAATAGTTACGTCCATTCCAAAAACATACGCTTAATAACTCTTGTTACAGTATATGTTACATCAATAGGATCCCTGTCATACGTTCTGCAACGTGAAATATGGCAGAAGGCTAACTGACGACTTAAGCTACAAAAAGGGGTCCACAACAGTTATAAAGAGATCAGATGTGGAGAGGGAGACATGTGTGATACTATACCTACAACGGAGCAAGCGGGCGCAAAGGTTGTAGCTCAACTGGTTAATGTCATGTTCCCTCATCACCTCCAGCGTGTCAGCGGTTCGAGTTTGCGTGCACTTGTGTTCTTCTTTATGTATTATCCATCGAGGTGCAAAATTAGTTCAGTGTTGGTCACTTTAATAATGTTAGGAGTAAACAAAAAGGTATACGAATGAAGAACAAACGACAGTTTAATTTAGGTATTGTTGAGTCTTCGATCCTTAATTTTCTTTGTAATTATTTTGAAAAAGAAATTTCACTAAGAGTTTAAATAATAAAGGCAATTTTCAAAATGTATAAAGTTAATAAAAAGAATTTCAAAATACTAGAACACCCAACATGTTACTGATTGTTCTTCGTAGCTACAGAGAGTTTTTGACAACATTTTTGGCAGCTGGTACCCTCAGCGGGTTAGCAAATACTGCCGGAAGACACTTTAGGTCTAGACATGCCCCATTAGATGCAAATGCACGAAATAAATATGTAGGTATGGATATTGAGAAATATAAGTTAGGGGGATTAAACCTAATTTTCTTTTCAAATAAAGGCATTGGTGAATGCCTATGTATTTGGCACAGAGTGTGATTGTCAGATTAGGTATTTCGTGTCTTAGAGATACCCTGAAAATGGGTATGATTCTGTAGCATTATCTGAAATGCCTATGTTAGTATTAAAACATTGCAATAATATCTGCATATTCAGAGGAAACTGAATGAACATGCCTAAGAATGTCAATTTTCACTTGCATTTTTTATACCTAACTGGACTGATAAAGTTAGAATAAACATAAATGAAGAGAACAGCAAAAAAGAAACAAATAAGCAAGTTAAAAAATGTTGCAATATCTGTCTAGCTTTGTGTCAAAATCAGGAAGGAAGAAGGCGGGGGGATTGTCAATGTTCTGGCAAGATTTGAACCTGAATCGGGCACCTTGGAACTCAAAACTAACTTCAGGCGTTAACCAAAAGCGCTGCTGTTCAGCTACAACTTACATCCCCAAAGTATATAATGTTAGTTTGAGTCTTAAGAACGATGTTATACTGCGGGTTGCATAAAACCAGAGAATAAGGGACATGTGAACCACCTGGTATATCGGAGTTTAAACGCATTACACGAGAGAACTTACAGCAAATTACAAGTCTGTCTCCATGTTTTTATTTGACGCACCTATCATTGGGAAAAATACGAAGGTTACATTCATCAGACTTTCTTTATCCCTTCTTTAAAATACTATTTAAAGAAAGGTATATATATATATATATATATATATATATATATATATATTCATTCTTATTCGGATAAATTTGTGCATAAAAGCTTTTTTACCTGCAATTTTCCTTGTAGATACAGAGAAATAATAGAATACACTAGGCTTAAGCACTTTGATAGTTGGTCACTATATGATGGCTTGGTCGCTATATACATCTTTGATTGAACAGGAGCAACAACAGCATTTCATGTGATGAAAGTGCAGGACTTTAAAAATTAAAACCAGTTAGAAGGAATATCTTGGAATGGAGTATCTAAAAAGAATGTATTTGACATTGTGTGTTTTATCGAGTTGTGCATTAATAAGTGTTAGTGCATCTCTCACAGTTTACACAAACGTCATTCAGAATGAAGTGAACTTGAGGGAGATTTCTAGAAAAGTCAAGTTTGTCATGAAAATGTGTAGACATCTGGTGTTTTAATCAAACCATTAGAATCATCCTTAAAGAAAATCAAAACTTTCGAAAGTTACAATTTAAAATTTGGTGTGAAGGATTATTTTGGTGCACATCTTTTTAAGTTGCTAAGCTTAAATGCCAAGTTTCATGTTTACCCGAATTTTTGCTTCAGAGCTATATTGTTGATGTACACAAGTACAACAATACACATCTCTATTATAAACATTTAATGTGTTACATTTCTCTACCTATTCTGCAACAAGGTATTCTAACAAAAGCTTATTCTTCTCGTCCTCAGGCTGATTGAAATAAACATTCGCATAGATAACTGGTACAATAGACTAATGCGAACTGGTCACTATGTTTCATTTGAAACTCCCTGCTCTATACAACAGGATAAAAAGTCTGATGTGTACCATTCATATGACTTTCTCCATATCCCTGCAACAAATAATTCTTAAAAAGCTTATACTGCTATTTACTTTATGCACAAATAAGCAGAAATAGTCTTATTACTCGCATACTTGTAATTAGAAGCGAAATAAGGGACAACCGTAGGTTAAAGTGATAGTCAAAAGCTGGTTGCTATATCAATGAAGTTCCTTTGTTTATATGGATAGGAGTTGACAAGTTCCAGTATGAGAAAAGTATACGTTTTTCATAGCAGAAACCAAAAATAAGGAATGTCACAAAAACGACGAACTCCACGAAAAAAATGTATATAACATAAATTGTGTGCTTTAATGTGCTCTACATTTTTTGTGGAGTAAGTTTTTGTCCATCTCTTACGGTTTAGCAGTTATTCAAAATTTAGTAACATTCATCCAGAATAAACTACTCTTCAGAGGTTATTCTCAGAAAATTCAAGATATACATCTCATTTGCCAGGTAAATATGTTTAGTATCCGAAATTTTAATCAAAATCGTTAGAGCCATTTTTGAGAAAACCAAAATTTTCGAAAAAAGTTCCATGTAAAGGGTAGTTGGGGGGGGGGGGTCTTCTCAAAATCTTCGTGTCGCATCCCTGGAAGATACTAAACTTAAATACCAAGTTTGGTATTTTACCGACTTTTCGTTTTTGAGTTATCGTGTTCACAGACACACGGACACACGGACACACATGCACACACACACACACACACACACACACACATACACGGACCGTTTTGTGAAAATGCTTTTTTTGGATATTGAGGACCCTAAAACATATATTTCCGGTGAAATCTCGGTATTGAATTTTTGGTGGAGTGCAATACTTTCTCTATACACTATGTATATAGTGCGTATGGAGAAAGTAAAAATTACATCCTAGTAGAAAATTCAAAAATGAAACTAGAGAATATTAAATATTTAAAAGTTGGTCGCTATGTCATTGTTTCCGTTCTCGTTACATGACCACGATGATAGAAAGGGCCAAAAACGAACAATTACTTCCCATTTGAGAAAAGATAACTGTTGAAAGTTTAAAGCAAGGAATATCTCGGAAACGGTAAGAGCGGCAAACAATAATTTATTGATGTACATAGTGAATATATATATATATATATATATATATATATATATATATATATATATATATATATACTGTCTCTTTCGGATTACCGGTTATGTAAAAGTAATCGGTAATGAAGAAGTCTTCAGAAACTATACTTAGAAAATTCATATATGCATTTCATTTGTCCTGAAACGCTTAAGTAAGTGGTATCGTTAAGGTTATTACTTTCTCCATACGCACTATATACATAGTGTATAGAGAAAGTATTGCACTCCACCAAAATTTCGATACCGAGATTTCACCGGAAATATATGTTTTAGGGTCCCCAATATCCAAAAAAAGCATTTTCACAAAAAGGTCCGTGTATGTGTGTGTGTGTGTGTGTGTGTGTGTCCGTGTGTCCGTGTGTCTGTGAACACGATAACTCAAAAACGAAAAGTCGGTAAAATACCAAACTTGGTATTTAAGTTTAGTATCTTCCAGGGATGCGACACGAAGATCTTGAGAAAAATCCCCCCACCCCCAACTACCCTTTACATGGAACTTTTTCGAAAATTTTGATTTTCTCAAAAATGGCTCTAACAATTTTGACTAAAATTTCGGATATTAAACATATTTACCTGAAAAATGAAATGCATATCTTGAATTTTCTGGGAATAGCCTCTGAAGAGTAGTTTATTCTGGATGAATTTTACAAAATTTGAATAACTGCTAAACCGTAAGAGATGGACAAAAACTTACTATACAAAAACTGTAGAGCACATTAAAACACATAATTTATATTATATACATTTTTTTCGTGGAGTTCGTCGTTTTTGTGACATTCCTTATTTTTGGTTTCTGCTATGAAAAACGTATACTTTTCTCATACTGGAACTTGTCAACTCCTATCCATATAAACAAAGGAACTTCATTGACATAGCAACCAGCTTTTGACTATCACTTTAACCTACGGTTGTCCCTTATTTCGCGTCTACTTACAAGGATGCGAGTAATAAGACTATTTCTGTTAATTTTTTCTGATTAGCATAAAGTAAATAGAAGTATAAGCGTTTTAAGAATTATTTGTTGCAGGGATATGGAGAAGGTCTTGTGAATGATACACATCAGATTTTTTTTCTAGAAATTCAAAATTTTTAAAAATGTACTTACATGCATAAGGAAATAAAATAGGCTATAAACATTAATCTTACCCAATCTTACCTTTTCTAATTTACATGGGAAAGCTCGCATATTTAGCATTCTTATGACCTTCTCTATAGCTATGTCCTTTTAACTTTCTCCATACGCACTATCTACATAGTGTATAAAGAAAGTGTTGCACTCCACCAAAAATTCCATACCGAGATTTCACCGGAAATATATGTTTTAGGGTCCCCAATATCCAAAAAATCTGATGTGTACCATTCACATGACTTTCTCCATATCCCTGCAACAAATTATTCTTAAAAAGCTTATACTTTTATTTACTTTGTGCTAATCAGAAAAAAAATAGCAGAAATAGTCTAATTACTCGCTTCCTTGTAAGTAGAAGCGAAATAAGGGACAACTGTAGGTTAAAGTGATAGTCAAAAGCTGGTTGCTATATCAATGAAGTTCCTTTGTCTATATGGATAGGAGTTGACAAGTTCCTGTATGAGAAAAGTATACGTTTTTCATAGCAGAAACCAAAAATAAGAGAATGCCAAAAAAAAACGACGAACTCCACGAAAAAAATATATATAATATAAATTGTGTGTTTTAATGTGCTCTATATTTTTTGTATTGCAAGTTTTTGTCCATCTCTTACGTTTTAACAGTTATTCAAAATTTAGTAAAATTCATTCAGAATAAACTACTCTTGAGAGGTTATTCCCAGAAAATTCAAGATATACATTTTATTTGTCAGGTAAATGTGTTTAATATACGAAACTTTAATCAAAATCGTTAGAGCCATTTTTGAGAAAATCAAAATATTCCAAAAAAAGTTCCATGTAAAGGGTGGTTGGGGGTGGGGGGATTTTTCTCAAAATCTTCGTGTCGCATTCCTGGAAGATACTAAACTTAAATACCAAGTTTGGTATTTTACTGACTTTTCGTTTTTGAGTTATCGTGTTAACAGACACACGGACACACGGACACACGGACACACACACACACACACGGACCTTTTGTGAAAATTCTTTTTTTGGATATTGGGGACCCTAAAACATATATTTCCGGTGAAATCTCGGTATCGAATTTTTTGGTGGAGTGCAATACCTTCTCTATACACTATATGCATA
Source organism: Hymenopus coronatus (assembly GCA_030762935.1). NCBI lineage: Eukaryota > Metazoa > Arthropoda > Insecta > Mantodea > Hymenopodidae > Hymenopus > Hymenopus coronatus. The sequence goes on from CM060890.1 coordinate 12,950,061, forward strand.
GTGCGTATGGAGAAAGTAAAAAAGCATTTTCACAAAAAGGTCCGTGTGCGTGTGTGTGTGTGTGTGTGTGTGTGTGTATGTCCGTGTGTCCGTGTGTCCGTGTGTCTGTCTGCCTGTGCGTCTGTGGGCAGCATAGATCATAAACGAAAAGACCTTAAACTTGGTATTTAAGTTCAGTATCTTCCAAGGATGCGTCACGATGATTTTCAAGAAAATCTCCCCGCTAACTACTCTTCACATGGAAGCATTTTCGTAAATTTTAATTTTCTAAAAAATTCCTCTAAGGATTTTGATTAAAATATCATATATTAAAGATGTATAATTTACAAATAATATGTATATCTTGGATTTTCTGGGAATAGCCTCTGAATACTACTTTATTCTGGATGAATTTTACGGAATCTTGTGTAACTGGTAAACCATAAGAGATAGAAAAAACTTACCACACAAAATACGCAGAGCACATTAAAACACACAATTTATGTTATACACATTTTTTCGTAGAGTTGAACCTTTCTTAGATATTCCTTGTTTTTTGTTTCAGCCTTAAAATACCTATACTTTTCTCATACAGGAATTTATCAACTCCTGGCCATACAAACAAAGGAACTTCAGTGACATAGCAACCATCTTTTGCTATCACTTTAACCTATGTTACTCCCTTATTTCGCTTCTACTTACAGAGAAGCTAGTAATAAGTTTGTTTCTGCTAATTTTGTCTCACTTAGCATGAAGTAAATAGAAGCATAAACTTTTTCGCAAAAATGTTTTGCAGAGATAAAGAGAAAGTCATGTGAATAGATTACATCAGATTTTTACAGCTGTTGCGTGAGTTATTCACACAAAAACTTATTTTACAATCTCTATTTATCTAATCTGGAGAAATAGGTGCTAAGAAATGCTTTCAATCTGGTAACACCTCAATTCCTGTGCTGAATTTATAAGTTTTCGTAATTCTAAATTGACTACTTAGAGTTTTTAAACAATGATTAGTACATTTACCGCAGAACAGTTTGCTGGTGGCGACTCCGTTCATGAGAACGTACACTGCTCGTCTCCTACCAGCACTTTATCCTGCAGGAGACAACTTGAGGTGGGCAAAGCGACGTCTAGGCGGCTTTCCACCCGCGACTCACTCTACTACTGCTCTATTATCATCTATCTTTCTTCCAGTTCACATAATCTATTTCCTCACTCTCATACCAGACTCGGGATAATCACCCATCTTGGTACTCTTTCTGATCTAGAGTCCTCAGCAGACATCTGACCTCAGGTGCTGCTTTGTAGGCCACCATACGAGGAGGGAAAATAGCAAAATAATAAGAAGAAATAGTTTAGGAGGATTTTAATTATTTTGCTGAATATGTTTATAATAAACATTGTCCCACATTTCATATTGTTTTTGTTTTTCACCTAAATGTTTTCCTGTTGGTAGCTTTAAGCATTGCTAAGGTCCTCAAATAAGCCCTTTTTATATGCGTTTCAGAGGTTTAGAAATAAATATTCTTTCTGTGATTCTAACGAACATTTCAAATTATTTCCAATTATTTCTTTCTCTACAAATACTATCTACATAGTGTACAGAGAAGGTATTGTAATGGACCCAAAAATTCGATAGCGAAATTTCACTGGAAATACATATTTTTGGGTCCCCCTGAATCCAAAAAAAAAGGATTTTTGGAGAAAGGTCCCTATGTGTGTGTGTGTGTCTGTGGACAGCATAGCTCAAAAACGAAAAGACCGTTAAATACCAAACTTGGTATTCAAGTTTGGTATCTTCCAAGGATACGAAACGAAGATTATCAAGAAAATCTCCTCATTCCCAACTACCCTTAACATGGAACTTTTTTCGAAAATTATGATTTTGTCAAAAATGGCTCTAAGGATTTTAATTAAAATATTTTATGTTAAAGTTATTTACCTGACAAATAAAATGTATATTTTGAATGATCTGGGAATAACCTCTGAAGACTACTTTATTCTGGATGAATGCTACAGAATTTTGCATAACTGCTAAACCGTAACAAATGGACAAAACCTTACCACACAAAAAATGTAGAGCACGTTAAAACACACAATTTATGCTACATACATTTTTTTCGTGGAGTAGATCGTTTTTTAGATATTCCTTGTTTTTGGTTTCAGCTTTAAAAAACTCAAGCATTTCGCATATAGGAATTTGTTCAATCCTGTCCATACAAAAAAAGGAAGTTCTGTCACATAGTAAACAGCTTTTGACTATCACTTTACTTATATGGTACTCCTTTGTTTCGCTTCTGCTTACAAAGAGGGAAGTAATAAGATTATTTCTGCTATTTTTGTCTCGATTAGCATGAAGTAAATTGAAGCGTAAGCTTTATAACAATAAAATGTTACAGAGATGAAGAGAAACTCATATGAATGGAACACATATGGCTTTTTAATACAAATTATACCATTTCTAAATAGTTCCCCTATTTCAGAAAAGGTCAATTTAATTGCAGGTATTGGCCATGCCGTGGCGGGATAGCCAGGCCATTCGCCTCTCACCTAGTTGGATCCCAAGCGACCGCATGTGAGATTTGTGGTGGCAGGGGCGGGTTTTCTCCGGGTTCTCCGGTTTTCCCCGCCATCACATTCCACCGGGGCTCCATCTTCATGTATCATCAGTGTCATCGCCTGCGGTGCCGGAGCAGTAAAGGCGGGCGTTAAACACTACACAAAAAATAATTGCAGATATTTAATTTTAAATTAATCTGGGCGAAGTATTGTATAATGTGGAACATTTTGTACATTATAAATTGTGAATTTTCGGAGGAGAAGATGGGACAGTAACCATTAAATTCAGACAAAATACTATTTTGTTTGTTAATCTATATGTAAGTGGCAAAATATGCATACTATATGCCAATAGTATTCTGTCAGAGTTATGAAAACATAAACATATGATGTGTTTTGTTCACTAACTTTACTGCCCTGTTTCTCTATCATTTAATAATATGTATACAAAATATTCTTAGGAAATTTTGTTCTCCCATTTACCACATTTTAATTGAGATAAACTTTGTAGAAATATCTGTATTATATATTTCATTAAGAATGCAAAAGGAATAGCTATAACAAAGTTTAAGAACTGGGCACCTCAATTAATATTCTTACTGTTTTAATGCAATCTCGAGAAAAATATGAATTACAACTAATTTTAAATAATAGCACAGTTTTAAACAATTTGAACCATTAACAACAGATGTCTTGAAATTGGAACAAAAAACATATTCGGAATAAACTGCGTTTTTATTTGGTTTTGTTTATAAGTATATAATATTTACATTATACAAAAGTATAAACAATTTCTCCCCTGAAGAGGACGTATCAGGCTATTTGCATTCAATATCTATAGGATATTTTAGTCAAAATCGCTAAAGCAATTTTTAAAAAATAGACCATTTCAAAATATCTATGTAAGGTATAGTTTAGGTTAGGGAGACTTTTTAAAATATTCATGTCGAGTCTTTGGAAGATACTGAACTTAAATCCCAAGTTTAGTATTCAACCGACTTTTCATTTTTGAAATGTCTCACACATACATACCCACACGCATCCACAACTTTTTATTAGAATGTTTATTATTATTGTTATTATTATTATTATTATTATTATTATTCAGAAAGTCTGAAACGTGTATCTCCTATCGAGTTTTGTGATGGAATACAGCGCTACGCACTATACAAGGTAGAGTAAGTATAAAATAAAAATGTAGAATCTTAACATACAGTTGCTTTAAGTTTGAGTCGATAATGTATTAGTTATTTCTTATTAATTCTCAATACGCGTCAATTTTAGAGTTCAAAGTGCTTTATGAAAATGTTTAAACTGGTGAGTATTGTGACAACTTTAAGTTTCAATAGAATATACAGAGTGTTTCAAAAATACGCGGCATAATTTCAGGTATGTATTTCCCACATGAAGACAATCAAAATAGTTGATTATAACATGTGTCCGGAAATGCTTCATTTCCGAGTTATGGCCTTTACAACATTGAAAGTCCCACCTGTAGACAATCAAAATAGTTCATGTCCGGAAATGCTTCGTTTCCGAGTTATGGCCTTCACAACATTGGAATTCACTGGAACGTTTTTCTTCCCGCAAGTCTTTGCCGTCAAAGGAGACATTAGGAGGGCGCTCTGATAGTTCATTCTGAGGAAGGTTACATTCAGTGTTCTTTAGGCGTTAAGACTGTGCGACATCATGTATTCAAATCAAGAGCTGGCAGAGATACACTTCATGTACGGTAAGGCGGACGGCAATGCTGCGCTGGCTCATCGTTTGTACCAGGAGAGGTACCCACAGCGACAATGTCCAGATCGGAAGACATTTGTACGTCTCCATTCCCGTCTGTGCGAGTATTCACCTCTTCTGGTTTGGGAAGGGGACGACCAAGATCTACAACTCCAGAAGTGCAGGAGGAGATTCTGGAGGCTGTGGACAGGAATCCTTCTATCAGCACACGACGGTTAGCGTTGCAAGTCAATGTTCCTCATACGACTGTCTGGAGACTGTTGAACGAGTATCAATTGTATCCTTATCATTTGCAACGTGTACAGGCCCTGTCACCAGCAGATTACCCTGCACGAGTTAGGTTCTGTCAGTGGTTCTTGCAGCAGTGTGGTGTAAATCCGAACTTCTCTGCCGTCGTATTATTTACAGATGAAGCACAGTTGACAAGAGATGGCATAACAAATTTCCACAATCAGCATGTATGGTCGCATGAAAACCCACGTGCAACTGTTGTATCTCATCACCAGGTGCGGTGTTCCCTCAACATGTGGGCCGATATCATTGGTGATCGATTATTTGGACCCCATGTACTTGTAAACAGACTTACGGGGCAGGCGTACACAAACTTCCTGGAAAACACCATACCTGACGTTTTCGAAGACACTCCACTGATCAATCATCAACACATTCACTTCTTGCATGATGGCGCTCCTTAACACTTCAGTCTTACGGCTCGCCGGTACTTGAATCGAAGGTTTCCTGATGGATGGATAGGTAGAGGTGGCCCAATTGCTTGGCCTCCACGCTCACCTGATCTGAACCCTCTCGATTTCTACATGTGGGGCCATTTAAAATCATTGGTTTATTCGTCTCCGGTGCCGGATTTGAAATCCCTTCGGAATCGAATTGTGGCAAGTTGTGAGGACATACGCAATACTCCTGGAGTTTGGGATCGTGTTCGCAGGTCAATGAGACATCGATGTGAGGTCTGTATTCAAGCAGGAGGTGGACATTTTGAACATCTTCTGTAATGACAACAACCTGCGGAAAGAAAAACGTTCCAGTGAATTTCAATGTTGTGAAGGCCATAACTAGGAAATGAAGCATTTCCGGACACATGTTATAATGAACTAATTTGATCGTCTACATGTGGGAAATACATACCTGAAATTATGCCCCGTATTTTTGAAACACCCTGTATATGAACGTGCTTAAAATTTGTTTATAGCTTTTTATAATGAATAATCGATGGGCAACAATAATGAATAATTGCCTTGCTCATAATATATACGTGAGAGGTTGTATCTGTTGTCCTTTCCATTTACCATAAAAAGCTCCATGGCTCGGAATAATATTCGTCTGTTAACGACGCTGTAATTTGTCTACCACCACCTAGTAGACACAGAATGAATTGCATTCCATCCAAACATTCTACATTCAAATTTCATCGGAATACATGTTTTGGGGCCCCCTGAATAAATGAAGGAAAATTAGAATAATGCGCATGCGGTGTGCGTGTGTGTGAACCGCAAAACTCAAAATGACATGTTCCATAGGTGACAAAATTGGCATTTATGTTCAAAAGGCGTAGATTTTCAACAAAACTTTTCCAAATAAATACTTTTTATATGACAAGTGTTTTTTTTTTTTAATTTTTTAATTTGTATAGCCCCCATTAACTTCAATGGTCATATCAGGGGCTTTGACTTGTGAAACACTAGGTTCAGAACATTAGGTTAATAAACTTTATATTACTAAACACACGCAAATTTACTCCCACATTCGTACCTCCAGACTCTATGGGGGATAGCGAATAATTCTGGTTAAAGAAAAATTCCTCGGGATCTCCGGTTGAGGAGTCAGCTCGCTGAGCAGTCGACCACGAGGCAGTCTGTTTTTGTTTTGTTTAATAAGATATTATATATTTTAATTTTCTCGGACTAGCCTGTAGTTTAATGTATTTTTATATCTGTGTAAAAATATAAGTGTATACTACACAAAATATATAGATCCCTTTAAAATATAAATGTTATTTCAAATAAATAATTTGTGGTATTAGCTATTCCCGAGAGATATTATTGGTAGTAGAAGTGCCCTAATGTCGAAATTCATAAGGTTATGTGGCTCTTTGAATAAAAATAATATATTTTAGAAATAGATGTGCATGTGTGTGAGTGTGTGTATGGGTGTATGCATATCTGTGAACAGCATACTTTGCAAACAACAATTCGGATAAATGCCAAACTTAGTCATATAAATTGAACATATTCCAAGAAAATTGCCCAAACTAAAGTTACCTTTACAAGGAAAGTTTGTCGGGATTATTGTTGTTAAAAGTGACTCTAATGAGTATGACTTAAATACGAGGGCGACAGTCAACATTCCTAGAAAGACTTGTTTATAACAACAAATGGAATTTGTTTATATCTGGTAACTTTGTTCTAATATTTGCAAATTGATTGCCGTGTAGCTTGCCCGATTTTCTCTAGCAGTTTGCTAATTATTATTAAAAATTTTTGTTTCCATCCCAAAATGAATTTGATTAAAGATACTAGGATTTTTTCATTATTTTAAATCCTCATTAACGCCTAAAACCTGTGAAGATCGGTTTAGAAATGCATTTAGCAAAGAAGACCCATCAAATGCAACAATTATAGTTTCTATCATGAATTCAAAAGAGATTTTTTTTTCCTTTCTTTCTTAGCGGTAAATTTTGTGAAGGACGTGGAATAATTGCTGATGAAAATATTGCGGCTTATTGATCAAATCCAAATCATTTTATATGAGCAATCAGACGAGAGATAATTTTCGTTTTGTTTCCATATAAACTTACTCCCAATTAGAAACATCAACGTATTGATTGGTGCAAAAAAGCCTTGGAAGAATTTCCACTTTGGTCATGAATATCGTTACTGGTGATGAATCCTTATTTATTATTTTTAGTTTCGTTTCGTAGTCGGCTTACTCCGCGTTGTTAGGACTGGCACCGCCCCCTAGAACTTACAGGAGGGTGCTAGGGATCAGAAACCTGTCGGGTACCAACGGTACGAAACCATAGAATGAAAATTTTTTATGCGTATTCTCAGTAATACGCATTATTACAAAACGCATTACACAAAAACAGCGCTGTTATATTTTTGTTACCATGTTTTGTTTTGTTCAGCTAAGCTTATATTGCGAAATATTAATGAAAATAACACAGAGATGCACTACGTTCTCTCGTGTGTGTATGTTTTTCGTTACGGACTATTCATGTTTTCATTTATTCTGCTAAGCGGATACTATTAATGATAATAATACAGCGAAACACAGGTGCTTTCCTGTTATGTTATTTTCACGCTTTGTTTTATTCTGGTAAGCGTAATAATATTAATGATAATAGTACAATAAAACACGAAATGTTCTCGTGTTATGATGTTTATCCGTTAATAGGATAAAACCCACGTTAATATTTATGGAAACAGTTCATGGAATTTTACTTAGAAAGAGGTCGCAAACCTTTATGTGACACTCCACGGAAAAAGAATTCGGAACGACTGGTCGGCCCGTACCCAGGTATGAGCATGAGGAAGTGGAAGACAGGTAAGGTGATGATGAAGCAGTTGGTGGAATGAGTATCAGGGGAAATCGGAGGACCCATAGAAAATTCGCCCAGCTAGTCCACCACTTGGGATCGTACCAGGGTTGTCTAGGTGGATGCGAGCGGTCTAACCACCCGGCCACGGATTATTGTTATGGTCCTGAAAGAAAATCAGTCGGCTCAATGAGTCTTTTGAACACAATCTAATCCTACAAAGAATCGGTAAGTAGATGGCTACTTGTTTGTTATTTTTTTAAGAGGGGTCATAATGCTACTATAACATTAATAATGTAGATGTATCGTTACTGCCTCTTCTTGAAAACGCCAAAAATGAAAATAATAGTTTTGTATGACAACAAAGTATCTTCGTAAAACTAACAACTGATGATCTGCATGTCCTAAACGTCATCGCTATGATTCCCATCATCCAGCCTTGTATTTCTTTTTGTTTCGAAAAGTTATAGGTAAAATGCGGGAAATCATTTTCGTCATCAAATGAAGTAGTGGAACCTGGTTTCTAATGTGCTTCAGGAAAAGTGGCATAATTGCTCTAAGGACTGCTTTCATCTAATGGAAAACGTGTATTCATGTTAAAGGGATTATTTTTAAAAATAATAAGCTTATTTAAAATGTTTTAAAGTTAATCCTCGTTTTTCCAAAATGTTCACTGCCACCGCTCATATTATATGTTAGGGGTATTCACATGAAAATCATGTGGTTGCATTTTCTGGGAATATCCTGTAAAATCCTCTTCTTCCAAAGGACTTTTTTGTAATGTATAACTCATAAGGTTAAGCGATCGACGAAAACGTAATAAATAGAAGAATACGAATAACATAAACACATACTTTATTTCAATTAACATTTTTTGTGCCATAAGTCCATAAGTCATTTCCGAGATATCCTTGTATGAGAACAGTTTAACATAGTTTATGTATGACTTGTATAACTATTAAACCGTAAGAGATAGACAAAAGCTTCAACAAAAAAGAATGTAGATCTCATCAAAACACACAATTTATGACCTATATATATTTTTGTTGTTGAACTAACCCTTTTCGAAATATTTCTTGTTATTGGTTTCAATTTTCAAATACTTATACTTTCTCAAAAGTTTCTTTCAATTTTTTTTTTATTTTTATTCCTGGCCATCCAAAGAAACAAATTTCAATGACAGTCGCATAGCGACAGCTTTTTAACATTTTACTATCGCTTTAGTTTTGTATATTCCTTAGTTTCCTTCTATTTATAGGGTACTAATTTTTTTAATGGTGTTTAGCGCCCGCTTTTACTACCAAAGCACCTCAGGCGATGACACTGGTGTTACATGGAATGAAGATGGATACCAGTGGAATGCAATGGCGGGAGAAACCGATGAACCCGGAGAAAACCCGCCCCTGCGCCGCTTTGTCCACCACAAAGTTCACATGCGGTCGCTTGGGATCGAATCCGGGTCGTCTAGGTGAGAGGCGAGTGGTCTAACTACTCGGCCATGGCGCGGCCAGTAAGGTACTAAGTAGTAAAATTCTCTACTAATGCTTATCTCGATTAGCATGGAGTAGAAAGAAGAAGAATCTTTTGTAAGAAGTTTGTCAGTAAAACAGCTAGAAAAAGTCATGTGAGTGGAACACATCTGAGTTTTAATTACAAATTACCTGTAGTCATAAACAATATGTTAAGTTTATTTCTATCCTCTGTTCCGATCACCACAAAAACCTACTTATTCGAAATGCGATATATTAATAAGTGCTATACCAGCATATTTGAATAGGTATGTTACAATAAATAGTATTTGTGTTACTCAGCTCTGTGATGTGAGAGTAGCTTCACTTCAGGGGCTATCGAGTTCAATATCGGCTAGAATGGGTTTCTTCAATATTTTTTTTATTCATTTAAGGTCACTTTATAACAACAAAGGTCATCAGCGACCACAATATTCTTACTTATCAAGATCAATGTATATACAACATTTAATACAAATACATTACAACTGTGGTCATAAGCTTAACTATTTGAACTTTGGTAACAGTAAAATATAGTAAATGTAAATTGCTAAACAATTATAATGGTATCAAACTCTGGTTTTAACAATTAAATTAATTACATTATATAAAAGACACCATTTGTGACATCTCCATTAAGTTGATAACTTTTCTGCATCCTTCGATGGATACAGATCACTCTTGAGGTTTAAGTTCCTTCTGTCGTTCAGTAAGCAAGACGCTCGAGGATAAGGTGAGATGTTGATACGACTTCTCGGGCTGAACATTTCGGGCATGGATCTTTGATTGTTTTCTTCATCAGATAACCATGGCTCAGGTTGAAGTGGCCGATACGCAACCTGGTTTTGTTTCCTTCGGAATTTAATCTTTTTGTTTTACTTCATTTTTATTCATTCTTTTTGTTGTTACTTTTCAGAGCCTTTTCTTCTTAAAAGGGCTCAGAAATAATTCAGATACATTCGATTAGAATTGCAGTAACGATTATCGCCACTAATTCCACACTAACGATAAATACTTGATAATAATTCGTCGTAAAACAGCTTTCAGGTCAGAGGCATTTCATGGCAAAGAAAACATTCCAGCATACGAATTGTTTTGGAGGGCACCGAAGTTCAATTAATTAAATTGTTTTCTGCCTGACTGATTGAATGAGGCCCCTAAGCTTTCTTTTTTTAAGAGAAGTAAACGTATTAAACAGTCCTTCAAAATCCACTATACTATTTAAGACGCCATGAGCCTTTTGTGTCGGTCAAAAGAATTTAGTGTTCAAGCAATATGGAGAATATGTCGGGGATAATTTTCGCCTATACTGTACCATTTGTTCTTCTGATACTATGCACAGCAGGCTTCAGTAATAATATTTCCATTTCCTGGTAAAGTAATATCTTATTATATGGTTGCTGAGCAAGCTTCCGAAATTCAACCTTAAGAACAAAAACAACAAGGAATCCCACCAGACACTTCTACAACCTTAAACATCTTACTATTACGACCCCAAAATGTTACTTACCTGAAGAAATTGGCATATTTGATTTAGTAAAAAATGTATGCTCCACCTTAATCAGCTGTAATCCATATAATGTAATACGAAAGATAAAAATGTAATGCGTATTGATTCTAAAGTATTATTACAAATAGGTAGATGGATTGGTTGGGTGGTAAGTAAATAGGTAGGTCGTTTGTGTAGGTGAGTAGTGGGTATGTAGATAGATACTTGATTGTGTAACTTCTATTTAATGTAAATTTTTTCCAAAATACTGTTATTAATACGAAAGTAAATGTTTGGTTTAATTTATTCGTACTTGTGAATGTCCTTATAAAGAATGTATTGGTCGCGTTATGACTTCGAAGTTAAAGCAACCTTAAATAAATAACAAAGAAATCCTTACGTGTGTCCCTTCTGGAATAATACAGACTATGAAGTTGCATAGATGGAACATCCTTGCTAATAAATGAATAGCTTAATCCTCTTTTACAAAAGGATTTTAAATTACATATCACTCTTCGTTTATAAAGGAAATTTAAAATCTAAATACAAAACATGTCTTACCATAGTAATAAACCAAATAAATTAAAATTATTATTTCCACGAATTCGAATCACTGATTAAAATTAATGAAGCTAAATACGTTTATCAGTTTTTTACATGTTTATGATTTATAAATGGAATATAGGCACTTTTAAAAATTTAAAATACTTAGCATTTTCAAGCACTGAAAAATATTTATTCCGCTTTATAATATTATAACATATACTTAACATTTGTGTAAATCATTAATGAAACAGCGCAACAAAATATGTATTTTAATGTTTTGGTACATATTTGTTCTTTGCATGAAGTTCAGTAATACATTTCACTTTAAATTTTAGCACACGAAACACCAGGTTTTATCAATACATAGCAATATACACATTACACGCAAACTTTCGTTTCGTTTCGGTGAAAAATTTAGAAATCTGCTAAAATGTATTGACCATTCTTAAGTATTCCTGTCGCGTGACTTTTTCTTGCTTATTCTTCTGCAAACTATTCAACAAAAGTTATTTCATATTACTACATATATTTTTACTTTCTCTATGATGTACGCAGTAGGTAGAGAAGGTATTATATGGCACTCAAATTTTTTATAGGGAAACTTCATTGCAAATGCATTCCTTCAGGACTCCAGAACATTAAATATTTTAGAAAAAGGCCCTTTACTACTGTGTGTTTATATGAACATCATAACTCAAAATGAAAAGTCATTAAATACAAAAACTGATATTCAAATTCACAATATTTCAGAAATATTACACGAAATATTTCAAGAAAATTCCCAGCCCTAAATTACCATTTAAATTACATTATTTCACAAACAGCTCATTTCTCAAGTGTGTCTTTAAACGATTTTCATTGAGATAACCTTATGTTTAGATATATTCATAAAACACCTCATGTTCAGATATATTCAAGAAACACCTCCTGTTTAGATATATTCACGAAACCCTCCATGTTTAAGATATATTCATGAAATACCTCATGTTTAAGATATATGCAGGAAACATCTCATGTTTAAGATATATCCATGAAAAAACTCATGTTTAAGATATATTCATGAAATACCTCATGTTTAAGACATATGCAGGAAACATCTCATGTTTAATATATATCCATGAAAAAACTCATGTTTAAGATATATTCATGAAACACCTCATGTTTAAGATATATTCATGAAATACCTCATGTTTAAGATATATTCATGAAACACCTCATGTTTAAGATATATTCACGAAACACCTGATGTTTAAGATATATTCATGAAACACCTCATGTTTAAGATATATTCATGAAACACCTCATGTTTAGATATATTCATGAAGCACCTCATATTTAAGATATATTCTTGAAACACCTCATGTTTAAGATATATTCATGAAACAACTCATGTATAGATATATTCATGAAACACCACATATTTAAGATATATTCATGAAACACCTCATGTTTAAGATATATTCATGAAACACCTCATGTTCTAGATATATTCATGAAACACCTCATGTTCTAGATATATTCATGAAACACTTCATGTTTAAGATATATTCATGAAACACCTCATATTTAAGATATATTCATGAAACACCTCATGTTTAAGATATATTCATGAAACACCTCATGTTTACATATATTCTTGAAACACCTCATGTTTAAAACATATTCATGAAACAACTCATGTTTAGATATATTCATGAAACACCACATGTTTAAGATATTTTAATGAAACACCTGATGTTTAAGATATATTCATGAAACACCTCATGTTTAAGCATATTCATGAAACACCTCATATTTTAGATATATTCATGAAACACCTCATGTTTAGATATATTCATGAAACACCTCAAGTTTAGATATATTCATGAAACACCTCATGTTTAGATATATTCATGAAACACCTCATGTTTAAGATATATTCATGAAACATCAGATGTTAAGAAAAATGAAATATATATTTTGAATTTGTCTAGATTTAGCTTCTGATGTACTTTTTATTCTCTAAGCTTTTTGCATATCTGGAAAAGTGTAACAGATTTTAGAACAGAAACTTCTACATAATAAGTTATAAATACTTTTAAAGCACAAAACATACATAAACTATCGTTTATTTAGTGTACTTAAACATTTCCATTATTCGTTGTTCGTGTTTTAAATTTTTTTATCCTCATTAGTTTCTGAAATGAGGAATCTTCGTTTATTTTTATTGTTCTGTATTTCTTTCTTTGTTGTTCATCCTGGCCGTACCAAAAGTACCAAGTTTCAATGTCATCCGATATTGACTAGCTCTTAAAAGATTTGACGATCGCTTTAGCCTACTTCCTTAGTCCCCTTTCAACCAATAGGAAAGTACTCCTAAATAATCAGACCGTTTCTTTAATGTTAATGTTGATGAATATAAAGTAGATAGAAGCATAAGCTTTTACAGGAATAGTTTGTTCATGAATATGTAGAGAAAGTCATGTGAATGGAAAATATCAGATGTTTATTACATATATACATATTTGTTGTTTTATAAGTAAGATAGATAGGTTAAAGATAGTAGTGAAATTGTTAAAACCCGGATCGCTATTTGTTGTCTTAGAATTTCTTCTTTCTTTGTATCATCACCAGAAAAAAAACATTCCCATTCACATTACTTTCTCTGTTCACTCCTCTACAAAATATTCTTACAATTCTTGCCCGGAGATCCTGGGTTTGATTCCCGGGGAGGGGGGACATTTTTCTTTAACTACATTATTCCATTCTTTTTACAGAGTCTATAGGGAAGGATATGGTAGTGTATATGCAGTGAAACCCCTACAAAAGCGTAAATACATTATTGTTCCAGTCAAAGTCCGTATAAAGTAATTAACGCGGACTTTAAAAAACATATGTACTTAATCTACTTGCTATGTTTGTAGGAGAGAATGTAGCATAGGTAGAGAAAGAAGTTCACGATCAACGCGCTTTGGATTAAAAATAATAGGTATTATTAGGAAGAATATGACTGTATAAAAAAAAAATATAAATATATTTACTTAAACTAAAGGAAGTGAATGGGTATATGCGGCAGCTGTGATAGTGATAACTAGAGCCCGGATGTTTAGCCATTTATTTTGGTTAAAATAGGCAGGAATATAGGCACTAAAGTGGTAAAAATAGGCAGTGAAATAGGCATTTATTAATCACGGAAACAGACAAAAATAGACAAATACTTAATAAACTATCTCATATGCACTCCCTTTTCTTGGTTACATGTCACAACAAGATGCTTTTTTAAGTTGTCAACTGAACCACCTGTCAGAGAGAAGGCTTTTCTTTCTGGAAAAAAATCTTCCACAGATCCAGAGAAAACTGAGATTGTTTACTGGTTGTTGCAATCGCTGTTGATTTTAAACAGCTTCTTCACACCCATTTTTGTAATTCTACTCTTATGCTTCGCTGTTGCAAAATGTTGAACTATAAAATATTTTTTCTCATGGTTAATTGTTTTTTCACAAACTTTGCACATCAGAGCAGTACCATCGGTAGATAGCTTATCTAAAACAAATTTGCAGACATGACCATGCAGTTTACTACTTAACTGTGCACTATCATAAATATTGCAATAATCACGAAAATTGCGCAGATGGAGTTGTTTAATACAACTTCTATCTCAAACTAACAGATTCTACTTGCTGAGGCCTGAGTGTGTCTACCTTCTTTCAGATATCGGGGAAACCTGACTGTGTATTGTCTCAAAAAAAAAGGGGTGTGAGAAGAGATTAGAGAGTTACAAGTACGCAATAACGGGATCTGGAGAAAAAGGTAACTTTGCAGAGCTTGACCTAGCTTGAAAAGGGATGAGTTGACCATGAGGCTAATTATTCAAATCTTACAAAAGACACTTGCAAACTTTCTACACTCTCCACGTAATACTTTCTTTAGCTGGCCAACTCCGAAGTAACCTATTATACTGTTCAAATATTTCTTGGATATATATAGCCAGCAAATATCTGATAGGTATCGTCCCCAAATGCGTGGAAACGTGTTTATCTATAATAGATTTTTCATATATACTCTCCGTTTAGCCCAACATCCGGGCTCCAGTGAGAACAGAACAATGGCGCGAAACTGACTCAACTGACTGGCAGGACTATAATGTCATTCCAGAAGCAAAACAATAATCTCAACCTAAGGAGGTGTTTGGAGAATGCTAGCCGACTACTTTCATGGTCTGGCCATTTCAGAGACAATAAAAGAAATTATACTTCACTAAGTGGGCGAAATTTCCAATTCATTGAATGAAAAATTAATGATCTAGTACCTTTGAACTAGGAATTAAAAGCATAGATGAAACAAACAAGTAAGTTAACCTAACCTACCTCCTTACAATTAAACTAAGCTTCAAGCTTACTCCATGGAGTAAGTGATCTTGGAGGGGCAAGATCGTGAACCAAGCATTTCTCTATGGTGCATCGAATATTCATCAGTAGGCTAGACTTTGTAGGCTTCAGCTGTTAAGATTTTGGCGGTGAGCTGCTTATTGATAGTCTCATTTCCAAGAGTATACTAGTTGAGGTAAATCAATTAAAACTTTGATTACTTTGATCCTCCTCTGTGGTACCATGCTAGCCTCTGGTTCCTAAGATCGCGGGTTCAAACCCAGCGGAGGATCATGAATTTTTTGAGCGTAAAAGTCCTAGCATGATTTCCTTTGGAAGGGAAGTCAAGAATTACGAATATTAAAAAAAAAAAAAAAAAAAAAAAAAGAAGTTTCTGAGCAAAATGAGCGGTCTTTCACACCATAAGTAGAATTGAATGCTGAGAAATACGCAGTTAAGAGCGTCCATAAATGAAGCTAAATTTCTATGTTTTGATTACTTGTATTGGGAGCCATGAATAGACAGAGATGTCTGATAACCTTTTCTTGCGTCTAGATTAAAACGTTGTAAGTCCAACATTATCTTGCATCTAGCCTAAGGTGGTTGTAAGCAATAACCTAGTGAGGTAACTATATAAAACACGAGTCTGTTAATCTAATTTTGCGTTTAGATTAAGATGGTTAGTAGCTATGAGCGGGAGTAAACATGGAGGTTCAGTCGGACTATCTTGCGTCTAGATTAAAATTATTGGTAGCCATAATCAGGAGTAGTGACTGTGTATAAACATGGAAATTCTAAAATCTTATCAGGGATCTACGATATGGTGTTTTTAGCTATAAACGGAGTGAAATCATGTATGGATATTAATCGTAGGTCTAGACTAACGTGTGATAGCCATAACCAAGGTCCAACCAACTATAAATACGTAAGTTGAATAACCTTTTTTGTGGTTTACATTAAATGGTTGGTCCATGTGCAATGATATAAACAGGGAAGTCGATAGCATTACCTCGGGTTTAGATTAGGTGATTGGAAGTCAGTCGGGCTATAACCATGTATAAATAGGGAAGTTCGATTGCATTATCAAGGATCTGGGTTAAGGTGGTTGGTAGCCATAGTTTTGGGCTACAAATACTAAAACTTGTATTTCCTATCTTGGGTCGAATAAGGAGATTATTAGCCTCCTCGGCTTGGGGGTAAAGAGTCCGGAACTAGATCTGGCTGAACAAGGTTACTTGAGATGTACTTAGAAATGTGAAGGCCAACTATGGCGGGGTGGGGCACGAAGAGTGCCATTCTAATGACAAAGGGAGGTTAGGCTGCACCCAACTCGCCCGCCTCAATGGAAGGACGAAAAATCAAACATACCAATTACGCAGCACAGCGTTGCACTAGCCGGAATTACAAAAACACTGCATCAAAGGCCAACGTGTCTACTATACCTGTATAAGGTTGTACAGAAGTCATTCTTCCTGCTCACTGCCGAGGAGATCCATCACCTGTCAAGATCGAGGTCAGAGGATGCAGGCCATAAGCAAGCATTCCATGTTTCCGCTACTGTAAATCCTTTTTCAAATTCCTATCTTTCGATTATGGTGTTCATGGCTAAAACAACTTAAAGACTTATTTCATAAAACATATATTAAAGATATACATTTTGCGTAAAAGAAACCTCAATGTATAATTTATTAAATGGCAAAAAGCTCTTTGCAGCAACGTAATATCCAAAACATCTTTTATAAGCTCTAACAAACTTTTTAAACGTTGTTAAATTTGTAAAATAAGCGTTTAAGTTTTAAAAACTTATTTTTGTTTTGGATTTTTGCATATGTGTCTTCTACAATGTAATTGCCAGTTTTACAAGCTCTATAAATTGTTAATAAACATTAATATTTTAAAAACTTATTTTTATTGGAGTTTTTCAAAGAGTGTGATGTAATTCCTTTCAAATGTTAGATTTCTATTACACATAAACGATTCCTAGGGAAAAATTGCAATGTTGTATTCCATCGTTTTAGGTAGCTAGCATTAATAGTTTAAATATGCATATTAAGACGTCACAAGAAACTATAAATATCATATTTAAAAATATGACGAGGACAAAATATTTACAGAATATTGCGCAATTACTCAAGATACACGCTAGGGTACGATTAAGAAAATTAAAATTTATCAGATTTGCCAACAGATAAGCTTCTGACTTAAACTAAATTCCGATTCGTAAAATTAATTGTAATAGCAATCTGAGTTTTATTTAGTTGCGGGTACACAGTGAGTTGTCGCTCACTACTTATGCTACCATTTATTATTGTAAAATCATATTACTTTCTCTACACGTATCATGTACATAGTGTATAGAGAATCTATTGTATTGCACCCAAAACTTCAATACCGTGATTTCATCATAAATACATGTTTTGGAACCCCCTGAATCCAAAAAAGAAATTTTAGAAAAAGGTCCGCGTGTCTGTGAGCAGCATAGCTTAAAAACGATAAGTCCGTTTATACCAAATTTGATATTTAAGTTTACTATCTTCCAATGATGCGACTTGAAGATTTACAAGAAAATCACACCACATTAACTACCCTTTACATGGAAAAATGTTTGAAAATATTAATTTTCTCAAAAATGACTCTATCGGTTTTGATTAAAACCTATTATATTTAAGATATTTACATGTCAAATAAAATGTATATCTTGAATTTTCTGGGAGTAGTCTCTAAAGACTTCATTATTCTGGACGTTTTTGTGTGTTTTTTGTTTTTTAATTTTTAATTTTGCATAACTAGTAAACCGTAAGAGATGCATAAAACTTCCTATACAAAAGACGTAGAGCTTCTTAAAGCACACCATTTATATCAGATACATTTTTTCCTGGAGTTGACCGTTTTCGAGATACCCATTGTAATTGGTTTCAGTTATAAAATACTTAAACTTTTCTCATACAGGAACTTGTCAACTCTTGGCCACGCAAAGAAACGGATTTTAATCTCAAAGCGACCACATTTTAAAACATGTGACTGTCGGTTTAGCACAGTGTATTCACTTATTTCCCCTCCACTTATATGTAAGCAAGGAATAAGACCGTTCCTGCTAGTCTTTACCTCGAAGTGGATAGAAGAATAAGCTTATTAACATTAGCTTGTTACAGAGAAAGTCATGTGAATGGAACACAACATTTTCTTTCACTTACTCTTAATCATGATCAAAAATGGATTACAATTAATTTGCTTCTTACTTAATTTCAACTAAATAAGGATATTTATCTATCTTACTTTCTTCATATCTTGCACACAAAGATACAGGAGTGGGCAACATGCGGCTGTTTTGTATGTGCCTGCCGTGATATCGTATGTTTCGGGACAAACAAAATTTTCCTGTAAAGGATAGTTGGGGGTGGGGAGATTTTCTTGAAAATCTTCGTGTCGCATAACTGGAAGATACTGAACTCAAATACCAAGTTTGGTATTCAACGGACTTTTCGTTTTTGAGCTATGCTGTCCACAGATCTTATTCAGGGGGACCCAAAACATATATTTTCGGTGAAATCTCGGTATCGAATTTTTGGGTGCATTACAATACCTTCTCTATACACTATGTACATAGTGGGTGTAGAGAAAGTAAAAAAGAATACAAAACTGGTGGGCACGTAGTTTCAGGAAATATTTGACGCACACTCTTATCACGCTCGAAAATTCATATTTGGACATAAACTGAATACAAGGGTTCAATGCTTAAGGCATACCTGGATATAAATTATATGCCGACTTTAATATCTAGATCACATCGGCGGCTTTTCATATTGCTCATGGTCTTCACTCTTTTATTGCCCATATCTTCGGGTTATTACTTTCTCTACACGCACTGCTCATATGCACGTAGTGTATAGATAAGGTACTGTATTGCGCCTAAATATTCGATATCGAGATTTCACCGGAAATACACATTTGAGACCTCCCGAATCGAAAAAAATCATTTTTAGTAAAACGTCCGTGTGTGTGTGTGTGTGTGTGTGTTTGTGTGTGTATGCGTGTGTGTGTAAGTCTCAAAAACGAAAAGACTGGTAAATACAAACTTGATATTTAAGTTTGCTATCTTCCAAGTATACGATACGAAGATTTTTAAGAAAATATCCCAACCCCAAACTACCCTTTACATGGACATTTTTTAAAATGTTTGTTTTCCTCAAAAAATGACTAATGATTTTGAATAAAATACGGTCTATTAAAGCTATTTGCATCAAAAATAAAATGTATATCTTGAATTATCTGGGAATAGCTTCTGAAGTCTCATTCATTCTGGATGAATTTTGCTGGTAATCCGTAAGAGACAGACAAAAACTTACTACACAAAAGATGTAGATATCGATAAAACACACAATTTAATGTTACGTACATTGTTTTCGTGGAGTTGACCATTTTAGAGATTTTTCTTGTTACTGTTTTCAGTTTTAAAATACTTAAACCTTTCCTTACACGGGAACTTATTAAAACCTGACCAAAAGAACCGGAATTCAATCTCATAGCAACAACATCCTAAAACTTCTGACTGTGGGTTTAGCTTAGTGTAATCCCTTATTACCCTTCTACTTATAGGAACTAAGTAATAAGACTTTCTGTTAATAATTATCGATTAGCATGAAGTAGATAGAAGAATAAGCTTATTAACAATAATTTGTTATTGAGATGTAAAAAAAATCATGTGAATGGAACATAAAAATTTGATACAGAGATTTCACTGGAAATATATGTTTTGAGATCTCCTGAGTCCAAAAAAAGCATTTCTAGAAAAAGGTCCGTGTATGTCTTTCTGTGTCTCTGGACAGTATAGCTCAAAAACGAAAAGTCGGTTTTATACCAAACTTGGTATTTAAGTTCGGTATCTTCCAAGGATGCGACACGAAGATTTCAAGAAAATACCCCCACCCCAACCATCCTTTACATGGAATATTTTTTGAAAATGTTGATTTTTATTAAAAATGGCTCTAACGATTTTGATTAAAATACCGAACATTAAAACTATTTATATCATAAATAAAATGCTTATCTTGAATTTTCTGGGAATTTCTTCTGAATACCTGTTCATTCTGAATGAATTTTGCTGAATTTTGCATAAATGCTAAACCATAAATGATAGACAAAAATTTACTGCACAAAAAAGTGAAGATCTCGTTAGAAAACACAGTTTATGTCGTATTCGTTTTTTTCGTGGAGTTGACCGTTTTCGGGATATTCCTTGTAATTGGTTTCAGTTTTAAAGCACTTAAACTTTTGACATAGTTGTTTCGTAGGCACGATTTCTGCAGGAATGTTGCAAGTCGTCACTTCGAACAGTTCTTATGGTAACCTGCAGTATCTTGTACTTTGGATTTTTTTAACGTCCTTTAACGTGGTTGGTTATATTGGACGATGAATGAAATTGGCAAAATGATGCTCAAATGATCTTGGGTTCCATGGAGCTTAAAGTTACTCGACACTCGTCTTCTCAGGATAAGGGAAAACCCCGAAAAAAAACCTTATCCGGGTAACTCTTCCTAAGTGAGATTGGAAGTCACGACGTTTTGAATGTAAGGCAAACACGCTACCACCACACTACCTGGGCGGGCACTTCGGATATTGTATTACTTCCCAAAGTCTCAGTTTATTTGCCTTTCATAAATTAAATTAAATTGAGTTTTATTTATGGAAGCTGTTTAATTGCTGCGGTTCTCAGCGTCCCATATTGGGCGTAAAAGACCGCTTAATATTGCTCAGATACCTCTTTAACAGGATGATCACAGATGAAAATCCTTTCTACTATATGGTTCTTAACCAGTTTCATGCAGGTACTTGGTGTACTATGAAGATGGTTGCTCATCTTGTATTTCATTGAAGTTGATGATATTGTCTCGTAAATTGTGAACTGTGCCTACAATTGTTATGTGACCCGCCAATGTATGATACACTATATTAGAAACTCTTTCGCGAGGTACGGAAAAGTGTACCCCTTGAGGTGCTTAGAGCAACTGTTATCGAAACGTTCTCCGTTGCACCTAGATGCTAATCGCACATTACATTTACTTTGTTTGTCAATGGAAATAAATCACGTTGAGTAACCAGAGAGATGTGAAACGCTCATTATAAAGTTGAAACAAAGGAGGCAGCATAAACACTAAAATACCTGCGGAGACTTGAACTCGAAGTCGCTCAGCATATTAACCCGATGCCCCTCCAAATAATGCTCTACGAAATTCGAGTGTTCAGGTCACGAACCAAGGTTTCCTCGTGGCGTGCTAACTCTTAACACATTTTATCATGTAGCTAACCATTTCGAGCTCATAGTTCTCTAACTTGGACTCCTCTACAATCTGTGCGGTTGAATTATGAAACTCCTGTATATCGGGAGATATCTTCCTAAACGCAAATGTTAATATTCATTCAAAGTGACTGTCATATATTTTCCTTGCATTTAAACTAAAATGAACAAAATGCGTTCAAATAAGTAGCACAAATAGAACAAAACTTATAAAATATGTGCGAAAAGTTATAGAACAAAATTGCTGTCCTTGTAATGCAACGTTAGCTCCAGAAATTCTTCCCCGTCTAATTCGGTCTCTCTCTGCAACTCTCTCCATCTATTCCCTTCATATATCTGCCTCTCACATTCTCACAGTCTTTACTCTCTTTCCAAGGTTTCTTCTCTCTCTTCCTATTCTCTTTACAAGGGAGAAATGGAACGAGAACCGCAATAAATATTTTCCAAGTAGAGAAAAATAGTAAAACAAATTTAAAACTTTACATTGCAAATAAATTGTTGTTGTTCCCTGTATTTACCTTGCCGTCCTAACTAAGCTATCTGCTTAACTGATTAAGTAGATATACCCGTAATAGTGATGAAAATTTTAATTATCAATCCTATCAAAATTGTATAAATAGCAATACTAGTAGAATCATTATGTCTAAAAACGTTATCATGTATCATTTTTTGAAAAACAAAAAACTGTGTTACCAAACGTTAGACTGCATTATGGCCTATATATCATATGTACAGGATGCTAATGAACTTCACCGAAATAATTTGCGAGGTTGCGCTCGTGACTGATATAAATAATTTGAGATCGGCGATGCATGGTCCCCGGAGAAACATAATGCAGCTACATAGATTTAAACGTGTGGGTATCAGGTGCTGATAAGTCGATGTTAAAGCAAAGCAGGTTGAACAAATCTGATGTGTTCCACTCACATGATTTTCTATACAACTCTGCAATAAATTATTGTTAAAAAACTGATGTTTCTATTTACTTCCTGCTAATCGAGAAAAAAATAGCAGAAATAGTCTTATTACTTGCTTCCTTGTAGGTAGAAGCGAAATAAGGGAGTACTATAGGTTAAAGTGATAATCAAAAGCTAGTTGCTATGTGACAGAAGTTCCTTTGTTTGAATGGACACGAGTTCACAAAGTCCTGTATGAGAAAAGTAGGTGTTTTATACCTGAAACCAAAAACAAGGAATATCAAAAACAATCAACTCTACGAAAAATATGTGTATAACATAAATTGTGTGTTTTAAAGTGCTCTACATTTATTGTGTGGTAAGTTTTTGTCCATCTCTTAAGGTTTAGCAGTTATGCAAAATTCCGTAAAATTGACCCTGAATAAAGTAGTCTTTAGAGGCTATTCCCAGAAAATTCAAAATATACATTTTATTTGTCAGGTAAATATCTTTAATATACGCTATTTTAATCAAAATCGTTAGAGCTATTTTTTAGAAAATCAAAATTTTCCAAAAAGTTCCATGTAACGGGTAGTTTGGGGTGGGGGATGTTTCTAAAAATCTTCATGTCGCATCTCTGGATACTAAACTTAAATACCAAGTCTGGTATTTTACCGACTTTTCGTTTTTGAGTTATCGTGCTCACAGACACATGGACACACTCACACACGGACACACACACATACTGAACTTTTTCTGAAAATATTTTTTATGGATACAGGGGACCCTAAAACGTATATTTCCGGTGAAATCTTGGAATCGAATTTTTTGGTGGAGTGCAATACCTTCTCTATACAGTATATACATAGTACGTATAGAGAAAGTAAAAATATATAAAATAAAATGTTATTAACATTAAATGTTTTAATAGTTTAACAATTATAGCTTAGCTTGGACAAAATTAGACGGAATACCTAATGAGATTGGGTGGTAACGTGTAGCGAAAGATATCCCTAGGCAGAGGAAATGTGTGATCGACGGCATTTTCGATGTGAATTTAATTCCAATATGGTAAGCATGAAGATCTGTACAGGATGTATAGAACAATGAGAACAACGTAGGCAGGCGCCAGGGGAATCCCACGTACTTTCTATCATCTTAGATCCGGATTATCATTCCTCCTACGGAACGCTTCCTTCTTTCTAATGGCGGAAATTCCATTCATCTATTCTTGTCTCGCTGACCTGGTTAGGGATGCCATCGCTTTAACGTATTGTTTTACTTGTGCAGCTGTTGCCATAGTTGTTTGACATATTGGTAACTGTGACTGTTTGTCTCCTATAAAATACTCGGTTCGGTGCGGAGCAACAAAAAGTCTGTTCTATTATATAACCTGTATGGAATATCAAACCACCCCAGGAACAGTGAGTCATTTGAAAACCGAACTAAATTTCCAATAAGGGGACTAAAAGGCCCAAAGAATTGTGAACCAGCCGAGATGCTTTGTTTAGGCACTTGTCAGTGTTTGTTGCATTACAATGGGGCGACATTTTCCTTAGCTATTTAAAAGTCCTTACTTACCAAATGTGACACTATCCGTACATTTTTGGTCCCCCTTTATGAACTTTTCCATATCTCGCTATAATATTACTTAGTAATATTTGTCGGAAATAATGTTTTAAATCTTCTGAGAACTTTGCATTGTCCACGAAATATTTTTACTTTCTCTACACGCACTATGCACTTAGTGTATAGAGAAGGTATTGTAATGCACCCAAAAGTTCGATACCAAGATTTCACCGGAAATACATGTTTTGGGTCCCCCTGATCCAAAAAAATCGTTTTTGAAAAAAGGTCCGTGTGTGTGTGTGTGTCTGTGGAGAGCATAGCTCAATAACGAAAACACTGTTAAATACCAAACCTGGTATTTAAGTTTAGTATCTTCCAGGGATGCGACACGAAGATTTTTAGAAAAATCCCCCACCCCAAACTATCCATTACAAGGAACTATTCTAGAAAATTTTGATTTTTAAAAAAATGGCTCTAACAATTTTGATTAAAATATTGTATATTAAAGACCTGACAAATAAAATGTATACCTTGAATTTCCTGGGAATAGCCTTTGAAGACTACTTTATTCTGGGTCAATTTTACTGAATTTTGCATAACTGCTAAACCGTAAGAGGTGAACAAAAGCTTACCACATAACAAATGTAGAGCACTTTAGAACACACAATTTATATTATACACATTTTTTTCGTGGTGATGATTGTTTTTGAGATATTTCTTGTTTTTGGTTTCAGCTATAAAAAACTTATAGTTTTCTCATACAGGACTTCGTGAACTCGTGTCCATACAAACAAAGGAACTTCAGTCACATAGCAACCAGCTTTGATTATGACTTTAACCTATGGTGCCCCCTTATTTTGCTTCTACTAACAAGGACGCAAGTAATAAGACTATGTCTGCTAATTTTTCTCGATTATTTGAGATAAATAGAATCATTTGTTGCAGTGAGGTAGAGAAAGTCATGTGAATGGAACACATCAGACTTATTAAATTTACCTCCAATATAAACGCTAGATGGTTTAGATAGGGAGATCGCAAATATTTGTCCTGCATCTCTCGATTATTCTCGTCATGAATCTATAAAATGTGCCACAGTCATGATGATAATAGGTGAAGCCGTTATCCCTTAAGTTAATTAACTAGAAAGGGGACGGGGGGGGCAGCAACTGAAAAAAATGTGATGTTATCCATTCACATGACTTTCTCTACATCTCTGCAACAAATTATTGTTAACAAGCTTATGATTCTATTTACTTCATGCTAAGTGAGAAAACATTAGCAGAAATAGTCTTATTATTGCTTCCTTGTAAGTAGAAGCTAAACAAGGGAGTACCATAGGTTAAAATGATAGTCAAAAGCTGGTTGCTATTTGACTGAAGTTCCTTTTTAAGTATAGACAAGAGTTGACAAATTCCTGTAGGAGAAAAATATAAGTTTTTCAAGGCTGAAACCAAAAACAAGGAATACTTAAAAAACTATCAACTCCACGAAAAAATGCATGTAACACAAATTATGTTTTAATGTGCTCTACATTTTAGGTTTGGTAAGTTTTTGTCTATCTCTTTCGGTTTACCAGTTACACAAAGTTCCCTAAAATTCATCCACAATAAAGTAGTCTTCAGGGGCTATTCCTCGAAAATTAAACATATACATATTATTTGTGAGGTATATATCTTTAATATACGAAATTTTAATCAAAATCGTTAGAGCCATTTTTTAGCAAATCAAAATTTTCGAAAAATTTTCAATGTGAAAGATAGTTGGGGGTGGGGGGATTTCCTTGACAATCTTCGTGTCGCATCGTTGGAAGAATTCCAAGTTTGGTATTTAACGATCTTTTCGCTTTTGAGCTATGCTGCCCCCCCACACACACACATACACATATACACACAGACAGACACACACACACGGACATTTTTCTAAAATTGTTTTTTTTTTTTTTTTTTGGATTCAGGTGGTCTCAAAAATGTACTTCCGGTTAAATCTTAATATCGAATTTTTGGGTGCAATACAATACCTTCTCTACACACTATGTGCATAGTATGTGCAGAGAAAGTAAAAAATCTGATGTGATCCATTCACATGACTTTCTCTACATCTCTGCAACAAATTATTGTTAAAAAGCTAATGTTTCTATTTACTGCATGCCAATCGGGAAAAAAATATTAGAAATAGTCTCATTACTTGCTGCCTTGTAAGTAGAAGTGAAATAAGAGAGTACCATATGTTAAAGTAATAGTCAAAAGATGGTTACTATGTGACCGAAATTCCTTTGTTTGTACAGACAGGAGTAGGTAAGATTTTTATCAATGTTTACTTTCTCTACACGTATTATGTACATAGTGTATAGAGAACGTATTGCACTCCGCCCAAAAATTCGATACTGAGATTTCACCGGAAATATATGCTTTAGGATCTCTTGTATCCAAAAAAAGTATTTTCAGAAAAAGGTCGTGTGTGTGTGTTTGTGTTCGTATTTGTGTCCACATGTCTATGAACACGGTAACTCAAAAACGAAAGTCAGTAAAATAACAAACTTGGTATTTAAGCTCAGTATTTTCCAGGGATGCGTCACGAAGATTTTGAGAAAAATCCCCCCATCCAAAACTACATGGAACTTTTTTTGAAAATTTTTATTTTCTTAAAAATGGCTTAGCGATTTTGATTAAAATATCGTACATTAAAGATATTGACCGGACAAATAAAATGTATATATTGGATTATCTGTGAATAGCTCTGAAGAGTGCTTTATTCTGGATGAATTTTATAGAATTTTGCATAACTGCTAAACCGTAAGAGATGGGAAAATATTAACACACACAAAAATGAAGAGCACGTTAAAACAAATAATTCATGTTGTATACATTTGTTTTTCGTGGAGTTCGATTTTGAGTTACTCCTTGTTTTTCATTTCACATTTAAAAAACTTTTACTTTTCTCGTGTCTAATTCTGTTCATACAAAGAAACTTCAGTAACATAGCAACCAGCTTTTGACTATCACTTTAACCTATGGTACTCCCTTACTTTTCTTCTTCTTACAAGTAATAAGACTATTTCTGCTAGTTTTTTCTCGATTAGCATGAAGTACACAGCAGCATAAGATTTTTAACAATAATTTATTGCAGAGATGTGAATGGAGCACATCAGATTTTTGAGCTATTTTGTATCTATGAAGTCGTTGAAGTACGCTTGCTTTGCAAGCAATTTTCTTGGTTTCAGAAAAGATTAGAAGATTGAAACTTTCAGTGCTTTCCATGCAGGAATGTATCGATATTAAGGAATGTGTAAAGCAAATCTATTTTGTAAAAGTGATGTGAGTCAAAGTTACTAGAAATACAAATGGAAATGACAAAATCCCCGGCTACTCTAATATCATGAATGCTGAAGAGTTACAGACTTCGTTGGACATATTTACAGTCTTTTGACACATTGCGATGTCGAAAGTTCGCTTTTGTGTATACAAGGACATCTGACAAAAGAATGTCATTTACACGAGAAAATGTGGATAACTATGTATTTTTACGTTCTCTATACGCACTATGTACGTAGTGTATAGAGAAGGTATTGCACTCCACCCAAAAATGCGATACCGAGATTTCACCGGAAATATATGTTTTAGGGTCCCCAATATCCAAAAAAAGCATTTTCACAAAAAGGTCCGTGTGTGTGTGTGTGTGAGACCGTGTGTCCATGTGTCCGTGTGTCTGTAAACACGATAACTCAAAAACGAAAAGTCGGCAAAATACCAAACTTGGTATTCCAGGGATGCTACACTAAGATTTTGAGAAAAATCCCCCCACCCCCAACTACCCTTTACATGGCACTTTTTTCAAAAATTTTTATTTTCTCAAAAATGACTCTAACGATTTTGATTAAAATTTCGTATATTAAAGATATTTACCTGACAAACAAAATGTATATCTTAAATTCTCTGGGAGTAGTTTATTCTGGATGAATTTTACTGAGTTTTGAATAACTGCTAAACCGTAAGAAATGGACAGAAATTTACGACACAAAATATGTAGGGCACATTAGAATACACAATTTATGTTATATACACTCTTTTCGTGGAGTTCGTCGTTTTTGAGACATTCCTTATTTTTGGTTTCTGCTATGAAAAACGAATACTTTTCTCATACAGGAACTTGTCAGTCCTATCTATATAAACAAAGGAACTTCATTGACATAGCAACCAGCTTTTTAAGAATAATGTGTTGCAGGGATATAGAGAAAGTCATGTGAATGGTACACATCATTTTATTGTTTCATTTATAAAGCCCCCTTTAATATCCAAGTTTATATCGGGGGCTTTCCACTTGAAACAACTCTTTGTCTGTAGGGTCTTTTTTTTTTACGTTTTTTAAAATAATTTTGTTTTACTCAAACCCGCACACATTCACACTCACATACAAACTTCCAGACTCTGTGGGGGATAAGGAATAATTCTGATTAGAGAAAAATTCCCCCTCCCCGAGCCGGGAACCGAACCCGGGACCCCCGTGTGAGAAGACAGCACGCTGACCACTCGACCACGGAGGCAGTCAAGTATTTATCGTACACTCCATAAGAATAGAATAATAATAATGTGCTGCGTATTCATTATTAATTTCTTCATTTGTTATTAGGGAAGACATAGATTTTCTTTTGTGTTTTGCCGTTTGTATTAAGTTTGTCTACTAACAGTAATCTACAAGCACTATGGAGCAATGAAAGCAATAAATGTGGTGATACACAAGATGAACAGTGAGATATATAAAGTATTGTTCATTTAATTTCCGAAATTTTAATGCATATTAAATTACCCTATTATATAATTTAATTCCATAATTATTTGATTATAAACGTTTAAATGCACATTTTGCTAAGACAGTTTGTTTACATGTTTCTCACTTTATTATTCAGTGATCTGGCCTTTATTCATATGGGATTGCCATGGATGTAAGTTGCGAACAGCATTGTAGGAAAATATCTGATGCATTAAATTCACAAAACTTTCTGTAACCGGTTTAGTTGTTCCCCCCTAAATTTCCATAAAATATTCGCGCTTATTTTTCTCTCTGCCTCTTGTTAATCATGATAAAACTGCAGAAATAGTTTAATCACACATTTCATTGCTCTACAAATAGAATAGATGATGCGAATAGATGATCCGAATCGTGGTAAGTAGAAATTGCCCACCATTATCCGGCGATGAAGTTAGAAACACCCATGGATTAGTAGGCGGTCGCCGCCCATCGAACCCAGGCTCTTCGGAATGTGAATCGCACACGTTCCGTGGTGCCACCTTGATCGTTAACTTCTATCTTTATATCCTAATTGAAATAATATATAGGCAAATATTTGCATCATAAAATGTTAAAATGGATAGCAGAATCACCTTTGTATCAACAGTATAATAATAATAATAATAATAATAATAATAATAATAATAATAATAATAATAATAAGCGATATCTGATAGAAGGAAAGGTTAGAGAAGCTTCTGTCTTTACACATTAAAACATTTCCGAACATTATGTTGGTTATTGTACCTATGTAGGTCTGACGAGGGGCGCTCCCTAGAGAGAAGGGTGAGGATACACCGGGCGGCCGGAACCAGGAGCGAACGTCACAGCAATTAACAAAGTCCTAATGTTTTCCAGATAAAAGCATCTCGAGAGCAGAACAGGCAGACCGCTCCGCAACCTGTTCAAGAAGGGAGACGGGAACATTCTGTTTCCCTGCCACGCTCCACCATCGCCAAACTTGAAAGAAAGCAACGGGATGAGGGATGAATAAACTGACAATGGAAACGATTAAAGGTACAAGAAGTTCGGGAGATGAAAATACCTACCCAGCATTCGCCTGATGAACCGGGGAAAGGATCCGTGACTTCCCAAATGCAGATGAAATCGCCTGGCAATTCCGCTTGTGTTCCGTGATACTCATATATTCACTTTTCAACCTATGTTGTAGTGTATTATTACTTACTTAATAATTTTACTGTCCAAATGAAGACTAAATGCTCTTTTCTAACAATGTTAAATATTCCAACTTTATGACCTATTGTCTGAGAAACTATTTAAAATAACCGAATGACGTTTTATAGGATCGAGATGATTGCATATAGGTATACAATAATTGTTAAGTTTATTAGGTTCATAATATTTCTCAACAATTAATGTTTACTTTCTATTCGTAGTAGGTAGGTATTCAATTCCACCCAAAACTTCAATATACATGTTTTACTGAAAATATACGTTTTCAACCCCAAAAGAATGTATCATTTGAAAACAGCGATAGCTACTGAGAAACCCAAATTCGGTGAATACCAAACTTAATGCTTAATTTCAGCGCCTTTCAAGGATGTGACACAGGTTTTTTCAAGAAAATTCACTTACTCCAGGGTGCACTTTATATAGAATATCTTTCGAAAATGTTGATGTTCTTAAAACGGTTCTAACATTTTTATTATCATAACAAGTTTAATACTTAATTTTAATTGTTTTCTCACAGAAACCGTGAGCAGAGGTAGAGCCACCCCTAATTAAAATTTCCAATAACGCTTTAGTTGATTTACCAACACCATCAAATATTTCAGACTGAATGTTTAATACTTTTTTGTGATAAATAAAATCCACATCTTCAGTTATCTGCGGATAGCCTCAGAATGTATGTTTGCATGTATGGTATACCATAAGACATACATAAAACGTATTATATAGAAAAGTAGATATTGAAATGAAAATTCGCGTGAAATGCTCTTTTTGTGGAGTTAATAATTTTGGAGATTCCTGTTATATTTTTTAAGTTTAAAATATTCATGGTTTTATAAAATAGAAAGACGATATTGGTTTTTCTTACTCCTGGTCAGACACAGAGAATAATTTCAAATGCATCCCATAGTGATCAGCTCTTAAACCATTTTGCTATCGCTTAAGCCTAGTGTATCTGTCTACTTCCATTGTTTCTAAAATGAACTATGTAATAAAAGCAATAACGCTTATGTTTAACCTTAAGAAGAATAAGCCTTTTTAAGAACTGTTTAAGAATAATGGGTAGAGAATATGTATGAAACAAATTATATTTTTTAAAACATAATCAACCAGCTTAATGGCTCCAGTGTAACACAATTAAGGTATTGTTTCCATCATATGCCATATTAATTTAGCTATCCAAAATTCATGCGAAAATAGACATATACACCGGACACTGTACTCAAGGAAAACATTATGAAAATAAAAATGAAAGAAAAAACTGGTGCAGTTATATTTACAAAGCCAAAATCACATTTCTTGCAGACGAAAAATTTGGCAAATTTAGAAGTGATACCAATTTCCAGAACAAATTTTTCTTAAAGGGTAGGCTAAAATGTGTGTCTTCAAATAATATGGGAGTTTTTATTTTTCTGTGTAGTGGTGAATAATTCGCACAACATTGCAAAGTACGTATAAAATATAAGTATTTTACCTCCATAATAAAATATAATGGGATTAAAGAAAAACTTCCATCTCATAAGATCACAGCACATCATAACTAAAAATGTAACTATAGAAAATGTATCCTTTAATTGTACCGTGAGAGAGACAAA
Source organism: Hymenopus coronatus (assembly GCA_030762935.1). Classification (NCBI taxonomy): domain Eukaryota; kingdom Metazoa; phylum Arthropoda; class Insecta; order Mantodea; family Hymenopodidae; genus Hymenopus; species Hymenopus coronatus. Next base: position 12,982,112 of record CM060890.1, read on the forward strand.
CTTATGCGATGGTTTTATTTATTTTGTAAAACTTAATTCTATTGCTTGAAATATGAGAAGTATTCTAAAACATTCCTTTAGTTGAGAACATATCTTGGCCAAAACAGGATTTGAAGCTTTACTGTACTCAAGCGTGTTGGTGAAAGCGCCGCTATGTCGTCTTCCCCGTTTCAATACAAAACAAATAATAACAAACAGTTACTTGTTTGGATCAAATTTTAATCAGTGTACATAAAAGTACGGTCTTTTTGAAATTTCATCATTATTTATCGCCATACATTACATTATTAAGCAAGTTTATTTTCCCTGACAAGAAACCATTTTAAATTGTAATAATTGCACAGTCTGATGATAAGTAGAAAAGGGGCTCCAAATGGCAAACATTGTCAAAAATGATATTTTATAATTACCACCTTTGCTTAACAATTAGCTTATGGCATAATTTATGCTAATATTACTTTTGTTTCAAAAAGTGATCTCTCTCTCTCTCTCTCTCTCTCTCTCTCTCTCTCTATATATATATATATATATATATATATATATATATATATATTGTCACGGGTGATACCTGGCGCCCGGGGATAGGAAGATAGATGGTAGAGCAACACCGGGACTTAAGCTATTATATGAGGAAAATTAACTTTGTTGCGCATGTTTGGTCTACAATATATTCTATTAATCTTAGCCAATATCATTCTGATTACTGAATAAGAGATGTGTCATGGTTTGTCTAGGCGAGGTGACAGATGAAGTGGTTGAGCCCGGAGCGATGCCTCAAGACGCACAAGCCCAGCAGAGGTTCCCCAACGGTCAAGACCTGGTGGTCGGGTCTACAGTCTCTTATATAAGCTTAGCAGCGTCCCTGAAGAGTATTCAAACATGGTAGCCGAACTCCTAATAATAAGAACCCACGCCCTTATAGTGGGTAGTCTTAGCCAATCAACATCGAATATATAAATGTTCTAGAATATCCGATGTGACGTCAATGTTTATGCGCGTGCGAATGCGCACGTAGCCCAACGGAAGTTGGTATCATCGAAAAGTCCATTGGGAGTGCCATCGGAAGAGGCTTGTCACCTCCATCCTGTTACTTAATCAGTTTATAACAAAGCTGGCATTTTCCCAACAATATGTAAGAGTCAAATCAATATTAATTAATTTCTAATCAATAAAATATTACTAAAACAACATAAGATAAACTCCCGCCAGTGACACGCGTGGCAGTCGCTTTACAATTAGGTGTAACATGTTCAGTTTCCTCTACATACGGACATACCATTTTTAAAATCTTTTAGTCTCCATACACTATTTCTTAGCCATGCAATAGTTTATCGTTCCTCTTTGTTACCCTTGTCTACCTTTTTATCTACACATAGAAAGTCAAGCAACTTCTATACACTATTGCATTAAAGAGGTTTTGTATTCTATGTTCACAAGGCTTTTTCTTGTAGCCTTTCAGAACTCTATAAGAAAAGTGTATATGCCATAATTATGTGTTTTAACGAAATCTGCATTTTTTTTGTATTGAGTTTCTTTCTATCTGTGGCGGTTTTATGGTTATGTACATTCTGTAAAACTCATCCGGAATAAAGAGGTCTTCAAGGGCAAATCAAAAAAATTCAAAATATACATTTATTTGTTTAAAATATCTTTAATATACGGTACTTTATTCAAAATCGTTAGTCATTTTTGAGAAAAACAAAATTTTCAAAACATTTTTATGTACAGCGTGCTGGGGGCATTTTCTTGAAAATCTTCGTCGTTTCGTTTTTGAGCTATGCTGTCCACAGACACACACACACACACACACACACACACACACACACACACACACACACACAGCACACTCTCATGAATATTTTTTCTAAAAATGCTTTTTTCAATTCAGGAGACCTCAAAACATATATTTCCGGTGAAATCTCGACATCAAATTTTTTTGGTGGAACACAATATCTTCTATGTACACATGTGCTAGAGAAAGTAAAAGTGGAAGTGATATAAGTTCCTGCAGTAGTTTCCTGTTAATTGTAGTACATGCTCAATATTACAATAAAATTGCCTATTTTTCTTTTCAGGTAATGGTCGCATTCTAAGTATCAAGTTGAACTAACGTTTTAATACACAACAAACTTGAAAACACATATTTTTGTGTGCTCTCGTATGTTGCATCCCCTATTATCGTCCAGTTGTTAACATTTGACTATAGTTATTCCTTTTTATTTTCTCTATACGTACTATGCATACAGCAGGTAGAGAAATTGTTGTATTTTACACAAACATTTGGTGTTGAGATTTCACTGTAAACCGTTTTGAGGTCCTCTAAATACATATATATTTAGAAAGAAGTCGGAGTTGTGTGTGTATGTGTGCATGGTTTAAAAACGAAACGACCGTTAAATAACAAGTTTGATTTTTGAATTAATATTTTCCAAGGATTGTGACACGAAGATTTTGAAGAACATCTCCCGATTCTCCTTTACATGGACTTTTTTTTTTTTTTTTTAATATAATTTCGTTTTCTCAGATATAGTGCTAACGGTTTTGATTAAAATACCGTACATTACATATATTTACATAAGAAATACAATTTATATCTTGAATTTTCTGGGTATAACATTTGAAAACCTCTTCAATCCCGATGCATTATGCATAACTGATAAACCGCAAGAGATAGACAAAAACTTACTATGCAAAAAAAAAAAAAAAAAAAAAAAAAATATATATATATATATATATATATATATATACATTTGTCAAAACACGCAATTTATGTCATGTACATTTTTGTAGAGTTAACCGTTTCCAAGATATTCCTTGTTATTGATTTAATTCTCAAGTTACTTTAACTTTTCTCAAACGGGAGGCAATTTTCCGTTTCATCTCTCTTTTGTTCTGCTCCTGGTCGCGCAAATCGAATAGAATTTCAGTTGTTTCACATAGCGACCGCTTTTTACTTTCCCTATACTCACTATGTACATAGTGTATAGAGAATGTACTGCACTCCACCAAAAAATTCGATACCGAGATTTCACCAGAAATATACGTTTTAGGGTCCCCTGTAACCAAAAAAAGCATTTTCACAAAAAGGTCCGTGTGTGTGTGTGTGTGAGTGTGTGTGTGTCCGTGTGTCCGTGTGTCTATGAACACGATAACTGAAAAACGAAAAGTCGGTAAAATACCAAACTTGGTATTTAAGTTTAGTATCTTCCAGGGATGCGACACGAACATTTTGAGAAAAATCCACCCACACCAAACTACCCTTTACATGGAACATTTTTTAAACATTTTGATTTTCTCAAAAATGGCTCTAACGATTTTGATTAACATTTCGTATATTAAAGATATTTATCTGACAAATGAAATGTATATCTTGCATGTTCTGGGAATAGCCTCTGAAGACTACTTTATTCAGGATGAATTTTTCATAACTACTAAACCGTAAGAGATGGACAAAAACTTAACCCAGAAAAAATGTAGAGCACCTTAAAACACACAATTTATGTTATGTACATTTTTTTTCGTGGAGTTGATCGTTTTTGATCGTTTTCTTGGTTTCAGCTTTGAAAAACTTATACATTCTCATACAGGAATTTTTCAACTCCTGTCCATACAAACAAAGGAACATCAGTCACATAGCAGCCAGCTTTTGCCTTTCGCTTTAATCTATGGTGCTCCCTTATTTCGCTCCTACTTCCAAGGACGCAAGTAATAAAACTATTTCTGCTAATTTTTTCTGATTAGCACAATGTAAATAGAAGTATAAGCTTTTTAAGAATAATTTGTTGCAGGGATATAGAGAAAGTCATGTGAATGGTACACATCAGATTTTTAAAATAACTGACTATCGCTTTAATCTAGTACATTACCTTATGTCCATTCTACGAAGGAACTAATAGAACCATTTCTGCAAAAGCTTATCTCGATTATCAAGGTGTAGACAAAGAAACAATCGTTTGTGAGAATTGTTTGTATAGAAAATTATGTGAATGTAACACATCAGATTTTTATCTATAACAAAATGGTACTGTAGCTATTTCAGCAAAGTTTCAGTTCCATTTAAATGACATTGACAGATAAATAAACGTTTTTGTTTGTATAGAAAAATGTGTGAATGTAACACATCAGATTTTTATTTATAACAAAATGGTACTGTAGCTATTTCAGCAAAGTTTCAGTTCCATTTAAATGACATTGACAGATAAATAAACGTTTTTTTTTTTTTTTTTTTTTTTTTTTTTTTAAGCTTAGCGTCCTTTAACCTGGTTGGTCTTTACGGACGATGAATGAAATTATGTTCAAATGATTTCGGGGTCCATGGAGCTTAAAGTTACTCGACATTCGTTTTCTCAGGATAAGGGAGAACCCCGAAAACAAACCTTATCTGGGAGACTCACCCTAAGCGAGATTCGAACACGCTACCACCCAGGAAGAAACAAACTATTGGAAATAACATGCCAGTATTCTCACATATTTACGCAGTGCTGTTATAGGTATGTAGAGCAAAACATCAAAATAATGTAATTGATGTGAGTGATGCATGCACAGCGTCTCTGGCGTGTACTGGGAAATGGAGCCTTGTAAGGGAAAACTCTCAGTTCCTGTTTTGTGAGTGGATATGACACACTTGCTTTTAACGTAGAGTTCATTGCACCCCTCATAAATGATAAAAGGAAAGGGAGAGCGAAAAAGTCGATGAACCGGCGTACAGGTAAATATCATGCGGCACCTAGATATAACGTAGCGGAATATGCGGTTTAGGAAATCTATAAATCATAGCATAAACCAGAATAAATCTGTTATTAATAAAAGTACTTTATTAAAGCAAAGTTATACCTACAAGTTCATATTTCAGGAACGTAAACATAAAATTATGTGAAAATAGCTAAACAAATCGTATATGTTACATTCACATATCTATTTCTACATATTCTTCAACAAACTATTCTTACAAATCTTCTATCTGCTTCACATAAATCGAGATAAACATTTGGCATTATGTTTGTTCCATATTTTCCAGTATATACAATGGAGCACACTAGGCGTAATTGATAGAAGCCTATGTAATGACTTTGAAATTCCATTTTCCTTACTTCACTAGAAGAAAGAAAAACGAAAGAAAAGTATAAGTATTTTAAGTTTTACACCACAAAAAGAGTATATACTGGAAATTGTGATCTTCCAAACAAAAAATGTACTTTACATTTATGGTAGTATGTTTTGACGGGATGTAATTTTTAATGTTTTTATTTTGTTTCTTTTTGTGTTTTGTTTTATTTTGTCTTTCAGTGTACCAGTTATGCAAAAGTAACCCCGAATGAACAGAAATGCAGGTCTATTCCCATAAATTTCAAGATATAACACCTTTTATTTGTGCTGAAAATATCTTTAAAATATGGCGTTTTGTTCAAAATCTATAGAGCCATTTCTGATAAAATCAAAATGTTCCATGTAAAGGATATTTTCGTTGGGGGAATTTTATTAAAAATCTTCGTGTCACACGCACACACAGACTTATATACGGGACCTTTTTCTAAAAAAATTGTTGTTTTATTTATGCAGAAAATCACAAAACATATATAAATGGTTATTTTCTCGCTGTTTTATCATTTAGATAAAGTATTGAATTAAAATTTGAAGCTCCATTTGTCTAAATTTCCCTTTTCTGAGTTTTTCACGATAATATTTAAATTGAAACTAATTATTTCCCATAACTCACAGTAACATTTATGCAATATTTTGTCTTAAATAATTTGAAATTAAAAATGCCTGCCAAGTTTTTTATGTTTGTATATTAGGCTCAAATTAAAAATGTGCGAGTAACACGACTAACCATAGGCTTCAAATAAAATGTACCATATTATCAAAAAGTGGTCAATTAAGACAAAGAAATTAGTATCTTAGTAATATTTTGACATTTATGTTTTGTGCTCGAGTAGACACATGATAAAGAAATCATAAGCAAACTGTAGATTATTGGGTTTTTACAGATACATTGTGTTAAGGAAACTGCACCAAACAACTATATTTTAAAACTTACGTCTACAGAATTCTTTACGATTTGCACCAGTTTATTTGCACATGTCGCTCTCTGAACTTAAATCTGACGTTACGAAAAGTTGCTTTGGTTTACCACAACTTTCAGATCTTTTGGAGTGATGGTCGTGCAGCGAATCCATCTGTCCCTATTTAACTATTTTCTGTGGCCTAAAATGTTTAAAGTTAATATGTAAAAAGATAAAATTAGTAAACTTTTTATACGTTTTGAAATGCTTTTGATTTTTTGTTTAGTTATTTTAATTACTGTAAAAACTGTACCGATTTTTCAACCTCGTGTGTAGTATTTTCAAAGGTTATTTATGCCACAAATGAGCAAGCCGAGGCCCATGGTTATGACATGACTGAATGTTCAACGCCCTTGCTCGTTCTGAGACATTTTTTACCATATTGGAATCATAGCAATGAAAATTGTAGGAAATAAATCTTAAAATGATTCGGTGTCCATAGCTGTCATATGAGAGAATTCAAACTCGGCAGAGAGCGACGGATTTTTTCGGTGGTAGTATAGCCGGTGGTATCGTGTCGTAGACGGCAAGTCTCTAGGCAAAATCAAGTTCTCCTTCACGCCCTTTATCCAATGGGAGACTGAGTACCACAGCAATTAAAGAGCGTCCATAAATATAACTCAATTTCATTTTTGTCTACAAACCTTTCTTCGCCAACCTTGAGCAAGAAACCGTCGGCAATTTCTTTAAAGCGCAGACCGCCACAAGATCTACTTCTCAGTATTCCCAGTTCTGCCTCTGACACTCACTGACTTCTTTAAATGCAGAATACTACTCGCATTTCTTTTACTTTATTATGTTCTGCATCTTCTGTTTCTTGGGTAGTTCAGTTGATTCAATGTTCGAGTAGTCAAAACGGCCAAACTTTCTTTTGTGTCCTGGGATAAATTTAAATTTTGCTCACTGATATCTGCAAAGAATTAGCGCTGAACGATGCATTTGTCAATTAAAAGCAAAAACAGGGAATATATCTGAAATGATTAGCTCTACAAAACAACTGTATATGACGTAAATTGTGTCTTAGAACAGAGTCTATATTTTTATTTAGTAAGTCTTTGTCTGACTCCTAGGGTTTACTAGATATGCAAAAAACTTTCAGATTGATGGAATTTCAGGAACTATTCCTAAGAGATTCAGGATACATGTAAATCATTTGCCATGTGAACATCTTTAAAATATTGCACTTTGATCAAAATTGTTACAGCTATTCTTTAGAAACTTTCGAAAAATATTCCATGTAAGGGTAATTTGGGGTGGAGTTTACCTGACAATTTTTGAGTTTCATTCTTGGAGATACTAAACTTAAATACTAAATATAATATTAGTGTAAGGTATTTTTAGTTAATAGGTCATCAAAACGTGTATTTCTGGTATCAATTTTTGGATAGATAGAATATCTCTTCTACCTATTATGTAGATTATTCATGCATGCTAGAGAATCCCTGTCAGTTGGGGAGTTTAATGCTGTGCTGGCCTATTGCCAAGTAGCTCACTTATTTAGGGCAGAGTTAAGGAAATCGAATCTGTTGTTACAGTCCCGGATATGATATTGAATTTTTCGGTCGGATTCTACCTTTTCAACAATACTGCAATGTCACTGCTTTCTTAATTCTAAATGTGTCTCGCAGCTAAGAACACTGCAATGCTTACCATGATGTTTAAGGAAATATGTACACATATTTGACATGCATTGTGTTTTTGAAGAAGGACTGGAAATGCACTTTACTGTTACTTTTTGCAATATCATACATAAGTTGTTTATGACACCATAAAATATTTTATCCGCTTTTAGTTACAGAATAATGCTGAAATATTTGTGATTTGAAAGCAAATGTTAATGTATGTAATTTGTTACGTACCCAGTAGCACACACACAGACCACCGTGGTTCGCCTATTGTAGCTTGAGAGCCTGGCAGGGTAGAAGAATCGCCTGGAAAGCGGAAGGTCGGTGGTCCGATTTCTAGCATGAATGCTTACTTTCTTTAACACGTATGTACGATGTACACAATAGATAGCGAAGGTATTATATTCCATCCAAAAGTTAGATATCCATATCACACTGGAAATACACCCTAAGTAAAACAAAAGTTTTTAGAAAAATGTTCGTGTGTTTGTGTGCAATATAGCTTAAAAACGAAATGTGCGTTAAATACCAGTTGGTATTTAAGTTCAATATCTTCCTAAGATGCGACTAGAATATTTAAAAAATCCCCCACCTGAAACGATCTAGCCATTACATTAAACATTTTTCGAAATGGTTGATATTCTCAAAAATCACATATATTCATGACCAACGAAATGTACCTATATCTTGAATTTTCTGGGAATAGTCTCTGAAGACCTCTTCATTTTGGATGACTTTTGTGTAACTGGTAAACCGTAAGAGATAGCCACAAGACACTGCACAAATATGAAGATCTCGTTAAAAACACAATTTGTCATACACATACATTTTTTTTAGAGTTAGCCGTTTCCGATATATTTTTTGTTACTGGTTTAAATGTCTAACCAATTAAACTTTTCTCAATAAGTAAGTCTATTTGCGATTGATCTCTGTTGTTTTTACTCCCGGGAATGCAGAAGAGAACTGAATTTATTTGTTTTATATCGATAAGCTTTTAAAATATTTGAATATTGCCTTAGCATAGCGTATTCCTTCTTTCTCTTCTACTTACGACGAAACAAGTAATATATAAAACCAATCCTGCTAATGTTTATCTCGGCCAGTTGAGGTAGATAAAAGCATAATCTTTTCTAAAAAAAGGTTTGTGCAACAGCTAGAGCACACTATATAAATGGAACACATCAGATGTTTCAAGTCACACTCATCTTTCAGTTAGTCTACAGACAACTAGCGTGAAAATATAGTGGCCAAGCTCAGAAATAACTGTTTAAATATACGCTGCAATGCTATGAAGATAATATGAGATAACCTGTTCATAAAACAAGTGCCTAGTAATGTGCGAAATAGAAAATGTTGGTACTGTATGAAAAACGCATCAACAGAAATTGTAGTTATACATTTTTACTGTTTCTATATGTCCTATGTACATAGTGTATAGAGAAGGTATTGTATTGCACCCAAAAATTCGATACCGAGATTTCACCGGAAATAGAAGTTTTGAGACCACTTGAATCCAAAAAAAACAAAACATTTTTATTAAAAGGTCCGTGTGTATGTATATCAGTGTGTATGTGTGAGTGCTTGTGCAGCATAGCTCAAAAACGAAAAGACCGTTAAATGCCAAACTTGGTATTTAAGTTCAGTATCTTCCAAGGATGCGACACGAAGATTTTCAAGAAAACCCCCCAAACCAACTACCCTTTACATGGAAAAGTTTTCGAAAATTTTGATTTTCTAAAAAATGGCTCTAACGATTTTCATTAAAATGTCGTATATTAAAGATATATACCTGATAAATAATATGTATAGCTTGAATTTTCTGGGAATAGCCTTTGAAGACCACTTTATTCTGGATAAGTTTTACGGCATAAATGCTTAACCGTAAGAGAAGGAGAAAAAATTACCACACAAGAAATGTAGAGAACTTTAAAACACACAATTTATAGTATATGCCTTTTTTGAGGAGTTGATCGTTTTTTTTAGACATTCCTTGTTTTTGGTTTCGGCTTTAAAAAAACATAATTTTCTCGCTCAGTACTTTATCAACTCCTGTCCATACAAACAAAGGAACTTCAGTCACATAGCAACCAACTTTTGATTACCACTTTAACCTACGATATTCGCTTATTTCGCTTCTACTTACAAGGAAACAAGCAATAAGACTATATCTGCTATTTTTTTCTCGATTAGCATGAAGTAAATAGAAGCATAATCTTTTTAACAATAATTTGTTGCAGGTATGTAGAGAACGTTATGTGAATGGAACACATCAGATTTTTACTTTCCTTTGCAGAAACAAAAAACAACAAAGTAACTTATCATAGTGCGTCACGTTATTCCATACTGTAGTTTGTTGCGCTGTTAGCTTATCGCGTGGAGTTTTTGACCAATGTGCCCGCTAGGAAATGGATAAGAAACCTTTTTTTGTTGCGACCATAATGTATGAATCACCGGAAATTAAACCCCGGAAGAGAGTCAAATGACCGATTCAAAGAAATACGATATCAAGCTCATATTAAAGCTTTAATACCAGTCGGGTTACTCTTTCATCACCAAACATCTTCTATCTTCGATTTCATACCTTATGTAACTCCAAACGTTAATGAGATGTACACTGGCAAGATTTGTAATACAAACAAGTTTTATACAAACGAATATAATAGCCTTAAAGCTTGTGCTTGAAATCTCCGAATCGACTTCAAAAGTCTTACTTTCCATCCACCACTGCGTAAGGTACCTTATGCTTATGGCAGTAGTGCGAACTTTAGAATACGTATTCTTGCTAATGCGAGGAAGTTGATAAAATCATTGCGAAACAAAATGTTATTCAGTTCCATCGACTTTTTGGCTTATAAAAAGGATGCGTTCTCCCTCCATAGACACGCTGTTTTGGAATTGGAACCATTTTTACTGGAGGAGTGAGAGAGAGAACCACTCCCATCCTAAACTCTATTTAAGTAGAAAATATTTAGAAAATTTGAATTTTCTCAAAAATGGCTTTAATGATTTTCATTAAAATTCTGAATTATTGTTCATTCATGATAACATTTGCATAACTGGTAAACTGTGTAACACAGATAAAAATAATGCTACTACTCAAACAACTTCACATCTTGTTAAACCACTAAATGCCTGTTTTCTATATATTCTCAAATATTCTTAGTTAAACCAATTTAAATCTTTCTTAAGAATTTGTTTTCCTGGTACCTAATGAAATGAAACGAAATTTCAAGCCATCACATGCAATAAGTTCTTGTAGATAAAACAATAAGCTTTTGTAAAAATATGTTAATAGATTAGCTGATACTCAGTTTTAACGCATTCTTCTAAGACTTCATAATCTAAATTGAGAGATCAGCTGAGTGTGAGAACTTGCAGCGTATACAAAATCTGAGTTAGTTGGTAAAAGAGGCCACATTGGAACGATAGTGGAGATTATTATAAACATTGGCAAAATATCCGCTTCATTCCGCTGGCGGACGGCGTTTATTGCAATATGTAAATTAATCATTTTGAGATTGGGCAGCACACGAATCACTTGTGCGTGATACACATGTACTTAAATCTCAGAGAGTGCTCATGGCAAGCGCGTGTTTATGTTCATTATTATTACTGTCCTAACTTTCAGGTAATGGGGCAAAGATAGTTTACCTCTCACAACACTACTTCTCAGTCGGGCAGTTTTGAGGCTGATCTTGAATACGAAACATACTCTAACCACGAATATCTTGCACTTACTATTCTAATCATTTTGTAGTTACCCTAATATAAACTCTTAACGACTTACTGTAAATATCAACAATAATTTGATGTTAAATGTAAGAATGCTTCATTTAGTATTATGAGATAAACTGAGTCAAATAAACTCATTACAAAAGCGATTTACTTTTATCTAACCATGTAAACATTCCTTTGGTATTATTCTGAGAGTATTGTTCCCTCCGTTCTTCTTATCAATTCCTTGCCAGTATTCCCAGTCGCACTGCCGTTAAACTGCTTTTAAAGGACAGTATAAGCACCGTATGTTTTCAGGTTATTTTTACTTTTTTTAACACACGTGTACAATATACGTAGTAGATAGAGAAGATACTATTTTCCACCCTAAATTTTGATACAGAGATTCACCGGAAATACATTTATGAGGTCTTCTTCATCCAAAACAGCATTTTTATAAAACATATGTGTGAGTGAGTGCATCTGTGAGCAGCAGAAATCAAAAACCAAAAGTCGGTTCAATAACAAATTTGGAATTTAAGCTCATCATCTTTCAAAGATGCGACAGGAAGTTTTTGAATAAAATCCCTCCACCTCCAACTACTTTTTGTTTTTCTAGAAATGGTTCTTTCAATGTTTAATAACATGCGATATGCCTAACGTATTTTGATGACATAAGAAACGTATGTCTTGAATTTTGTGGGAAAATCCTTTGAAGGCCTCTTCATTTTGGATGCCTTATGTATAAGCCGTAAACTTAAAGAAATAGACAAAAAATTACTACGCAATAAAATGTACAACTCATTAAAACACACAACTTATGTCATATACATTTTTTTTAGAGTTAACAGTTTCCGAGATATTCATTGTTATTGATTTCAGTTTTAAACTACTTAAGCTCTTGTGAAGCTAAAAGTCAACTTTCATTTCATCTCTTTTGTTTTATTCCCGGGAATACAAAAGAGAACAGAAATTCAATTGTTTCACATAGCGATTGCTTTTATAGCATTTGACTATCGCTTTTATATTTCCTTCTTTTCTTTTGACTTACAAAGAAGCAGGTAATAAACCATTTCTGCTAATATTTATAAAAGAATCTTTTCTATGGAAAGTTTAAACAGCTAGAGAAAGTCATGTGAATGGAACACATTAGATATTTTCAGTCATGTCTTTTCACTCATTTTCTGATATAATGAAATTATATGTTGGAAGAATAAATAAATAACTAAAGGCACCGCTTCTTTAGCGGGGTTTCACCGGACAAACAAGTCTGATGTGTTACAAAAGACCGTACTTCTTTCTGCACCATGCTAATCGAGATATACGTTAGCAAAATTACCTTATTACTTAGTTCCTTATAAGTAGAAGGGAATTAAAATAATTCATTATGTTAAGGCGATAGTCAATGTTTTAAAAGCTCTCACTATGCAATTGTCATTGCAATTCGCTTCCTTGCTTGGCCAGGAGTAAAACAAAAGAAACAGAGACGACTTACTGTCTGTATTTCAAAAGGGAAACCAATCCAAGGAATAGAAACGGTTACCTTCTCAACAAAAATGTAAATGACATAAACTATGTGTTTTGACGGGTCAACAGTTTTTGTCTTTCTCTTACGGTTTATTAGTTATGGAAAAGTATTTCAGGGTGAAGAGAGCTTTAGAGGTTACTCCCGGGAAATTCGAAATATACATTTTTATTTATCATGTGCTCACGATATTTTAATCAAAATAGTATGCTATTTTTGAGAAAATCAAAATTTTGGAACGTTTTTCCATGTAAAGAGCAAATTGCCGTTGTGATATTTTCTTGGACATTTTCTTGTTGCATCCTTGGGAGATATTGAACTTAAATACCAAATTTTCGTTCTTAAGTTATGCTGTCCACTGTCGCACATAGTGATCCTTTTCTAAAAATGCTTGTTTGGGCCCAGGGTTCTCAAAGCACGTGCTACCAGTGCAATCTCGGTATCGAAGTTTTGGGTTAAATTCCATCCTTTTCTGTCTATTATGTATTTGTATGTACATATGCGCTAGAGAGAGTAAAAAACCCTTAAAGTTAGCTGACCATTGTGCAAAAATGTAACTGCCTATTCCACGCAAGCATGAAGCGTTTTATTATTGTACTTAATTGTTGCTGACAACTATGTTTTCGTATCACATATGGTTTCAATAACAAAGTTGACATCTGCTAGGTGTATAAAACCGGCTGACTTACCCAGCACTGCGCGGGTGTATAAATATGTTTACTACTTTCATTAAGGGATTCCAGAATGTGAAATGTTGACAGCATTCGAAAATACCTTTTTATAGCAAATTGTTGTTAGAACTTTTGTACATCCTTAGAGAACCGCTTGCTTTGGGCTCTAGAACCGCTTGCTTTGGGCTCTAGTTTAATGCACCTGCTTCCCTGCATTCTAATTTATAAAACTGCTTTTATCTCAAAGCTATATTTTCACACGTTCAAAATGTTCTATACGTCCGAGTTTTTATTTAAATTAACTAAATATTCCCAAAATGCGCAGAAGCATTTGTTGTAATAATGTTGGTGACAAAATTATTCTACCACCAGTAGCAACCTTTCAAAAAATATTGTTATCAAAAACTAATGTTAGAGATTAAAATTTCTAACTTTTTAAAGCTATCATGATTAAGTAATCAAAGCTATTGAAATACCAACACGTAAAGTTCTTATGTGTGGTTCAAAGCTTCATTCAAGAAATGCAAACCAATTTTCTCAAATTTTGAGCCGTTTTGTCTTTGCAATATGTTTACATAATAACTTTATTAAATAGTTTATATCTTGTTGAGTATTTACACAATTTGAATGAAAACCGATATTCACATGACAACATTGCAATTCAAAAAGTCTATATACAAAAATTAGAAACCTCACTCCTAGTTTCACTCACCGGGTTCTTCATTAACTCCATGGCACGACAGCTCACGTGGAACCTTGGCCTACCGCCCGGCCGCTGCGTCCCCCATCTCGGTCCACTACCACTACAGATATCATGGATGGGGCGCAGTATTGGAGGGTGAGACGTGGTCAGCGCCTCGAGTCCCCCCGGCCGTTTAATGCGGTCCTCATGACCTGGAACGCTACTTCTCCATCAAGTAGCTCCTCAATTGGCATCCCAAGGACCTTACGAGGCTGAGTGCACCCCGGGCCAGGTCTCCCAGCGGGGGAAAAATCCCCACGCCGGTACTGGGGATCGAACCCAGGTCTCCCGCTTGGTAAGCAGCAACGCTACCACCGCGCTAAGGAGATGACCGGGTTCTCCATTATAGGATTAAAAATCGCTTTTCGACAGTCTTCTGACCTACCTGTTTATGTAAGTATAAAAAAGACAACCATTATTTTCAAACTTCATAGTTACATATTGAAATGGATTGCAACCTGGGAAAATACAAAAGCAAATATTTCATAAACAGTAACAGTTCTACCTGCTTTTAGTGGGAGAATAACTATTTGCGTAATTTTTCAGATGTATATTTATTCGCCTGTTCAAGTCTAATTTGATTTGCCCATACTCAAACAGTAAGAGACATTTTAAGAAACTAAAACATTACGATAATTCTTCAATGTAACCAGGCATTCATTGTAGGTCATTTTGTGAAAATCTATAATATGCACACGTAAATATGTTCTTAACATATGTATAAAATTTGTCATTTATTCGTAATTCAGCTACGAAAAAATAGATAGACAGGGGAATTTTCCTCAAATCCCTCTTTGAGAAGGACCTCAGTAGCCTTAAAACGTCTATTTCTTTCGAAATCTTGATAATGTATTTCTGTTTCTGTATTAGTGGGATAATAGACGAGGAAAACATTTTAAATTTAGTAATGTACAAATATATGTACATAAATTTTCCACAAACATGGCGTCAATACTTCGACAACCAATAATTTTGTGTCTAGAATTTAATATTGGTACATCATTTAAGTTTTAATACAAATTGCACATAATATTTATCAGATAGATGCGTCTACGGAAAATTATTTTTAAACACAATTCTTCAGGGTATCTTTGGGTTCTGAAAAGCGTCCAGTAACAGGAACATAAATAATTTATTGCTGTATCATTAAAGCTGCAATAAATCTTTCACTGGCTCCACTTATTTCACAATAGCTTATTAAAAGGTAACATCACAAGAAAAAATTCGAGATCGAAGCAAATTTTCCTGTATAGAAGGTGCAGAGCGGTATTACTTAGGAGGTATAAAGGCTGAACTCTGGGGATGGATAAGACATTTTCAAGAAAATTTGAGCACTTCCGGAGTGTCTGTAAGGTTTGCTGGTTTCAGAGAAATGCCAAGAAACTATCTTCCGGCGCCAATATGCGTCATACTGGCCATCAATACGTCGCAGGAGTGATTTATGGCAACTGGCATGGATTTGATGATAATAATGATGTTCGATTGAGTTTGGAGGTTATCTGGCGACATTAATATTGTTATGAAACGCTTCTCGCACGCAAACACGCCCATGCCTTGAGCAAGATTCGAACCCACAGTTACACGGATGAAGGTCGGCGGTGGCTGTTTTAATTTTACAATCATGGTCATCGAGATTGACCACACATTAGACAAAGACAGAAACAACAACAAACTTGGAATGAAGTCAACTCATTATAACGGGAAGCAATCCAAATATTGAAGCGCTACTGCATTTCCATATCCAATGTTGAACTGGAGATATTGTTGTGGTATTGTATAAATTCATTGTAATCAGATACTATTGTAGTATTGTATACATTGATTGTAATCAGATATTGTTGTAGTATTGTATACATTGATTGTAAACAGATATTGTTGTGGTATTGTATAAATGATTGTAATTAGATATTGTTGTGGTATTGTATAAATGATTGTAATCAGATAGTTTTGTGGTATTGTATAAATGATTGTAATTAGATATTGTTGTGGTATTGTATAAATTATTGTAATTAGATATTGTTGTGGTATTGTATAAATGATTGTGATCAGATATTTTGTGGTATTGTATAAATGATTGTAATTAGATATTTTTGTGGTATTGTATAAATGATTGTAATGAGATATTTTTGTGATATTGTATAAATGATTGTAATTAGATATTGTTGTGGTATTGTATAAATAATTGTAATCAGATATTTTTGTGGTATTGTATAAATGATTGTAATTAGATATTGTTGTGGTATTGTATAAATGATTGTAATTAGATATTGTTGTGGTATTGTATAAATGATTGTAATCAGATATTTTTGTGGTATTGTATAAATGATTGTAATTAGATATCGTTGTGGTATTGTATAAATGATTGTAATCAGATATTTTTGTGGTATTGTATAAATGATTGTAATCAGATATTTTTGTGGTATTGTATAAATGATTGTAATTAGATATTGTTGTGGTATTGTATAAATCATAGTAATCAGATATTTTTGTGGTATTGTATAAATGATTGTAATTATATATTGTTGTGATATTGTATAATTGATTGTAATCAGATATTTTTGTGGTATTGTATAAATGATTGTAATTAGATATTGTTGTGGTATTGTATAAATGATTGTAATTAGATATTGTTGTGGTATTGTAAAATGATTGTAATTAGATATTGTTGTGGTATTGTATAAATGATTGTAATTAAATATTGTTGTGGTATTGTATAAATGATTGTAATTAGATATTGTTGTGGTATTGTATAAAAGATTGTAATTAGATATTGTTGTGGTATTGTATAAATGATTGTAATTAGATATTGTTGTGGTATTGTATAAATGATTGTAATTAGATATTGTTGTGGTATTGTATAAATGATTGTAATCAGATATTTTTGTGGTATTGTATAAATGATTGTAATCATATATTTTTGTGGTATTGTATAAATGATTGTAATTAGATATTGTTGTGGTATTGTATAAATGATTGTAATCAGATATTTTTGTGGTATTGTATAAATGATTGTAATCATATATTTTTGTGGTATTGTATAAATGATTGTAATTATATATTGTTGTGGTATTGTATAAATGATTGTAATCAGATATTTTGTGGTAATGTATAAATGATTGTAATTAAATATTGTTGTGGTATTGTATAAATGATTGTAATTAGATATCGTTGTGGTATTGTATATATGATTGTAATCAGATATTTTTGTCGTATTGTATAAATGATTGTAATTAGATGTTGTAGTATTGTATAAATGATTGTAATGAGACATTTTTATTACAATTCAGATCCTGTCCATCTTCAGTTTTGACAATAATGTTCTAGTTTTGACCCAGATTCTTAGGTCTTAGACCATTTTTACTTTCTGTAGACCTTTGAATATAGATATAATATACATAGCACCTAGAGAAGGTATTGTATTCCATAAAAATTGCACGTCGAGATTTCATCGGAAATATATGTTTTGAGGTTTCCTGAGTCCAAGAAAAAAAAAACATTTTTAGAAAAAGGCCCGTGTGTGTGTGCAGGTGTCTGCGGACAGCATAGATCAAAAACAAAAAGACGCTAAATACTAAACTTGGTACCTATATTGAATATCTTCCAAAAATGTGACACAAAGATTTTCAATAACCCCCACACCGCCCAACGCAAATTACCGTTTACTTGGAACATTTTCGAAAAGTTTCTTATACTTAAAAATGACTCTAAATATTGTTATTAAAATACCATATATTAAACATACATAAAAAATAAAATGATTATTTTGAACTTTCTGGGAATAGCCTCTGATGACCTCTTTATTCCAGATGAGTTTTGCAGAAGTTTGCATAACTTTTAAAGCATAAGAGATAGACAAAAAGTTAAGACACAAACATATAGCTCTTGTTAAGACACATACTTTATGTCATATTCATTTTTTTGTAGAGTTGACAGTTTTTTAAATATTTCTAATTATTGGTTTCATTTTTAAGCTACCTAAACTTTTCTAAAATAGACCATACAATTGTTTCACATAGCGCCCAGCTATCGTATTCTCAGATTTCCCTTCTACTTACAAGGAAGCAAGTAATAAGGCACATTCTGTTAATATTTATCTCCATTAGCATGATGTAAATAAAAGAATAAACTTTTGTAAGAATAATTTGTATTTGGGAGGGCTAGAGTGGAACGCATTAGATGTTTTTCCTTCCCATTTATTAAATCTTTTCAGAATATTAATGTGGAACTAATTGTTTTTCCTAAACTGTCTAAATGTAAGTTCCCTAATTTTCCTAAGTGGCTGTTTCAATTCTTCAAATGACTGCCACCATTGTTGTACATCAGGTACATAAACCTTTGGTCAGAAATCGCAGCTTTGCTTGTTGCTATTGGCAATGTTCCCATACAAGAAGTACCTACCTACCGGTGCCAGAGGAGTTACATGTTCTACGAAGCTGCAGAGGATTATTAAACGCACTTCTGGTGTGTTCCTTTCACATGACTTTCTCTACCTGTTCTGCAAACAAACTATTCTTACAAAAGATTATTCTTTTATCCACGACATGCTAATCGAGATAAACATTAGCAGGAATTGTCTTATTATGTGAAGCAAAGGGAAAATAAAAGATACACTTGGCTAAAGGGATAATCAGCTCTTTTAAAAGCGGACTGACATGTGAACAACTGAAGTTTGCTTCGTTTTGCATTACCAGTAAAGCAAAACGATGAAACGAAAGGTGGCCCCGTTTGATAAAAGTTGCATAGTTTAAAATTAAAATCAATAGCAAGGAATATCTCAGAAACGGTCAACTCTACAACAAAAAATATAGATGTGGCATATTCTCATAGGCTTCCACGGTCAGTGCCATTAATATTTTTGCTGGCTTCCGGTCGATGTCGCGCACTAATACCAACGTTTCGGCTTCAAGTTGGGACCGTCTTCAAGGCTGCTAGTTGTCACCCTTTTTATAATGGAACATCGCAGGATTCCTTATGAAATATTGGCCAGTTCTCGCCCCTCCGATTGGTGAAATCAGGCGGACAAATCATATTAAGGAATCCCTCGAATCTTATATGTGATATAAATGGTGTATTTTAACGAGATATACATTTTTTGTGTAAAACGTTTTTGTCTATTTCTTACGATTTACCAGTTATGCAAAATTCTCAGCTTTTCAGAAGCTACCTTCGGATGATTCAATATATGCATTTTATTTGTGCTGTAAACATATATAATATACGGTAACTCAATCCAAATAATTAAATAATTAGAGCAACATTATCAAAACAAAATTCCATGTGAAGGGTAGTTTGGGGAGTTTCTTGAAAATCTTCCTGTCGCATCCTACAAAACTTAAATACCCAGGTTGATATTTAAGATCTTTTCGTTTTTTGAGCTATGTAGTCCACAGACTCACACGCGCACTCGCGCGGACTTTTTCTAATTTTTTTGGATTAAGGGGACCTCAAAACATATAGTTCCAGCGAATGTATGGGTAGAATACAATACCTTCTTTATATAGTAGGTACATAGTACATCGCCCTCCATGGTGTAATGGTTACCATGCTGACTTCATATACCCAAGGTCGCGGGTTCAAACCCGGCGGAGGACGATGGATTTTTTTGGGCGTAAAAATCCTTAGTATGGCTTCCTTCGGAAGGAAAGTAAAGCCGTGGGTCCCGTGTCGTAGATTTACGACACGTAAAAGAACCTCAAGCCTGATAAGAGAGGCCTCTGAGCAAAATTAAGCGATCTTTCACGCCCAATATAGAATGGGACGCTGAGAACCAAAGCAGTTAAAGAGCGTCCATAAATAACACGCCATTTCCATTTTTTGTACATAGTACGTATAGAGAAAGTAAAAATCTGGTTTGTTACATTCAACTGACTTCTCTACCCAAACTTCCAGCAATATATTCTTACAAAATAATTGTTTCATCCTCAATAGCCACGTATGGTATGTATTTTTCAACCCAAACCCATCGGCATGAGTTACGGTTCACAGATTATAAAAAATGCTTTCAGAAGACGACCTCTCTGACTTATCAGAAATTTCAAGCGTTCAACAAATATCTAAAAAAAAAATCTGACTTTCTCTGGTAATTCCGCAAACAATCTTTTCTTACAAAATATATTTCTTTTATTTACATCATGATAAACCATAAAATTGGAACCAATAACTCAGAATATCTCGAAAACGATTAATCCTACAAAAAATGTATATGATATAAATTGTGTGTTTTAACGAGATCTATATTTTTGTGTAGCAAGGTTTTGTCATCTCTTACGGTTTATCAGTTATACAACACTTATACAATATTCATTCAGAATGAAGAGGTCTTCCAAGAAAATTCCAACTATACATTTCGTTTGTCATAAAAATATCTTAAACATATAGTATTTCAATCAAAATCATTAGAGCCATTTTTCAGAAAATCAAACAATTTTCGAAAAATATTCCAAGTGGAGGATAGTTGAAGATGGAGTAATTTTCTTGAAAAACTTTATTTCGCATCCTTGAAAGATACTGAACTTAAATACCCACTTTTGATAGGTAACCGACTTTTCATTTTATATTCTATGCTTCTCACAGACATGCGCGCACACACACACAAACTCACACATACACACATACGGACATTTTTCTAAAAACCCCTTTTAGATTCAGGAGTCTCAAAAGATGTATTTCCGGGGAAATCTCGGTATCCAATTTTTGGGTGGAATACAATACCTTGTCTATCCACTATGTACAATGTATATAGTGCTAGAGAAACTAAAAATATACGTTGTTTTAGACAAACTCATTTTGAGGAAATCAAGTATAACCAAACATTTTTATGCAAAGGGTAGTTTGAGGTAGGGAATTTTCTTGAAAATCTTCATATGGAGGATCCTGAAGTTAAATACCAAGTCTCATGTTTAAACGTCTTATGATATTCACACCGATTACCCACCGGGTGGATCTTTATCTAAAAAATATGTTTTTATTCAGGAGAGTTCAAAAGCATATTTCCAATTAAATAGATTTTTTCTGTTGCAATCTATTACTTCTTTTACAATAATTAAGCAATAGAGAAAGTAAAATTTACAATAAAATAAAATTAACCCTAAGAACTGTAGGAATTGAACATATGACGTATTTTCGCATAATTGTTCTGTGGAGGGAACCTTGGTTTCAAATCCCGCGGAGGACGATGGGTTCTTTTGAGCGTAAAAATCCTTAGCATGGCTTCTTTCGGAAGTAAAGCAATTGGTGCCGTAGATTTACGGCACCATAAAGAACCTCAACTTCATAAAACAGGCCTCTTAGCAAAATTAAGCGGTCTTTCACGCCTAGTATGGGATGGGACGCTGAGATCCACACCAGTTACATTTAGAGAGCACTTTTTCTTCATATAAACCTGTGCTATATGATAACAGGAAGTCATAATTTTCTAAAAATTTGGCAATTAAATAGTTGCCTTCCACAAAATATAAAACAAGAGAAAATTGGTAAATTGTGAAATATTTTAAAGCAAATTTACTAAAATGAAATGGTAATTGATAAGCAGTAATATTTTGAAACAAGTCCGCATTGGTCATAATAAGTTCCATAATCATTTAATGCAAATAGACACACGTCTATCAAATTTTATCTCAACGAACAAGTTGTCTGCTTGCAATAAATTTAGCCCATTTAAAATTCCATTTGTATCGCACTTTGTATTGCTGCAGCTGTTCGGGTTTTTGACACTCTGCACGCATGACGATACAGGAATAGGATGTTCATATTGAACAGCTGTTAGGAATGGGCACGGCAAAACCGTGATCCTTCACAATCGTTGGAACGGGATCACCTTACAGAAAAATTATAGGTAGGTATAAAGCAAAGAAATCTTAAGAACAGATTCATAAATTCCTATTTATTTAAGCAAAGTATTTGTTTTACGCTAAGAATGAGTTGTTTTGTATTGTCAACATCCAAGCATAGCAAGTGTGTTAGGGGTGTGTTGAGCAAAGTTGAAGAATATATGCCTGTAAGAAACGGAAGATAATTCAGTTATTCCGGTTTGTGTACAGGTAATAAAGATAAAGCTAAGATAGTACAGAGCTGGGCCAGAGGCAAGTTTGCATTCATGGGAGAGAGAGGATTCAAGGAGGAGGGAGACCCTAGGGAGAGAGCATACATGGGAAATATAGGGAATTCAAGGAGGAAGGAGACCCTAGGGAGAGAGCATACATGTGAAACATAGGGAATTCAAGGAGGAGGGAGACCCTAGGGAGAGAGCATACATGTGAAACATGGGGAATTCAAGGAGGAGGGAGACCCGATCGAGTGAGCATACTTGGAAGAGATAAAGAATTCAAAGAGGAGGGAGACCCTAGGGAGAGAGCATACATGGGAGAGATACAGAATTCAAGGATCAGGGAGACCTTAGGGAGAGAGCACACATGGGAAAGAGAGGAAATTCAAGGAGTAGGGAGACCCTAGCGAGTAGGAATACATGGGAGAGATAGGGAATTCAAGGAGGAGGGAGACCCTAGCGAGTGAGCATACATGAGAGAGATAGAGAATTCAAGGAGGAGGGAGACACTAACGAGTGAGAATACATGGGAAAGATAGGGAATTCAAGGAGGAGGGAAACATTAACGAATGAGAATGCATGGGAGAGATAGGGAATTCAAGGAGGAGGGAAACCCTAGCGAGTGAGAATACATGGGATAAACAGGGAATTCATGGAGGAGGGAGACCCTAGTGAGTGAGAATACATGAAGGAGATAGGGAATTCATGGAGTAGAGATACCCTAGCGGGTGAGAATGCATGGGAGAAATACGGTATTCAAGGAGGAGGGATACCCTAGCGAGTTAGCATACATGAGGGAGATAGGGAATTCAAGGAGGAAGGAGAACCTAGCGAATTAGCATACATGAGGGAGATAGGGGATTCAAGGAGGAAGGAGAACCTAGCAAGTGAGAATGCATGGGAGAGTTAGGGAATTCAAGGAGGAGGGAGATCCTAGTGAGTGAGGAGAATACATGGGAAAGATAGGGAGTTCAAGAGGTAATGTTTGGAGGAAGGGGAATGTAATCTAGGGACGGAGTATTAGATATATGTATCAATCCTTTATGGTGGATAGAATATTTTTTTTTACAGTTGTTATCATCGTATTCCTAGAATTTTTTATTTTAACTGTTTAGTAGTTTCCTATGCATTGGGGCATTTATGTTTCGGGCATTTTTCTATTATTTTGCAATGTTTTGTTCTTTTTTTGTATGTGTGCTTACAGTACTCTGAATGTTATAATAGCGTTTAGAATGCTTTATAATGGCATTCCATGTCATTTGGAGTGTGTTTACAACTCTAGGACAGCTAGTTTCAGGCCATGCATTAGACAGTTTAACTCTTTTTCAACTCATTTTATAGTATTTTGAGGGTATATAGGGTTCTAAAACAAGTAGTTTAGGCTTGTGGGATTACAGAAATTACTGCAGTAATGTAGAAAAGTTTTGCAGAAATGACATAAACAGGCAAAATGTGTGTCCAATTACTATCGAACATAAGAAAATGGGTTACATGATCGCTGTAACCAAGTCCTTAAAAGAGAATCTACAAATACATTCAAAGGAATTGAAATATATAATGCGTAAGGATTTTACACCACTCTATAGTTTGTACACCTTAAAAGACATAAATGATCCTTAGGCAGACAAAGAGCACTACAAAACACTGCAAAATAGTCTCAAAACGTGATGAAATACCCGTAAAAGCGGTCAAACCGTTATAAAAGACTGTGAAATATGAGTAAAATAAACACTCTCCACATGCAATGCTGCAAAATAGTCCCAAATGTGCTAAAATGTCTGTAAAACATTAAAACCATTAGAAGAAATTGCAAAATACTATCAAATATTAGTAAAATATATACTCTCCCAATGGGGTGGAATGTCACTAAACAACTGTGCCAACTCTAAAATCGCCTTCCAGATCCTGAAAAATGCATTGTAAGCAAATCAGACGCTGAAAAATAGTCTCAACATATGTAAAATGCCCTTAAAAGTGTTGAAAGTATTAGAAAACATTACAAAATAATGTAAAATATGAGTAAACAACGTCTTGAAAAGTCTAAAATACCTGATTTAAAGCCTTAAATAGCCTCAAAATGATATGAGGTCAGTGGAAAAAGAGCTAAAACGTCTGATGAATATCCTGAAACTAACTGTTCACGCTCCAAATGATATGAGTGTCATTAACTGCAAAATAAACAACTGCACCAACACTCAAATCATCTTAGAATCCGAAAAAGGCGTGTGAAAGCACTATAATAGTCGAAAAGTCTGCCAAAATGTACATTAGACAGTGTTCATTAGAAAACACTTAAAATAATGTAAGATATGAGCAAACAACGACTCCTAAGCCTGAAATACCTGTTTTAGAGTCCTAAATACCTTCAGAATTACTCCAGGTGAGTAGAAAAAAGAGTTAAAATGTCTGATAAATATCCTGAAATTAACTCCATAGAGTTCTGAACATGATATGGTGAGTCGTTAAAAGCATTTTAAACAACTGCACAAGCTCTAAAGTCATCTTAAAATCCTGAAATCCTGTAATCGTCGAAGAAGTTTGCCAAAATGTCCTATAATGCCTGGAAAGTTATAAAAATCGTTAGAAAATACTGAAAAAATAATTTAAGATTTCGGCAAACAATGACTCAGTCTGACTCTAGCTCTCCGACCACTCACAAGCTAAAATACCTTTTTAGAGCCGTATATACCCTCAAAATACTATGAAATAGTTGAAAAAGAGTTAAAATGTCTAATGCATGGCCTGAAACTAGCTGTCCTAGAATCCTAAACACACTCCAGATGACATGGAATGCCATTATAAAGCATTCTAAACGCTATCCTTAGACTCAGAGAACTGTAAGCAAACAAGAAAAAGAAGAACAACACAATTGAAAATATTAGAAAAAGGCCCGCAACATAAATCTCACATGACAAATTCTAAAAATACTATAAAAAAACACCGTAAAAGAAAAATCTTCTATTCAGCATAAAGGGTTGAAAGATACTTGTAATTGTTTGGGCCTACGTTAGATTCCTCTTCCTCCTAGCACGACCTCTTGAATTCCCTATCTTTCCCACATATGCCTCGCGCCCAGCTCTGTCCTATCTTAACTTACTGAAGTTTGTCTGCACTTCAGTCCTTTAGTTTAAGTTACCTTTTTGCATTAGCGTCACCAAAGAAACCTGAACAAATATTTACATGCTTGTTTCAGTATTTTTACTTTCAATACTTTGTAGAGATAGGGTACTGCACTGCACCCACAACCTAAGGAGATTATATAGGATATGCATTTTTGAGGTCTTATTCACTTCAAAAAAGGATTAAAAATAAAAAACAAAATAACGAGCCCTGTTAGTGTTTGTGTCCGTATATGTGTGTAAGTTTGTGTGATTATGTGTGGATGTATGTGAGTGTGTCTATGATTCTGTGAACAACATAGGTTACTAAAGTTGGAAAATCTGGATAGATACCAAACTTAGGATGTAATTTCAAATCTCAGTTTACATAATCTTGTAAACGCTAAGTGATCGAATGTCCTACACAAAAATAAAATATACAATCATCTAAATATCCAATTTATTTAAACAAATTATTTGTGGCATCACCATTTCCAGGAATACCACAATTAAAGGTAAACATCGAATCAATATGTTGTCACTCACATCTTATCAACAATGAGTTGTTTCTCGAGATTGCATGGAAATAGAAAAAGGGAGGCATATATGAATCGTTCTTAAACATTTAATTATATAACACTTATAATTATATAACAAAGTGGTAATGTAGCTATTTCTATATAGAAAAGTCACAAAAGTTATATTGATTAAAATGAAGCTATAAATGTTATATAGCCACTAGAAACAACAGACTATAGGAAGTCATGTGACTATACCACATGGAGCTCTTGTTATATAGAATGAGTTGCATTAGGCCATCAAGGACTAATTAATTCTGTGCGATTAAAACAACGCGATATGTAAACGGAGTTTTCAATGAAAAGCCATATAGCCATAAATTCTAATCCTTCCCATAACGCTGCTCATATTAATATGCAAACAAGAAACAATTGGTCGCCGACTACTACCCTCGTCCTTTGTTTTTCTTCTTGGTATTAACATTAAAAATCTGATGTGTTCCATTCACATGGCTTTCCCTACATCTCTGCAAAAAATTATTGTTATAAAGCTTATGCTTCTTTTTACTTCATGCTAATTGAGAAAAAATAGCAGCAATATTCTTATTACTTGCTTCCTTGTAAGTAAAAGCGAATTAAAGGAGTACCTCTCGTCAAAGTGATAGTCAAAAGCTGGTTGCTGTGTGACTGAAGTTGACAAATTCCCGTATGAGAAAACTTAAGTTTTTCAAAGCTGAAACCAATAACAACATCCAGCTAACAGTGAAACATCTTATTACCAACTGCAGTCTCTATGAGGAACAACGAACCACATGTAACGTGCCAAACGAACTCCTGACAGCCCTGGACCAAATACAATTCTCCAACAAAGTCTTGAACTTCTTACAAGTAATCCAATCGTATAATAAAATGTAATCTAAAGTTCTTGTTTCGATGTATATATGTCAAAATGTTAAAGTAAATGCTAAATATTGTCATGGTTCACAACAAACATAAAATAACTGCTCTCTTACTTGTGAAACACTGCCTTGAGTTTAGTTGTTTTATGCATACCTTGTATATGTGTATTTAAATTTGCATTTTGAATGTATTCAGCTAATGTATTGTAACCCTAATGAGAAGTCGCGATATAACCTTACAGTTAAACGACTTTAAATAAATAAATTAAAAAAACAAAACAAGGAATATCTAAAAATGATCCACTCGACGAAAAGATGTATATAATATAAACCGCGTGTTTCAATGAGCTCTGCATTTTCTGGTAAGTAAGTTTTAGTCTATCTCTTGCGGTTTGCCAATTATACAACATTTAGTAAAATTGAACCAGAATAAAGCAGTCTTCAGAGGCTATTCCCAGAAAATTTAAGATATACATTTTTTTTATTTGTCAGGTAACTATCTTTAATATACGATATTTTAATTAAAATTGTTTGAACTGTTTTTGAGAAAATAAAAATTTTCGAAATTTTCCCCATGTAATGGGTAGTTTGGGGTGAGGGGATTTTTCTCAAAATCTTCGTGTCCTATCCCAGGAAGAACTTATTCACCAAATTTGGTATTTTACTGACTTTTCGTTTTTGAGTGGTCGTGTTCACAGACAGAAGGAAACACATACACACACACACACACAAACATGGAGGGACCTTTTTCTGAACATGTTTTTTTTTTTTTTTGGATACAGGGGATCCTAAAACATATATTTCCGGTGAAGTCTCGGTATCAAATTTTTGGGTGGAGTGCAATACCTTCTCTATACACTATGTACATAGTAAAAGAGCCGTAAAATCGCAACCCTGCTTAGGAAAGTTACTCGCTAAGGCAGAGTGGAATCCTGTCCTTGCTGCGTACAGTTGTGTCCTTAGAATGATATTAAAATATGCGTAATTTTATAATAAAACCTATTTTATAATAAGGATCTGAATTTTGAGAGTGGGAAAGAGGAGAGCAATTAAAAAGTGGTTAGCATGAGTATTACAGGGCCGAGACGTTATCACAACAGAAGAGCAGTCAAGCTGATACTGCGCAACTGAGGAGCGTAGGTGTGGAATATTCTAAAGGGATTCTACAACCTCAACCAAATACATAGTTTAAACCCCCTTAACTAAAAAATTAACATTTATCAAAAATATTAATGAATAAAGAACAAAAACACATTGCAAAGTGTCTAAAACAAGACTAATTAACATTAACCTACATGAAATCCAATCGGATTGTACTGTGAAATAAATATGAATTAGTGTTTATGGTAACTTTAATAATTTTACACTCCATAAAGAGAAGTAAACCGTCCATTCGTCCATCCATTCATCACTAATATTTCTAAAACTATACGAAATTGATGTTAGAAATCAAAATCTGACTATCATGCCCGTGTTTTCCAACGCCTTCAGCCTGCATCAGAAGAGTAGCATTGTTAAAAAGAAATGTAAGAAGTAATAGCAAAACCCGTTTAAGTTCTAATAGTTGAATCTAACCACAAATATAAAGTTAATTTTTAAAAATGTATCAACTCCAGATTAATTTATATTCACTATGTGATTTTATAATTTTTTTTTAAAAAAACCCTTACAAATAACTTCGCATAATAATCCCATATAAAATATAAGTTAGGAGAAACGAGTAACTTTCAGCATTACTTACTGCCATTTTGTGCCCAGAAGAAAATCCTTGGATTAAAACTTCAACTGACCCTAGAAGGATTTGAGCTTGTGCCCATTGTGACCTCGGACCGACGCCCTAACTACGCCATAGGGATAACTGGGACTCTGTTCGTTGGAAAACAGCCAAGATGACATTTAGTACCGTTCCAAGCAGTTAATATATTCATGCACAATTCAGAATAGACTCGAATCTCATAAACAAGATGTTAAATTGTTTAATATAAATCAAAGATTAACCAAACAGTTGTAGTTTAGCACTTTAAACTACGTGCTTTTTTCTTTGATTGGATTCAATAACTTCATTTAATTCTGAAAATACCAAATAACACAATTAGAAAACAAAACAGTAGAAATAGCATACATTAGGCGTTACCATTCGCATGATTTTGTGACACAGCAAGCGGGCACGCAGTGAAAAAACACGCAACCCTTGCTCAGTTTGTCCTGCGTCAGTTTATAATGTCGGCAACAGAAAGTAATTCAACCGTAGGCCTCCCTAGGAGGAATCTTTCTTATTTAAAGAAAGTGGTGGAACAAATGTTTAGTTTGCGGCAAATCTCTGTGCTCAGAAAATTCAAATTGAAGCGTTTATGCGCAGACCGTGCAGATGAGTATCACAGTTACAAAGGAAAAGAAGGGCTTTAGCGGTTTTTCCAGAATTACCAAGTTGCCTGTTAATATCCACTGCTAAAAAGTGAAAAAATGAGTTACAATTTGTTCTTATACAATGATATTGAAAGAGTTTGGATCCTTTATATGTTAATACTATAATATTTGTAATATTTTTTGCAATTATTTATGCTACTTCTGCCAGTTATGACTGCAAAAGCTATGAAAATAAGTACAAAGCTAATACTAATTATACTCAGAACTATGCTGATACTTATTGCAACAACAGACAGTGTTGTACTGCTAGAATAATACAAATGGTTGTTGGTCCTTCCGTTAAGCTCTACGTATAAAAATATCTGATATGTTCCATTCACATGACTTTCTCTACATCTCTGTAAAAAATATTATTTAAAACCTTATGCTTCTAATTACTTCATGCTAATCGAGAAAAAATAGTCTTATTACTTGCTTCCTTGTAAGTAGAAGAGAAATAAGGGAATACCATAGGTTAAAGTGATAGTCATAATCTGGTTGCTATGTGACTGAAGTTCCTTTGTTTGTATGGACACAAGTTGAGAAATTCCAGTATGAGAAAAGTACAGGTTCTTTAAAGCAGAACTCAAAAACAAGGAATAACTAAAAAACAACCAACTCCACCAAAAAATGTATATCACATAAATTGCGTGCTTTAACGTGCTCTATATTTTGTGTGTGAGAAGTTTTTGTCCATCTCTCACGGTTTAGCTGTTATGTAAAATTCCGTAAAATTCATCCAGAATAAAGTAGTCTTCAGAGACTATTTCCAGAAAATTAAAGATATACATTTTATTTGTCGTGTAAATATCTTTAATATATGATACTTTAATCAAAATCGTTAGAGCCATTTTTGAGCAAATCAACATTTTCAAAAAAAGTTCTATGTAAAAGGTAGGTGGGGGTGGGGGAATTTTCTTGAAAATCTTCGTATCGCATCGTTAGAAGATACCAAACCTAAATATAAGTTTAGTTTTTAACCGTCTTTTCGTTTTTGAGCTATGCTGCGCATAGAAACACACACACACATACACTCAGACAGACACACAAACACACGGACATTTTTCTAAAAATGCTTTTTTTTTCAGCCGGTCTCAAAACATGTATTTCCGGTGAAAACTCGGTATCGAATTTTTGGGTGCATTACATTCTCTATACATAGTACGTGTAGAGAAACTAATATGCAGCAGAATATTAAAGCAGTTCTGTAAACATAGCCCCTTCATATTGAAGGGTATTAGAGAATTAAACTTTGAAAATATTATATTCTATCACGAGTTTAAATAACTCAAAATTTCATAATATTTTGCATTTATTAACATGGTGCCCTCCTCTCACAAAAAATTGAATATCATATTAAATTATGAAATTTAACTTGAAACCAATAACAAGCAATATCTTGGAAATAGTCAACTCTAAAAGAAAATTAAAAACAACAATCATAATGCATGAGGTATGTGTGTTAACAAGATCTACGTTTTTACGAGGTAAGTTTTTGTCTATTTCTTGCGGTTTACAAATTCAGAAAAATGTTATTCAGTATGAACAGGTCCTCAAAAGCTACTTCCAGAAAACTCATAATATACATTTTAATTGTGATGTAAATATCTACAATTTACGGTATATTAATTAAAATCGTTACAGCCATTTTTGAGAAAAAATCATTTTCAAAGTTTTTTTTCTATATAAAGGGAATTCTCTTGAAAACCTTCGTGTCGTATATTTGAAGGATAGCCTTTTTGGACTCAGTGGACCTAAAAATATATTATATTTCCGGTAAATTCTAGTATCGAAGTTGTTGGTGGAATGCAATACCCTCTCTGTACACTATGTACAAAGTACACACAATTTCAAGAAACGAATACTATAAATTTCTTGTTAATTTATAATAATTAAGCACAGGTCGTCTCCTTAGCGCGGTGGTAGCGTAGCTGCTGGCCAAGCGGGACACCTGGGTTCGATTCCCAGTAACGGCCTGGGGATTTTCCTGGCTGAAAGACCTGGACCGGGGTGCACTTTAACTGCGGTACCTACTCCCTTATTTCTTCTACTTCCGAGGAAATACGTAGTAAGACTATTCCTGCTAATTCTTTCTCGATTAGTATGAAGTAAATAGAAGCCTAAGCCTTTTAACAATAATTTGTTGCAGAGATGTAGAGAAAATCATGTGAATAGAAAAAAACAGATTTTTGAGTTATGTTGCCTCACAGATATACACATATTGAATTTTTTTTAGAACGGTTTTGTATTCTGGGGGCCTCAAGACGGTATTTCCGGGGAAATATGTATATCGAAGTTTCAGATAGAATACAATACTTCGTTAGCTAATATAGCTAGTTGATAGAGAAACTTAAACATCACTTAAAGCAAACCAGTACTACTTAGAAATAATATTAATGTTTGTTTCTCTCGATTCAGAGCTGTATCGAACATATATAGAGAAGGTATTACTCTATACCCCTTCCTGATATTCTTGGTTCATGAAGGTTTTCTGGTACCATCCAAAACACTCTTGTGTAACATTACAGCTCTACCTTTTCCGCATTACAGTATTCTTAAAGGAGCTTATTCTTAGCTCGACTGCAAGTTAATTAAGATAAATATTAGCAGAAATTATTTTATTACATAGGTACTTCTAAGTAGAAGGGAAATATGGAGTGCATTAGGCTAAATCGATAGTCAAATCTTTTAAAAGATTGCCGCCACATGATGAAATTGAAATTCCGTTCTCTTTGCATGGCCAGGATGAAAACAGAGTGAATAACGATTTTCCGTTTAAAAAAGTCAAAGTGTTTGAAATTTTAAAATAAACAAGAAAGATTATCTCGGAAATGGTTAGCTCTACTGAAATATATGGGATATAACTTGATTATAAGTATAATTAATGCCAAAATAATAAAAACATATTAAACAACATTCAATTATTTGTGCTATAAACTTACTTTGTAAAGAACATATGAATCCTAATTGTTTATTGTATTATGCTTGTCCTATATTTTCTTGTGTTTTAATAGATGTGTATTGTTTGAGTAAGCTTTTGTCTATCTCTTATGGTTTACCAGTTATGCAAAATATATTTAGAATGAAGAGGACTTTAGAGGACATTGACTAGAAATTCAAGATACACACGTATTTCTCATATAAATAATTTTAATGTACGGTACATCAGCCAAAATCGTGGGAGCCAAAACCGAACTGAATATTTCAAAAACCGAACATTTCGAAAAATCTTTCAAGTAAAAGGTGGTTCGGGGTGAGGTATCTTCCTGAAGATACTAAACCTAAATACCAAATTTGATATTTAACCCCCCCCCCTCCCAAACACACACAGAGCGAGGACTACACAGACCTTTGTCTAAAAATTTTTCAAGGATCTTAAAATGTGTATTTCCGATGTTATCTCGGTATCGAATAAATGGGTGCAATACATTAGTTTCTGTACCTAAGTACAGGGTAGGGAGAAAGAGAGAGAGAGAGAGAGAGAGAGAGAGAGAGAGAGAGATAGTAACAAGAAATAATAAAGAAATATCTAGCAAGTATGAAACTCCCCTGCTTTAGCATAAATATGATGTAACATTACCAACGCGTGCAGTAAATCTTGAAACTGGAGATTTCTTATTGTCTACTTTGTCAGGATGTAAAACTTACGTGTCAGATATTAGTGGCAGATAAGCAGATCTGTTTTGTACAAAACCTGGTGTGTTCGCCTTTCATAATAGTCGTTCTTGGGCAAATAAAATAGGCATTTACACTGGCAAGTTCATTTTAAAGAATGGTCCGATTACAATAATTCATGAACTGATTCATTTCTGTTACCACAATCAGGTTTTCGTTAATAATACCACACTTTAACATTTATTTTGTCTCAAACATTTGCTTTAAAACATTAATACTAAACTTGATTATGTATTTTATCAAAAACTGCTTTCTTTAAAACACTAACCTTTCCTATACCTGCTTGTTAAGTTATTCATGAATGAAGTTGCTGATATCAGCACAAAATGTTTTCATTTATGCATCTTCTAAGCCTTACTCCAATAACAAGCTTGAATTTATACTTTTGCCTTACATTACGATTTCTTTGTCTTTATTACTTTGCCTATTTTTGGAACTAGGATCTCTCAAATGCGCAACATCGTACGCGCGCAAACCGAGTTGCAGAGGTGCTGCTCACCGTGCATCGGTCCGACTCGACTCGGCAAGGTCCGGCAATTTGCAGTGAGGAAGAAACAGCGAAGGCTAGGAAGGGGTATATAGACGGAGCGAGAACACATGAATAAGGGACGAGAGAGATAGTGTGTGTGTGTGTGAGTGATTGTGGAGGGAGGTTGCAGTGTAGTCAGCTAGCGAAGTCCTCTTTTGTACTTTGAGGCATGCAATGCACCGCCTCATGCACCATGAAAGGCTATAGAATATGACATGAAGGATATCTATATGAGCTATTGCAGAGCGGTTTAGAACACACCTGCTTGGTACAAAAGCGCGATGGGAACAACTAAAAGAGGAGCGAATGTGAAATTGTTGACGTCATTCATATCCTTGCTCAGTTTTGTGGTAGGTCAGGTGCAGTCAGGACAAGTAGATTCGTTTACAATGGAGGACAGTACATCATCAACATCAACTTGCTTTAATCCTACTTGGGAAGTATTATTATTCATTACAGTGTAAGATACTGGTGTGTATAATTGATATTAAGAGAGCTTTAATCAACAGCGCCATTAATTGTCTTTCCATGCGAATCTCTATGATAAATATCAAGGGGAAAAGCGAATTTTTTTCTCCAAATAATAAAAATGTACAACATTTTAGACGACAATATCGTGCTGTAATGTATTGCTTTTGGTGGTTTTTCTTTCATACTGGTCAGACTTACACCTTCTTTATTTTCTCTTTAAATATTGTCTGAGAGTTACTTTGTTTAATTGATAACTGACCAATGTTACCCTATTTATTTTGACGGGGGATGCAGCACGTTCTTCGGTGGGGATGTATCATTCTTTCACTTTATATATTGCACCGGTGCATAAGTGTGAGGGGGCTCTGCATTGGGTTGGCACCATTTCATTATGTAGCTTTTCGTTTGTTGTAAATCAACATTTTTTTCTTCAGTTTGGAGTTTAATGATTGTGCACAAGAGTTTGTATGTTGCTAATAGCGTCATTATAATCACTATGTATAGTCAAGCAGAGAAAATGAACATTTAATTTTACTCTTCGAGTTTGGTCAAGGATCTAGTGCTGCAAAAGTTTATGGTGTGTACGGGAGGAAACCTTTAGCCTAGAAGACTGCACGGAAATAGTTTTCTCGTTTCTGAGAAGGAAAACTCGGCTTGTTGAACCATGTTCTAGGAGATCTTCACTTTTTGATGAAAACCGCCTGATCAGTTGGCTGATGATGATCATCACCAAACTACGCGGCAATTGGTAGAAATTATGGAATGTCATCACATAACCAATGCGCGCCATTTTCATTCATTGGGTGATGTGCACGAATGCACGCTTGCATACATACGGAATCACCACAGACACGATTCTTGAGCGATTGGGAACCACTTTCTCAATCTCGATATTCACCAGACTTAAACCCTTCTGATTATCATCTTCTCCGGTCTCACTCTAACAGCATTCAGGGACGAGCGTTTAATGATTAAGCTTGTCTTAGCAATTGGTTAATAATTTCGTCAACTCTTAAACCACAACATTTCTGCAGGAGAGGCAATGAGCTCCTACCTGAACGCTGGCAGCCGATCATTGGTACAGTTCACATCACTGAGTGAATGTGTTAGTAACTGATTTATGACGCAGTGTAGGAGACTTGTTATTGGATTATAATATAATGTATTTTAGTATATTTTATACTAATACATTCAAGGCAATATAAAACGGACGGACTGATGTATAAGAGAAACCCGCAAACCACAAATGTATGGTGTCTTACACTCACATGTCTTTTTCTATACATTCGTGAAAAAATCTTCTTTGTCTTACCTAACATTGATCGAGATACACCTTTACAAGAATACTTCATTACACACTTCGTTGTGGCTACAAGTGTAAAAGAAGGCCTTAGTGATAGTGACATCTTTGAACGCGGTTCGCTATATGTTGAATTTGAAGTCTATTTGCATGACTAGAAAAACAATAAATTAAAAAAAAGACATCAAAATCCCGGGTACTATGAATGCGAGAAGAAAGTTCACTTCACTGAATTGTGCGTATTAAATATGTCTACATTATTGCTGTAAGTTCTTGACTCTTATTATTTACCAGCGATATAAAAATGTGTAAAAATCGTTTTGAATTAAGTGGACGTCACAAGCTATTCCTAGAAAATTCGAGACAACTTCTAGTCATATAAATACATTAAACATGTGGTAGTTAAATCAAAGCCTATTTCGAGGAAGTTTAAATAACAAATAAAAACAAAACAAAAATAATACAAAAAAATGTGAACGCAAAAGTAGTTTAGGATGAGAGATTTTAACGAAAATCTTCGTGTCAATTCTTAATAGATGCTGATCTTAAATACAAACTTTGGTATTCACCCGAGCATATTGCTATTGAGTTTAGCTGTTCAATCACACTACCCATTCAAACATACACGAAAAAACCAGGCGGATCTTTTTATTTATTTATTTATTTATTTATTTGTTATATTTCGGATCTCAAAACCTGTTTCCGTGAAATCTTCAATTGGACCTACATTTTCTTTCGTTTAATCATGACATGTTACTTTCTTCAGCACGCTGCATCAGTTTTGTTACGTGACATTTTCCACCTATTTGTCATTCGGTTGTACCGCAGAACTCTCAGCTATACTTGAAGTGTAGATTGCCCACTGGACATGCTGACAAATCCACGTCTGAATACGCCACTAGCTCATTTTTGCCAAAGAATATGTAGGTATATACTCCAGTTTGAACCGAGAGAGGTAGTACCATGTTTAAGAGTGAGGTTCGTATTTGTGAGCTTCCAGGGTTGATTCTCGTCGAGCTCGTCACTCTGATTTTGTATTTTTTGTGGTAAGCAGGTGCTAGGTGGTTTCTATCCATTCTTTCATTGTTTTAGGGTTGTAGGACAAGATGATGGCGGTTGCAGGACGGTAGAATTTGCACTGACAAAACTTCTGAGTCCGTATCCTTCCTGGGAGTGACTGTTTTGTTCCCGGGATCCCCAGATTGCTGGATTAGGCGGCGTCAGGATTAATATGTTGGAATCGTTAGGTAATCCGTCCATGCTAGCACACATCGTCGTCCGGACTATTCCCGACTATAGTTTTAGATCACTGGATGATGGATTTGTACGTTGAATGTCCTAGGTTAACTGGATAATTCTTGGTGGATTATAGTTCATCCAAAACGTGTTCTGCGTTCGTTTCCTGTTTGTCGAGTGTCGCTGCTTCCGAAGTTTGCGTTTTGCTCTGCGACTTTGCCCTCTGTTTAATGGATGATTCTTTTCTTTACACCCCACTCATTCAACCTAGAAGCTATGTACGGTTTCGGAGAAATGGGTAATCAATCTCAAGGGATATCGCGCATATTTTTGATGCCTAACGGACTTTATTGTTTGTATATATGGAAAAGAAGTATAAACTATTAGTTGGTCCTGAAATATATATATAAGCTATACACTCTATGCTAAGTTGTAATTCATATAAATAAACACATAAAGTAATGAGATTGCCTTAATGAAAAAAATTCCTAAAATGGTTACGGTGCCAACTGTCGTCATTATAACCATAAACAAAAATAATCATCTCAAAATTAATTAAAAAAGTTTTTCTTGCTCGATATCATATCCAAAGAATACAAGTGGACTAGAGATGCCACCTGCAAATGGAAACGAATTATAATTAATTACTAACTACCGCAATGTTATGAATTAATAAACATGATTGACTTGGTGAGCATCATCTTATGTACCAACAAATACCCGACCTTTGCTTTAATTTGTTAACAGGGGTTTACTCAGGTTTGAATGAACTACATCGCTTGAAACACAAGATCATCCATTCTAGTCAGCAAACATCTCTTCAAGCATGCCCCTCGAATGAATTTGACAGCCTCAGGCGTTTTGGATTACACGCTCCGGTCAATCGTTTTGATGGTTGAATATGCAACACGTGCCCCATCTTCGTTTTCCGTCTCAAGTAAACATTGCACGACACAAGTGGATTATCCACATTTCTAGGATTTTTTCAAAACGAATTGCACTTCAATTTATAGACCAAAATAGCTACTAATAAATGGAGCCTTTGAGGCAGTTTATATCGCCATCAGTCGTCAGGTAAATATCGGAATGAATATTCGTACCACAATATATATTTATCGGAAAATATTTGACTTGGTCTGAGTTTGACCAGTGTGTCCGCTTTATATATTTTAATTTGTTAACAGCGGTTTACTCAGGTTTGAATGAACCACAACGCTTGAAATGCTAGACCTTCC
The DNA here is from genome assembly GCA_030762935.1 of Hymenopus coronatus. Classification (NCBI taxonomy): domain Eukaryota; kingdom Metazoa; phylum Arthropoda; class Insecta; order Mantodea; family Hymenopodidae; genus Hymenopus; species Hymenopus coronatus. The sequence goes on from CM060890.1 coordinate 13,019,862, forward strand.
ATTCTAGTCAGCAAATAACGCTTCAAGCATGCCCCTCAAATTGGAGTCGCACGCTTTACCGCGGTGCTGAGTTGAAAAACTAGAAAACTAGAAAAAATTTGAACAAAATGATTTCTTTATATATTTGAATAATCACCAAACTTTGTTATGTCTTTGTTTTGCTAATTTTAAGCTATTCAAAGAAGTTATTCATAACGTACATAAGTGCTATGCGTCGTTTATTGACTCAAATTGTACACTTCAATCTGAGAAAGGTACCTTAATATACGTCAGTTGTTGACCATATGTGACACGCTTGGCTCCTTCTATTTAGGATCACCCGTCCTTCGTGCTCCCATTCTGAATCCCCAGAAGTTGGGTATAAAGTGGGTCCGATACTCGGAAGCGTATCATCACCACTTCACAAACAATTGAACGGCTTTTGTAAACAGCAGAAGAAAGGAAGTGGCCGTCTTATCTCGAAGTCATTCACTTTCTAGTAATGGTTGGGGTCAACGCTTCCGGTTCTGTTTATGTCGCACGCACGGCCTTCCCATTTCTTCACCTGCTGCAGAGTTTACACAACCTACCTACATACGCGACGTGCACTTTGCAATTTAAAGCGTAGCAGTGTATAGGTAGAAATTCACTTCCAATGCGGCAGATTTCTCTTTCTGAGTCATCGTACGAGGGGCGTGCGCAACAACTACGCTTCTTGTTTTCTAAAATCAATCAATCCATCATTTTCATTCATTTATTCGAAGTTTTATTTCCAACTATAGATTGTTAGTCAAGATTTCATAATGTCCCAATGTTTAGTTTACCTCTTCATTGCCACATATGGAGCCGCGCCATTAGACCACTAGCCTCTCCCTAAGGTTTGATTCCAAGCGAGCGGAATGTGGTGGACAAAGCGGCGATGGGGCGGGTTTCTTCCCCATCGCATGCCACCGGTGCTCCATATTCGTTTCAGTATTATCAGTATGATCGCCTGCTTGTATTGTATGACTTCAGGTATCTATTTTCAGCCAAAAATACCTTTTACTCATTCCTCATTAATTCCAGTTCATTAAAATAATGTCGTCTAATTAAATCTCTCAGTTAAATTTATTTCCGCCCTGTTCCTGAGTTTTTCTTTTAGCACTATTCTTCCACTCTGGTTGTCACCTTACCACTGTATTAGTGCGGTTGCCTACCGATTGCAGGTACCGGCGTGGGGATTGTTTCTTCCGCTGGGAAACCTTGTCCGGGGTGCACTAAGCCTCGTGAAGTCCCTGGGAGGGCCAATTGAAGGGCTACTTGAAAAAGTAGCGGCTTCATGTTGCGTACACCACATTAACTACCCGGGGGGCGAGGATTCGGGGGCGGTAACCACATCCCACCCTCTGTTGCAGCAACCCATCCATTTCGCCTGTAGCGGAAAAAGCTGGAGGACGCAGTGGTCGGGCGGCAAGCCTTGCCTTGGAGTACCACGGAGTTCTTCCACTATTTCTAATGGAACTTCACTGCAATTCTCCTTCTTCTCCATATCCACAGTAGTTTTCACACCACTGCAACATCTACCTAGGACTCCGCACTGAATAATGTCACGTTCACACAAAGCATTTCAGTAAGCTCTTACTTAGTTTAATCGGGCCAAGTGGTCAGCCGTGTTGTCTGGAACTGGCATTCTGGAGGTCGTGGGTTAGATTCTTACGGCCGACCTTTCGGACCAATGGGATTATCGGAATTTTCCATGGGTCACTAGACAAATGCTGGGGAGATATCTCATTCCTCCGAACTTTCTGACACTTCATTTCATCTCAATTTCATCCAATTGGTTTCTTTCACAATTATAAGTGTCGGTGAGGTGGCGCCCTTCCATGGTGATAAATGCGGTTTGGAAATATAGCTCTAAGCGGCGGAGTGACGTTGGAGTTGTCTGTAGGACCCGGGTGGAACCTGAGATGCGGGCTTCTAGCGCTCCACGCGTCGAGATGAAGAACTGCTTAGACTATGTTAGTGACTCTTCACGGTGGATCCTTCCACACAGTCCAGTTTCGGTCACTTCATCCTGTCCACCTGGGATCTGATAGTTGCACTGTGGAGCCCCCTCCGGAATGACACACACATACTCACACACACACACACACACACACACACACACACACACACACACACACAGACACACTTAGTTTACTCTTTATTTTTTATTCTTAGATTAAAATTTTTATTGTCTTTATTACTATCCGCTTTGCCTGTGCTGCTAGTACATATATGCGAAAATATAGCGTATAGTAACGAAGGCGAAGAAGGAAAAGTTCTGCAATGAATGCAACATAAACAAAGATATCTTCAGATCAATTGCCGATGTGTCCTATGGTCAGCTCGCGGGAGACAGAATATCAGCCAAGTTAGTGCAGAGTAACTTTGAAGTACAACTTGCGACTATTTAAAACCTCATTTTTAGTGTTTTTTCTTCTTCTTGCTGTTAACTTTCGGGGGGGGGGGTCCTTCAGCAAGATTGCGTGGGTTCAGATGCCTGTTGAAAAGAAGACGGATCAGAGAACAGCTAGAATGGGTGATTAGTCAGCGGGGGGGGGGCGCAAAGCGATTTGAAATTGGCAACTTTTTGTATACAAGATCGAAAAAAAACCTGACCATTGTTTTAAAATCTTAAGAAAAATATGTGATATAGTTAAAAATGGTGCGTTATTCAGGCTTGCTGCTTTGTTCTTTCTTGCAAGTTTCACCAATGATATGTTGTCATTCTATGTATTTCATTCTTAGGAAGAAATTAACATCTATTTCCTTGATATTTCATTTGATGGCTGGTTCTGGATATTAACCAGAAATCCCTTTGTTGTTCTTAAAGGGCCAGTTGAATAAAAGTCAGTAAACTCTTTACTTACATTATTTTAAGTTGATACTGATCACAAATTGAATAAACCCAAAGTAATTACTTACAGTTCAGGCTTTACTGATTAGTTATTACTTTTACTTGTTCAGTAATTACTAGTTTTTGCAGCAAATACTTACAATTTGATTGAATAAGATACAGTGATTACTTGCTGAGCGAAGTATTTGCTGAAATACTTTTAAGTTTACTTTAGAGTTGACTTGTAAAAGTAGCTGCAAATAACTATGGCAGCATTTTTATTCATACGTCAGGTAAAGATCTACAATAAGAGAACGGATATTAGTCCCTGTGGTTCAAAAAATCTTCTGTGGTTTGAAAGTGAGAGTGTAAACTTTTTAACAAACTATTTTCTTGACGTTATGGTTGAAACAATGGTGGGGCATTATTTTCACATGAGCCCTTTTTTACACTATTTAGTTGACCTAGTTGCAAGAGATTTTGGCTTTTGCACAAAAAGAAATCAACACTGCCTCTTGCGTACATCTCATTCCTTACCATTTGTAGGGTACTTTATTACGTCATGTTTTTATTTTATTGGCTGATCCTGTCACCTTGCAGCTGCGTATCACTCCTTGTATTCTATATCGAACCAATAGAGCATACCTATACTGGGTTTGTCAACTCATTCACTAATAGGTATGGCCACCTCCCTCAACTGGAAACGAGATTAGTAACGTGTCTCCTTTGAAAATTGGTGACCATTTGCACGGTTAATCGGGTCTATAGAGAAAATGACTGTTTCAACATTTACATGGATATAAGCAGATTCTCGAGATGTTGAGTTTTCAGAATTCTTTTATGTGCGACTGGTAAAAACATTTTGCTTTTGGTATAATGCCTACAGTTACGGCTGGGTTGGGGTTTGTTCTTATGGAGAATAGAACTGTTGAAGTAGGCAGTAATCAGTATTGTTCGTGAACCTCCTCAACATCACCTCTGTTTTTACGACTTCGTCAATTTTTCATCCAGCAGATTAAATTGCACTTGTGCTGCGAATTCAGACGGGCGTGTTATGACGCATAGTTTTCTGTCAACAGTAAAACGTTGAATATTTCGTGAAATGTATAAGAATTATAAGCCTAACAGGATGAAAACAATGGAATAGCACCTGAACACGTGATGTGATGTTTCTTATTTCTGTATATTCAGAATGAGAACTATTGTTCTCTAACTTGGCTGCTGGAGTCTTTTGTAATGAAAATAAATAATGAAATACTATTATAAGAAACTTCCCTTGTAGAGAATATCTGATCACATACTACTGATTAAATAAATAACACTGTTCTGTAGAAATAAAATACATTATACCAGGAGAAAATAAAAAAGGCGGTTTTTTTCTTGTTCAAAATAATTAAGGAAATGGCATTCTTCTTGCATGGAGTCTTTTAATGTCAGGCCTTACAAGAGATTCACATATATGGGGCGTTTACCTGATGTTTTTCCAAACTTCAAAGGCACGATTTATCAGGGCTTCCGCAGTTCGTTCCTGAAGAGGTCCCCAATCGCGAGTCATCAAAGTCCATGCATGCTTAATTGGGTTCAAATCAAGGCTTTTGGCCGGCCAGTTAATTACTGGATGTGTGCTAAACCATGTAAGGGTTGCCTTAGATATGCGGACACTGCTGTTATCCTGCGCGATGGGTATCTCATTGGCAGGATAAATAGCGCGGACACTTGGAAGCATACAGTTTTCCAGAATACTTATGTATTCTCGGAATCCATTCGAGCTGATATTTGGATCAGTTCTCCTGTCCAGAAGAAGTCATCCAATCCCACACTTACGCGGCCACCATTTTTCTTGGCAACTACGTGTTCTGGAACTTATGAGCATTGTCTGGTCGCAACAAATACATTCGGCCATCCTCATCAGAGCAAAAAAACCTTTTCATCTGAGAAAATCACTAGCTGCCAAAATCGGTCTGGTTTGACCAAGTATTCAAATGCAACCCCATTCGACTATTGCGGTACGTTCAATCAAGTCTGTTTTCTTTGCTGCCTTTCGATGATGGAGGCGGTTTCACACCGCAGTGAGGGAGCAAGATAGCTTCAGATCGCGATGCAATCTTGCAGATGGTTTAAGTGGTTCATCTCTGTTTGCATTTATAATCTTAGCATCGACCTCTGCCATTGTTCTTGTTTTTTCCGATTTTGGAACGCGTCTTTAAATCATCTTCACCGCGCTCCTGGAAACGTTTAATCCAATACTGCACAAAAGACCTACTCATCTTTGTAATCTGTTTTAACGTGCGCCCTGCTTCCCACAATACGACCGTGGATCACCTCGCTTGCGTAAGGCATTGTTGACTGTCATCAGGCAGACTTACATGTTACAACAGGCAAGCTACAACCCCTCCTCCTTTTCCGGAAGGGTTAGCGGATATCAGAAGACACGCCCTATGATGCCCCTACAGACAATAAGAAATTCGATACCTATTACTTTTTGTGCTCTGTGTACAGATGGTTACAACATACATACTGATATATGCTCCACCATGGTAAGGCCTCCTATCCGCCTATTCATTCGTTTATTCAGTTTAAAGTGAAAACTTTCCAAGACATTACTATCATAAGAGTAATATGTAGATTCAAGTAAAAATCAGTAATTACTTTTACTGATTGGTCTTAACTTTCCTTGTCACGTAATTAGTTAGAGGAGTTTACTGATTTTTATTCAACTGACCCATTGATGTACTGCCAGAAACTTTGCAGGAAGAATCCATAGAACTGACATGTGTTGCAAGATTAAACAATAGTTTTAAAACTTCTTTCTGGGGGGATTTCGGATAAATCATCTTGCATTTATCCTCAAATAGCCAGAGTGGCGCCGACTATAATTCTGACATTCTCGTCCACATATTTATGAGTCAGGATTCTCAATTTTGATTGTAATTAAAGCAAAACAGACTTAATGTCAGAAAGACCTCCATTGTGCATTGTTAAATCTGAAATCAAACAGCTAGAATGCTCGTATTGGTAGCCTTATTGAACGCTTCTTGTATACGTCATTGCTATGGTAAGAGCATGTTTTAACTCCGTTGAAGATCTGGTTGGGTAGCCTTTCAGTTTAAGGTTTCAATTTTAGTTTTCCGTATTGCAAACAATACGTATACCGTTATAGTGTTTAATGTGTGGAGTGGATTTATGTAATTACGTAAAGTGTTGAGTAAGATGCTCATTTAGATAAGCATGGATTCCATTTCATATGAGTCCAGATAACGTCGATAAAAACGTCTAATATTCGCAGATATCGTTCTCACTATTACGGCAAGAAGATGAAAGGCGTCTGTTAATATTTAATTGCACAATAAATAAGGAAAAACTGAAATATTTTCTTTTTCTTAACTACGTATGTTCAAGGCGAGAGAAGCTAGTTTTTTCGAAGTCCAACATTTCATTCGGTTTTGTTTCGAAGTTAAGAATTAATATATTCCGTTTCATGTCATTTTAATAACATTTTCTAGTGTAATATGATGATAGAGAACATTTTCTTTCATAACTTAATCTTTATAATTACCTGTTCACCAACGACGTACCTTCAGACTCGGAAAAATTAACTTTTCAGTTTCTGACGCTTCACCTGTTTTCAGAGTGGTAAATCGTCCCTGGTGAACTGACTCGTTTTAACGCTATACATTACATAAAACATTGAAAAACTAACAAGTTGCATTACCTATTGAAAAATGAAATATTAATTTACATTTATCACGATTTACTCGCTGCTGGCCTTCACACTTTAACTATTACAATGAGGTTGGTTGCTTTGTGAGGAAAGTATTGCTAAGCACGTTCTAAAACTGTAATGCATGCTAACATGTTGCAGTTACATAATGTTACTAAGAATAAACGAGACGTGGGAGTACGGAAGAAGCTCCTCTGATCCGACACAAAAGAATAGGGAACACTACGACCTTGAGGTCTCCAGGTTGATGACATGATCTTCAGCTTCCGGTTCATGTGGTGGGCGAAACTTCGTGATCATTCATTTGCAAAGTTACTTTACTTCCTCCGAGAATGTCATTCATGCAGACATAGGAAACAGCTGTAGACAATTTTGAGGCCTTGAAACTACAATTTAAGATTCGGTCAAGCTATTTAGTAGGCTAAAAGTACATATAAGATTATATAACCTGATTCCGAAGCATTAACATGAACTTTTTAATTTGTTTGTCGCTAATTTATTTTATTTTTTCTTCTTCTTCTTCCATTTTCTTCATAGCAGTGCACCAATTTCAAAATACTGGATCTTTGAATGCTACAATGCTGAGGCGTTTTTGGGGGACCAAACTATTTCCTATATAATTTTGTTTATATTAAACATTATTTGTAAATGCCTGAACCTAAATGGGGCAATAAAACCTGGCTAGTGTTAATAGTTTTGTAAATCGCCCCTTAAAATGTATATTTTGTAATTCTTGGCCGAGTATTGAAAAATAAAACTAAGAAATTGTCTGATAAGGTAAAGTATGGTGACGATTCAGTATGAATAAAAGGTTGAAGTGTTGGATCCACATTACTTCGTCTATTCACAGATTTTTCTTACAAAAGCTTATTATTCTATTTACTTTTTACTTTCTCTATACGTACTATGTACATAGTGTATAGAGAAAGTATTGCACTCCTTCCAAAATTTCGATACCGAGATTTCACCGGAAATATATGCTTTAGGATTTCCTTTATCTAAAAAAAACATTTTCGGAAAAAGGTCCGTGTGTGTGTTTGTGTGTGTGTCCGTGTGTCTGTGAACACGATAACTCAAAAACGAAAAGTCTAAAATATCAAACTTGATATTTAAGTTTAATATCTTTCAAGGATGCGACACAAAAAATTTGAGAAAAATCCCCCCACCTTCAACTACCCTTTACATAGAACTGTTTTCGAAAATTTTGATTTTCTCAAAAATGATTCTAACGATTTTGATTAAAATAAATATTAAAGCTATTTACCTAACAAATAAAATGTATATCTTGAATTTTCTGGGAATAGCCTCTGAAAAGTACTTTATTCTGGATGTATTTTACGGAATTTTGAATAATTGCTAAACCGTAAGTTGGACAAAAACTTAGTACACGAAAAATATAGAGTGTGTTAAAAGACACAATTTATGTGATACACATTTTTTTTTTTTTTTTTTGAGTTCATCTTTTTGAGACATTCCTTGCTTTTGGTTTCTGCTTTGAAATACTTATACTTTTCTCATACAGGACTTTATCAACTGCTGTCAATACAAACAAAGGAACTTCAGTCACATAGCAACCAGCTTTTGACTATCACTTTAACCTATGGTACTCCCTTATTTCACTTCTACTTAGAAGGAAGCAAGTAATAAGGCTTGGTCTTCCGGGAAGGCCGCGTCTTGGCTTGAAATGTTGCAGACGTTTCGCCTCACTATGTGGGGCTTCCTCAGGGCGTGTGCTCTCATCACGACAGTGCCAGGTGAACTGTGGAAGCCCCACATAGTGAGGTGAAACGTCGGCAGCATTTCAAGCCAAGACGCGGCCTTCCCGGAAGACCAAGATACCATGGACACTAGCCGCCGAAGCTTACGCAAGAAAGTAATAAGGCTATTTCTGCTAATATTTTCTGATTATCTGAAGTAAATAGAAGTATAAGCTTTTTAAGGATAATTTGTTGCAGAGATGTAGAGAAAGTCATGTGAATGGAACACACCAGCTTTTTTGAGATACACTTGCGTTACATGTTTACAATTTTCCTTTTGTGTATAAAATAAAATTAACAGGGTAATGCGATATTCAGATTTGTAAAAGGTGAGTGGCTATGTGAAATTCCTTGTGCTTTGTACAAGGGCTGTAAAGAAAGTAGTGGAAACATTCACAAGAGAGCGAGTATGAGCCAATAGGATATGTGTGGTCGGGCTGCCAGTTGAGAGGGTGTTGTTGCTGAACAGCGTTGAAGTGAACAGTGTCAAGTGCACCGCTCTAAAGCGTGTTTATCAAAGGCGATTAGAGTTCGTAGATTAAAATCGAGGCTGCCCGTGGAAAAAATGCATCAGCATGTTATCGAGGATTACGTGAAGCCTGTGGCGGGAATGCATTGCCGTACTGGACGGTTGCACAATGGGTCAAGGCGCTTCGTGCAGGTCGGACTGAGACTGCGAATTTGCACCGTACAGATCGGCCGTCGATTCCGCAAGATCAGATTGACATCGTGAGTGGTCTCGTTGCCATGGACCATCGATAGACTGTCCGGGAGTTATCTCAGTCATTAAACTGTGTGGCATATCCTGACGAAATGTCTTCACCTGAGGAAAATTGCGTCCCGTTGGGTTCCACATCGACTCACTGAGGTACAGAAATGGTACCGGTATGCACTGGCTGGCATCCACCTGGACAGATACCGCAACGGAGACGCATTTCTGCAGCGTATTGTCGCTATTATGAGCCGAAATTGAAGCGTCAGTCGAATGAATGGCATGACCCAGGTTCACCACGTCCACAGAAAGTTCGACAGGAACCCAGTCGTGTGAAGCTGATGCTGATTGTGGCATACGACTAGGAGGGGGTTATTCTTACGCTTGCTGTGCCTGAGGGACAAACCGTCAACGCACGTTGTTATGTCGCAAACAATGTCCAGCTCTTATGGCAACGGTGATATTGGGAGGTTTTGGAACATCTTCCGTACTCACCAGACATGAGCCCTTGTGACTTCGACCTGTTTCCGAAGTTGAAGGAACTCCTCCGAGGCCGCCGATTTCCTGACGTGGCATCTGTAGTCCGTGCAGTTGGACGCTCCTTCGCAGTCATCAACAGAGATTGCCTTGCTGCCCTACATTTCGCAAAAGGTCAGGGACATTGCGGGTGACTACATTGAGGGAATGTAATTTAATTGTACTTCTGAGTTGGATAAAATTGTGTTTTATCAATGTTGCCACTACTTTATTTACAGCCCTCATATGATGGCGAGGAGAAACAAAGGCCGACCTAGGTACCACTTGAAATTAACAAAACCAATAGAAAAGCATTGAAAAATATACTGACATAAACTGTGTGGCATAAGGTTATCTACAGGTTTAATCTAGTAATATTTTAAATTTCTTTTACTAATTATATAATTGCCATTAAAATAAATAGGACTTCAAAAGCAATTGACAGAACATTCAAGACACACATTTTATTAGCCATGCATGGTATTATAGATATTTACGTCCGATTAAAACATTTATATGATTTATCTTATAGATTATGTGCCTGTCAAGATTTATTATTGTCTCCTTCGAAATATTTATGGTGTTCTTCACCATTAATTTTATTTACACATACTTTAAATGTTTCTTTGAGAGTGTTATGTGTTGTTTGTGCGGCTAAAGATTTTTATATAAAACGTTTCTAAAGCTCACTGAGCTTTCTGTAGGTTACCTTTATATTGTTCACGTCGGGCTCTTTTTCATGCGTGCATTTCAAATTTGTTTTACTCATTTCTATGATAATTAACACTAGTCAAATTCTAAAGCTAATTCTACCCATTGTGTGTTTTATTGCATGTCTTGTAAATAACGGAGAGAAAAATTCAACAGAGAATTTGATTTTACTTTTTCATAATAATAATAATAATAATAATAATAATAATAATAATAATAATATCAACCATAATAATAATAATAATAATAATAATAATAATAAAAAACGTACAGGAAGAATTACAAGAAAACGATCCATTTGGGCTATTTCCTCCTTCTAGTTGTTAAAGACAGGAAAAAGGTTACTGTAAAAGGAGCTTTTAACAGAAAAATGAAGATGTTTGTATGAGGTGTGACCGATCTGACATTCATATCATAGATCTTTTTCTAATCTCTTTTCCTCTGATTAGGTATATATCCCATTCTAGATAGAAAATATGATTTACTGACAGACTAACCCTCCCTTTGCATTCTGAATCATTTTGCTTCAGGAACTAAGAGCATCTATCTGGAATAACTGTTTGAAATTTACAAATATATCAGAAAGGGCTGATTCCGTTTGTCTCCTTACGTATAGTAAGCAAGGAAATGTTGCTTTTAATCTAAACATCAATGAAAACGGGAAATATACGTTTAGAGGTCTGCTGAATTCCAAACATATCTCTATCAAAAGGTCCCCATGTCTGAGAGCATGTCTTGTCGTGTGGTGGTGGTGGTGTTTGTTGGTGGTGCTGGTGGTGGTGATGGTGATGGTGTTGGTGGTGTTCTTGGTGTTGTTGGTGTTGGTGTGGTGTTGGTGGTGTAGTTGGTGTTGGTGGTGTTGTTGGTGTTGGTGGTGTTGTTGGTGATGGTGGTGTTGTTGGTATTGTTGGTGTTGGTGGTGTTGTTGGTGCTGGTGGTGATGTTGGTGTTGGTGGTGTTCTTGGTGTTGTTGGTGTTGGTGGTGCTGGTGGTGGTGGTGTTGGTGGTGTTGTTGGTGCTGGTGGTGCTGGTGGTGGTGGTGGTGTTGTTGGTGTTGGTGGTGCTGGTGGTGTTGGTGGTGTTGGTGGTGTTGTTGGTGTTGTTGATGTTGGTGGTGTAGTTGGTGTTGGTGGTGTTGTTGGTGTTGGTGGTGTTGTTGGTGTTGGTGGTGTTGTTGGTGTTGGTGGTGTTGGTGTTGGTGGTGTTTTTGGTGGTGTTGTTGGTGTTGGTGGTGTAGTTGGTGTTGGTGGTGACGTTGGTGTTGGTGGTGTTGGTGTTGTTGGTGTTGTTGGTGTTGGTGGTGTTGTTGGTGCTGGTGGTGCTGGTGGTGTTGGTGGTGTTGGTGGTGCTGGTGGTGTTGGTGGTGTTGGAGGTGGTGTTGTTGGTGGAGGTGTTGGTGGTGGTGTTGGTGCTGGTGGTGTTGGTGGTGGTGGAGTGGTGGTGTTGGTGGTGGTGTTGGTGGTGGTGTTGGTGTTGGTGGTGGTGGGGTGGTGGTGTTGGTGGTGGTGTTGGTGTTGGTGGTGTTGGTGGAGTGGTGATGTTGGTGGTGGTGTTGGGGTGGTGGTGTTGGTGGTGGTCTTAGTGTTGGTGGTGGTGGTTGGGTGGTGGTGTTGGTGGTATTAGTGGTGGTGTTGGTGGTGGTGTTGGTGTTGGTGGTGATGGTGGGGTGGTGGTGTTGGTGGTGTTGGTGTTGGTGGTGGGGTGTGTTGTGTCCATGTGTGAATATTATAGCTCATAAGTGAAAAGTCGGTTGAATACCAAACTGAAACATCACGAAGATTAAAAAAGAAATGAAAAGAAAAAAAATGGCACCTCTCGAAACTACTCTTTGCATGAAAAACATTGCAAATTGTAGATTTTCTCAAAAATGGCATTAATCGTGAGATTAAATGCCATGAAGACATTAAATGAAGACATTTCCATGAGAAATAACGCTTGAATTTATGGGAATTTTCTCATAAGTCCTTTTCATCTATGTATATAAAAATGAATCGCTGAAATGTATGTACGCGCATCACTTCCCAACGACTGTATCAAAAAATAGTACGGGAAAGCATTTAGAATCTCATATTATGAATAAAGACCGTGCTAAGTGAACGCATTTCAGTTAATGGCCGCTAGATGGCAGTGGTACCACAAGATATTTGTTGCTAAATGGTAGTGGTACTGCTATATATTTCCCTTACCATTCAATGTTAAGGCAACGCACCAGTTTATCAAGACATTGACGCAAGACAGCAGTGAAATTCAAATACATTTTTATGTATTAACTGTCCTTTCTTTACTCCTATCATTTAAAATAAAGAAGCAAAGAAGCTTTTCTGACGGCGAACACCTAGAGTAAGTAGTTATCTTATTTGCTACTAGGTAGTTATAGTAATATGTTCCCTCCCTATCCAATATTAAAGTAACTGAACAGTTTATCGAGATGAGATAATGCAGCAGTGAAATTCAAATATATTTTTATTTATAAACTGTCCTTTCCTTACTCCTATCATTTAAAATAAAGAAGCTTTACTAGCAACAAATACTTAAAATATGTACTTATTATTTGCCACCAGATGGCCGCTGATCCTACTGCTCTATTTTTCGTTTTCAATGCTAAGGGTATGCACCCGGTTATGGAGACAATGACGCAAGTTAACTGTGTAAATTAAATATATTTCTTATGTATTAACCATCGTTCCCTTGGTCACATCGTTTAAATAAAGAAATAAGTATACTTTTGTTGTAATCTTTAAAATGAACAAGTTATAAGCAATGCACATAACCATTAACCCTTCTTGGAATCTGAAAATGGCGGAGAAATAACGGGATCCGTTTTAGGTTTAACTTCCTATTGCAGATGTTGGTTATTTGACTTTTTTCCTTTGTAGTGTTTAACGCCCGCTTTAACTATTTATGGCACCACAGGCGGTATTTGACGTTAGCTAACTAAAGAACATGAAGCTACCCGCGTCACCATCACAGTACAATTGCGGTGCTCTTAATACATTTGATCAAGTTATAATTTGGGTTAAATGGAGAAATTTAAAACACACAAAGCTATCATCAAATAAAAGCTTATCAATTGCCCAAATAGATCTACTTGCTCTTCAGTTACGTCATTGTTAGCCTTAGAAATGGCTGTTTTGACATAGAAGAAAACAAAGAAAAAGGTGGAGAACATTATGAGTAAAGGAAAGAAGGAGATTCGGAAGAAGCATGAATGTTAATTTGTGACTTTCTCCTTAATGTAATTCATTACCTATGCCAGCGTATACCCGCCACATTATGATGCGCTACCATCACTTTTTTTTTTTTTTTGTAGTGTTTAGCGACCGCTTTAACTACTTGTGGCACCGCAGGCAGGACTCTGATGATACATGAATGAAGATGGAGTACCGATGGAATGCGATGGCTGGGGAAACCGGAGAACCCGGAGAAAACTCAATCCTGCGCCGGCTTTGTCCACCACAAATCTCACACGTGGTCGCTTGGGATCCAACCCGAGCCGTCTAGATGGGAGGCGAGTAGTCTAACCACTCGGCTACTACTATTACTATTATTATGCCAAGCTATTTGTTTCTCTCCGGAAGGAAAATTGTACACCACAAGGTATTACAATAAAGTGTTATCAAATTATTTAATTGTAATTTTATTTCGTTGCACGGTCGTACTGTAAACGGAAGATTTTGTCCGAGTTTTTTTCTTTAGGTACATAACCCGCGCGAAGCCGGGACGGGACGGACAGCTAGTTCTGAATAATTTTTGCACAATAGGTAAACCGTAAAAGATAGGCACAAACTAAAATCTTGTTAATACTATTTTTTTTTCTCAATGTTCCGATTTATTGTTTTTAAATTTAAAATATTTCTACTATTCTCAAATGGGAAGTCGTAGTTGGCTTTTCTTTCTCCTGGTGAAGGACAAACACAACGTACTTTCAAATCCATCATAAATAAATGCTTAATTCGATTAATATGAAATACAGAGCAGAATCAGCCTTGGTATGAATAGTTTGTTAAAATATGGTTAGAGAAAGTCGTATAAAGTGACAAATTAGATTTTATTTGTATTAACATCATCACAGTTAACAAGGGTTTGGTTGCACCCTAAGGTAACGAAACAAGAACAATAAAAATAGGGAAACAGAAAACATATATTGTTCGCTTCTGGAAGCTTTATGGCATTTTATAAGCTTTCTCTTCTCTACAGAAAAATGTCGATTTACTCCAAAATCTTGAATTGTTGTATCAGTTTGATGCCTTCTGGCATTTAGGCATACATTTTTAAATGCAATCCCTGCAATACTGAGAATGAATACGGATGTAATAATAAACCCAAGTACACAATGAATTAAGGAGAATGACTTGTGTTTTGATGGCGTGAACACACTGGTGCCAGGACCTGATCGTACGTGGCCTGGCTTCAAACAAAAGTGTAAGTAATGTCGGGGGTGTAAGGTGTTGCTGGAATACGAGTTGCGGTCACCGGAGCAATGACCCACCGCCACCAGTTGGCAGCACCTCTCTTTTTCCTTCCGTATTCATGGATTTCTTTCTATTTTTGTTGCTATGTTGAGCTTGCATTGCAACCCACGTTCCAGCAATAGCTGTAAATAGTGTACAAAATGTGACTTTGCACTGGAACAAATCCTACTCTCAAAACGAAAATATTGATTTTCGCAAGCATTTCTTTCTTGCTGTATTTCTTATTTTTCTTATCAGACATCGACAAAGACAACAATCCACATAAATAGCAATTTTTTAATGGTAAAAGAGTATAAATTAACGTGTAACTATCACATTAGTCAATTTATTCATGGCAAAGTGATTTATTACAAATCACAATAATTTCAAAAACAGTTGCAGTTTTTATAATGAATAATACATTTATTCTGTGTGAAAACAGAGGATATATGCCTTCAAGATAATTGTGAATCATGCTCTACCAGGCGTCACCATATTGTGCCCTGCCTGCAATGATAATCACGTGGTAGCAGGGATTTCTCGCTGCCTTCAAGTGTGCCATATTTCAGCTTATATGGGCCACTGAAATCAATTCAACATGCAAGATATTGACTCTTACGCTTATGCCTGTCTAAGATGAATCTATGATATTTATAGAAAATGCCGGAATACGTGTGCAGTTTATGACAAGGTTTTGACCCCGGAAAAATCAAATTGCAGCATCATTCGCAAATAAGTGCGATAGTTATCAAGGGGAAACCGTGTCAGGTGGCTCAGGCATTAATCTAAGACAGGCATTCAGGAGGCTATTCCCCAGGCCGACTGCTCTCACTGATTGGTATTTTCGGGGGTTTCCGGGTCGCTAGGTAAAAACTGTGGTGGTTTTCTCCAACTACCTGTTTGTACATTACAACTCGATTTCATTTAGCTTTGCGTCAGCGAAAGCGCCCTTTCGCAGAGGTGACTGCGCATTCAAAACAGAGTTCGCGATGGCGTAAAGCTGTTGGCGACCAACGGATGCAACTGGTCAGATCTAAGGCTCGCGCTCCTATCACAACCCGTCGAAACGACGAACCACTTCCAAATTCTTAGGGACGGTCCACAGTGCCTCCTTCCTGCTGAAGGTTCCCGCTGCTCGCTTTGATTAATCTCATTTCATTCTATCCTCTCAAATTGTGACGTACAAAAAGTCAATCAGTGACTCAGATGCGGAAACCTATCCCAGCCAATATTACTACTTACACCTGCCACTACTACTACTATTATTACTACTGCTACTATTACTACTACTATTACTACTACTACTACTACTATTACTACTACTATTACTACTACTAATACTACTATTACTACTAATATTACTACTACTACTATTATTAATATTATTACTATTGCTATTACTACTACTACTATTACTACTACTATTATTACTAATACTACTACAAATACCACTACTACTATTACTACTACTATTACTACTACTATTCTACTACTATTACTACTACTATTACTACTATTACTATTACTATTTATACTACTACTATTAGTGCTACTACTACTATTATTACTATTACTACTACTATTACTATTACTATTACTATTGCTACTCTTACAACTATTATTATTACTATTACTACTACTATTATTACTACTATTACTACTACTACTACTACTACTACTATTACTGCTACTACTACTATTATTACTATTACTACTACTATTACTACTACTATTACTACTACTACTATTACTGCTACTACTACTATTATTACTATTGCTACTCTTACTGCTATTATTATTACTATTACTACTACTATCATTATTGATATTACTACTACTATTACTACTACTGATACTACTACTATTACTACTACTATTACTACTACTATTACTACTAATATTACTAATATTATTACTATTGCTATTACTACTACTATTATTATTACTACTACTATTACTACTACTACTACTATTATTACTACTATTACTACTACTATTACTACTATTATTACTACTACTATTACTACTACTACTATTACTGCTACTACTACTTTATTACTATTACTACTACTACTACTATTGCTACTCTTACCACTATTATGATTACTATTTCTACTACTATTATTATTCTTATTACTACCACTATTACTACTACTATTATAACTACTACTAATACTACTACTATGACTACTGTTACTACTATTACTACTACTACTACTACTACTACTACTACTACTATTACTACTACTATTACTACTATTACTACTACTACTATTCCTACTAATATTACTACTACTATTATTACTACTATTACTACTATTACTACGACTATTACTACCACTATTACTACTACTACTATTACTGCTACTGCTACTATTATTACTACTACTACTACTACTATTACTACTATTACTACTACTATTACTACTACTACTATTACCACTACTATTACTACTACTATTACTACTACTATTACTACTACTATTAATACTACTGTTACTATTACTACTACTATTATTACTATTACTTCTACTATTACTACTACTATTATTACTACCATTATTACTACTACTATTACTGCTACTACTACTATTATTATTATTATTATTATTACTACTACTACTACTACTATTACTACTACTATTACTATTGCTAATCTTACTACTATTATTATTACTATTACTACTACTATTATTATTGTTATATCTACTACTATTACTACTACTATTATTAATACTACTACTCTTACTACTACTATTACTACTACTATTACTAATATTATTACTATTGCTACTACTACTACTAGTATTACTAATACTGTTACTACTACTGTTACTACTACTACTATTACTATTACTACTACTATTATTACTATTAATACTACTACTATTACTACTACTACCAAATACTACTACTATTACTGCTACTACCACTATTATTACTATTACTACTACTACTATTACTACTACTACTTTTACTATTGCTACTCTTATTATTATTATTACTATTACTACTACTATTATTACTACTATTACTACTACTACTATTACTGCTACTACTACTATTATTACTATTACTACTACTACAATCACTACTACTACCATTACTGCTACTACTACTATTATTAATATTACTACTACTACTATTACTACTACTATTACTATTGCTACTCTTACTACTACTATTATTACTATTACTACTATTATTGCTATTACTACTACTATTACTACTACTACTATTACTACTACTACTATTACTACTACTATTACTACCACTACTATTACTACTACTATTACTATTGCTACTCTTACTACTATTATTATTACTATTACTACTACTATTATTATTGTTATTACTACTACTATTACTATTGCTACTCTTACTACTATTATTATTACTATTACTACTACTATTATTATTGTTATTACTACTACTATTGCTACTAATATTATTACTACTACTAATACTACTACTTAAACTAATATTACTACTACTATTACTACTACTATTACTATTACTACTACTGTTACTATTACTACTACTATTATTACTACTATTACTACTACTATTACTACTACTATTACTACTACCATCACTACTACTATTACTGCTACTACTACTATTATTACTATTACTACTACTACTATTACAACTATTACTACTACTATTACTATTGCTACTCTTACTACTATTATTATTACTATTACTACTATTATTATTATTGTTATTACTACTACTATGACTACTACTATTATTACTACTCCTACTCTTACTACTACTATTACTACTATTACTACTATTATTACTAGTGCCATTACTACTACTATTACTACTATTACTACTACTATTACTACTACTATTACTACTACTATTACTACTACTACTATCACTACTACTATAATTACTATTATTACTACTACTATTACTACTATTACTACTACTATTACTGCTACTACTACTATTATTACAATTACTACTACTACTATTACTGTTGCTACTATTACTACTATTATTATTACTATTACTGCTACTATTATTACTAATATTACTACTACTACTATTACTGCTACTACTACTATTATTACTATTACTACTACTATTACTACTGCTACTATTACTACTACTACCACTACTATATTACTACTACTACCTCTTCTATATTACTACTACTATTACTACTACTAATACTACTATTACTATTACTACTATGACTACTACTACTACTATTATAACTACTACTACTACTACTATTACTACTACCACTACTATTACTGCTACTACTTCAACTACTACTATTACTATTACTACTACTATTACTACTATTATTTCTATTGCTACTACTACTATTACTACTACTATTATTATTATTACTACTATTATTACTATTGATACTACTACTACTATTATTACTATTACTACTATTATTACTATTGCTATTACTACTACTATTACTACTGCTATTACTACTACTACCACTACTATTACCATTATTACTACTATTACTACTACTACTACTATTACTACTACCACTGCTACTACTGCAGCTACTACTACTATTACTACCACTACTACTACTATTACTACTACCACTACCACTACTATTACTACTACCACTACTACTACTACTATTACTAGTACTACTTCTACTACTACTACTACCACTTCTGCTAATACTACTACTGTTATTACTACTAACACTCCTACTACTGCCTACTACCACTAATACTACTTACTACTACTATTATTACTATTACTACTACTATTACTACTATTACTACTATTATTACTACTATTACCACTACAACCACTACTACTATTACTACTAACACTACAACCACTACTACTACCAATACCACTACTGCTACTACTACTACCACTACAACTACTTACTACTACTACTACTACTTACCACTACTAATACTGCTACTACTACTATTACTACTACTATTACTACTATTTCTACTATTTTTACTACTTTTACTACTACTATTACTACTACTATTACCACTACTGTTACTACTACTATTATTACTATTATTACTATTTCTACTACTCTTACTACTACTATTACTATTACTACTACTATTACTACTATTACTAGTACTATTACTACTACTATTACTACTATTACTAGTACTACTACTGCTACTGTTACTGCTACTAATACTACTATTACTAGTACTATTTCTACTACTATTACTACTACTATTACTACTATTACTAGTACTATTTCTACTATTACTAGTACTGTTACTGCTACTATTACTACTACTAATACTACTATTACTACTGTTATTACTACTATTACTACTGTTAATACTACTATTACTAGTACTATTACTACTACTATTGTTACTACTATTACTACTACTGCTATTATTACTACTACAGCTTACTACTACTTACTACTACCACTACTATTACTACTACTTACTATTACTACTAGCACTACTACAATTACTACTACTACTACTACTACTACTACTACTACTACTACTACTACTACTACTACCACTACTACTACTTACTACTTATTACCACTACCATTACTCCTTCTACTAATACTGCTACTATTACCACTAGTACTACTGGTGATGCTACTACTACTACTACTTCTGCTACTACTACGGCTACTACCACCTCTGCTACTACTACTATCACCACTACTACTAGCACTAATGATACTACTACCACTAGTATTACTAATGCTACTACCATCACTGCTATTACTACCAGCATTACCACTACTACTACTACTACTACTACTACTACTACTACTACTACTGCTACTACTACTACTACTACTACTACACTTGGCGTAGGGATGTGGCGACCCCATCGACCATTGAAATCCACTGCATTTAGCCTCCCGTGTATGGCGGATTACCATACGCGCTTTGGCATTAGCCTTCAGTCTGACCAGCATACGACACAAGGATGGCAGCCCCATCATAATAAGTACTATGGATACTGCAGAAAATATGGTTGGTTTCGTTACGGAGCAGGAGGTTGGATCTCCAGTTCCGGTCGGGATTGTGAGTGTCGTAGCCGGCGCTTCGCGATCGTCAGCAAGCGACTGCTCAGCATTTCCGGTGGGGAACCAGGCGGGAATGCCGGTAAATGCTACTGGAAACAATGACAATGATACACAGAGCTTCTAGGCAGACAGTCATCTAGTCAATAGGGGCAGTTGGCCAGCTCCAAGGAGTTGGATAGCACTCAATATCTGGCTTCCGTTACTAAGAAGGACCCGCCACACAGAGAGCATAAACGGAAAAGAGAGGATGTACCGGAAATAGATAAGAGAAGTAAAGAAGGTGATTGTTTAAGTCCCCCGGAGGAGAAATCCTTAGCAGCTGCTGCGAAACGAAGTGGCCCAGGGGGCTCGGAATTCGATGACTTAGCTGATCTTGGAGTGATCCGGTCCTTGTTGGAGGAAATGAGTAGATGTACCAATGAATTAATGACTGTAATGAGGAACACTCCAAATACTAAAGTCGACATAAAGACAGGAGTCAAGAAGATGGAATAAATGACTGGAGTCATCCTTAGTCGTATGAATGAACGTGAAATGTATCCCCATAAACGTAAAATGTGCAATCTTGCCATACAGGTTGATGAGGAAGATTTATTGAGTTCTAAGGTAATGACGGACTCCGGTATTCAGGTGGATTTAAAAGGGGAGTTAGAGCTCGCTGAAGCTCTGTCGAAGGCCAGCAGTTTTAAGGCTTTTGCCCCTTTTTTGGATAAGGAGTGGCCGGAAAGCTGTTATGCATCTACCCAATTATTATATGGGAATCCCATTTCTGTAAACGCAGAGGATATAGCAATTGTGGTTAATGTTGATGACCCTGGGCAGCATGGCCTTTTCATGGCATTGAAGGCCTTTCATCCAGAGATATCCGAACTGATTGAAGGGAAGCTGTATGCGGGTAACGTGCAATACTTGAGGACTAACACACAGACATATTCCAGTAGAGGCACTAATAGTGCAATTTCTCGTTATATATATATCTGTTGCCCTGGGTGGTGGACTCGCAAGGTGTCAATGACATGGAACAGTTGTGTGCGATCTTACAGCAATGGAAACAGCTATCGGAGGAACACGGCAGGAAATATATAACCTTCGTTACAGGTGGTGGTCTAGATAGAGACTATACTAGGAAGCTCCTGGAGTGGGTCTTCAAGAATAGCGGCATTCAAGTTGGATATATGTTACCAGCCCGAGCACAAAATACGGCGATTACTCCAGTTGGTGGTCAGCCGCAATTGCGTCAAAGGAAACCTGAGGTACCCCAGGAAACTGTCAGAGTTAGAGCAACTGGGAAAACGTTTACGGATATACTGAGGACTGTGAAGCAAGAAGTTGATATCGGGAAAATTGGAGTGCGGATAAAAAATATCCGGAAACGTGGCGAAGAAGATGTGGTTTTTACTGTGGAGGAGGAAGGTAAAGCCAACGTCCTGAAACAGGAGATACAAAGAAACATCAAAGACTTGGAGGTGAACACGAGAAGGAAGGATGCTACTCTACTGCCATACGGGGTGGACCCGTCAATTACCGAGGAAGTCCTGCAGGCCACCATAGGTACTGAGATCGGTGTTCCCGCTTCTGAGGTACTGGTTGGCGCTCTGAGACCCGGAAGGTTTGGGAATTTAAATGCGCCTATTGTTGTACCTTTGGAATTCTCCCGTCAGTTGATTAAGAAACGGAAGGTACAGATTGGGTGGACTGAATGTCATGTCCGGGAAAGGGTTACTATTTGGAGGTGTTATAAGTGCTTTGAGTTAGGCCATAGAGCCTATCATTATAAGAAGGAAGTTAACAGGAGCGAGGACTATCTTATCTGTGGTGGAGAAGGACACCATGCTAAGGATTGTACGCAACGTCCACACTGCATTAAATGTCAGAAGGAGGGACATAGATTCGACCAAATGAAGTGTCCGAACTTTCGAAAGTTGGTATTCACCGCTCGAGAGAGACAATTATAATTCACAGGATGCCTACACCAACAATCCGCGTACTGCAGACCAATTTAATGTGATCCAATTTGAGTCACGACATGGCGGAGGCTACGGCCCTTGAGAGAGGCGTAGATATTATAGTTGCCTGTGAACCAAATAAGAAGCGATTGTTGGATGGTAGTTGGATCAGCTTATTTCCTGAATAAGCGCCTTAACGTGTTACAGTATTGAGCTGAGGAAGATTACATATGTGTAGAATTGCTACACTGTCACTTCTTCTGTTGCTATAGTTCACCTAATGTTTCACTTGTTATGTTTACGAGAGATATCGATCGTTTAATGCAGGATAGCCTCGATACAGGAGGTGAATGCATTCTCCTTGGTGATATAAATATCAAGCCGCTACAATGGGGATCTCCGGTAACTGATCGTAGGTGCATACTGGACGGACTGGATGGCGACATTAGACCTACCTAGTGGTGCATAACACGGGGATAGTACCCACCTTTGTTAGGGGTCACTGTCAGTCGTATATCGACGTTACGTGCTCAGCACAGAATATTGCTTCTCAGATTGCTTGTTGGCAGGTATTGGAGGAAGAAACTCTTAGCGACCATCGCTTTCTTTATTTTGAGATCATGGGGACTACGCGCCGCAAAGTGACAACACCCGTGGAAAAAAGACTGATATACTATGATTGGGCAGTACTAGCACATATTCTTGAATGGAGATTACAATGTGTTGACGTTAACACTCCAGAGGGTACTCCTGCATATTTGACTAAGGTTCTCCAAGAGGACTGCGCGGTGAGCCAGATAAAGAATTGAAGTACCCCTAGTCCCATATTGGTGGAATAGTGAAATATGCGAGCAACGGCGCAAATGCATCCGGATGCGAAGAATTCTGACCAGACCTTGCAAACGTAACCCGAGTGCGGACGAATTGGCAGCAGCAGTCACTGGATACAGGCAGAGCAGGAATGCATTGTCTAGACCAGTGTTTCTCAACCTTTTGAAGTTCACGGCACCCTTGGGAATAACATTAAACACCAGGGGCACACTTCCTTGAATGAAAAAGGAAATTAAGCTTAATATGTTAATTTATTGAAATATCATATAGTAATAACGTACACCATAGCATAATACAGTAAACTTTACTACAATCACTGAGTAAAAATACACCAATAAATTTTGTTCGATTAATGATTAATGTGAAACTTGTGAGTGATGCTTAGAGCACATATATGTGATGTCGGGTCTTACAGTTGACAGTGAAACACGCAAAACATCCTCAAGGTTATTCAGTCTATTTCTTGCTTTGCATTTTATTGTCACCATAGCAGAGAAGGCTTGCTCGCATAGATAGGATGTTGAAAAGGACAAAAGTGCGTTAATTGCTTTCTTCATTAGGTTAGGGTACTCCTCTCTCCGTTGAAGCCAAAAACTCGCCACCGACGCCTCACTCTTGGTGAACTTACCTTTCAGTGTGGAATCAGCGCAAAGATCAATAAATTCAGTGAAATCTATTTCCTCTGCACTATCTACGAAATGGTGAGACAACCCAGTCGAGATTCGTAGTGGAAATAGTTGGAAAGTACGCATCTATTGCATCTTGTAATCTTGATAAGTGATCACAAATGCGGTCTTTCAGTTTACCCAGATTTTTGTCTCCTGCCACATTAAGAAGAGATGGAAAGTTCGACAAATCTCCTTTTTGAACTGCAGACTTCCAAGAATTAAGTGTTCTTTTAAAACCTTTCATTTTATTGGTTGAGGAGATTATTGTTTCATGTCGACCCTGCATCAAAACATTCAGTTCATTCAGCTTATGAAAAATATCTGCAAGATACGACAGTTCAAAACACTCAGAATCACTTAGTAGGAGCTCATGAAATGTGTCTTGATTTTCATCCTTAAAAAAAATGTTTTTAGCTGTTCTTTAATTTCGAGAAACCGGTTCAATACACGACCCCGCGACAACCACCTTACTTCTGTGTGAAGTAACAAAGAGGTATGAGCTGCATCCGTTGCGGGACATAACTGTTCAAAAATTCTGCACTTTAAAGGTCGAGACTTCATATAGTTCACCATTTTCACAACTTGGTTAAACACTTCAGCAAAATCCTCATTACACGCTTTCATGACTAATGTCTCTCTATGCAGAAAACAGTGAGTTATAATAATGGATGCATTTTTATTGAGAGCTCTGGCAGTAAAACCTTTAATTTTCCCAGACATAGATGGTGCACCATCTGTACATATACCACAACAGTCTTTCCATGAAAGATCATGGTCATTGAGATAGGAATTAATAGAAACGAAAATATCATGGCCTGTGGTTGTAGTCTCCAGCGGTCTACAGAACAGAAACTGTTCACTAGTATCCTTTTTATCAATATATCTGATAAAACCAAGGAGTTGCGGTTTGCCACAATATCGAGATTCTCATCTACTTGCAAAGCAAATGTTCTATAAGTTTTTATTTTCTCCGTGACTTGTTCGTTGATATTGCATAACATTTCAGATATCCTGCGGCTGATTGTGTTGTAGGACAGAGGAACTTTCGAAATTTGATTAGCTGCTCCTTCGCCAAGTATTTTTGAAACTATAACTTGACATGCAGGGCCAATGATTTCCTCTCCAAGAGTATGAGGTTTCTTTTTTTTTTTTTTAGCTATTAGTTCTGCTACTTTAAACGAGGCTTTAAGAGCAGTATCACCTATGGTCATTCTCTTTACCATTCACACAGCTGTTTTCTTCTCCCCTTCTAATATATGTGAAAAATACATTACACTTTTCTGTGACACACTAGGATGCTTTGTTGTAAGATGCCGCTTCAGTTTGCTAGGTACCATGGCCTCGTTGCTAAGTGTTTCGCCACAAACTAAACACACAGGGATAGGGTTTTCCTCGTTGTTATTCCACTTAAATCCATACGCTAAGTAACTGTCCTGGTATGTTCTTTTCTTTCGTTTGTCTTCTTTATGTGGTGAATTCGACGATCCGGGAGAAACTGTAAGATTTGGCTTCTTAAAGCAAGCAGTAAGAGCCGACTGTTCACTTTCACTGTCCTGGCGTTTACGTTTAACAATGAACTTATCCATAGCTAAACACTGTGAATCAACGCGAGGAAGACAACTGAAAGCGCCAAGCGGCGTACACTTTTATATATTCATCTGTCGAAGTCTCGGGAATGTTCCTGAGGAAGCGAGTAGTCTCGGGAATGTTCGGCAGGGTATAGCTGTAATGCCATCTGTGGGATACTAGTATAACTGAATTATTGAAATGAATCGACCACTATCACCATCTGCCATGCATGAGAGTAATTGATTTGACTTATTTCAAGACCTTACAAAACTTAAGGCTTCAGTAGAAGGTATTTTTTTTTATCTCAATATCGCGCGGCACCCCTTAACCAATCACACGGCACCCTAGGGTGCCGGGGCACACCGGTTGGGAACCGTTGGTCTAGACTAATACATCTATCTAAATGTGCCCACTGGCAACATATCTGTGATGAGTTGGAGAATGACATATGGGGTGCCGGATATAAAATAGTTACTGGCCGGTTGACAAATCGCTCACCTATATACTTGAGCACTACCAGAAAAAAGGAAATAGCCAGAGTGTTATTTTCCCGTTCGGGATGATGCTTTGCTAATGCCATCTCCAACATCTGATGTAGAGCTCTTCACTGTTGCGGAATTACATGAGGTGACCAATCGCATGAAGAAGGGTAAGGATCCCGGAATTGATGGCCTCAACCCGGCGGTGGTGCAAACTGCTGTTTCAATTGCTCCATCTTTGATCTTGGGCATATTTAATGACTTGTTACTGAAGCAGGAGTTCCCAGATATGTGGAAAACTTCTAAGGTGGTTTTCCTTTTGAAAGGCGGCAAATCGCCATTAGAGCCGTCCGCCTATCGACCATTGTGCCTCGTGACTACGCTTAGTGAGCTGTACGAAGGACTCATAAAGCTGCGCCTGGACAGGGCACTCCAGGGAAATGCAGGATTCTCCGATGCCCAATATGGATTTCAGCCAGAAAATGCACTTTACAAGCCATCGCTGCCGCGCTTCGACTGAACGCTGAATCTAGCGGAAAGTGGGCTGAATTAATCACGTTGGATATCCAAAATGCATTTAATACTGCTACGTGGAGTATCATACTGGATTGTTTGCGACAAAGAAACATCCCGCCATATATAATCAATGTGCTAATTTCCTACTTTACAGATAGGAAAATCAGGCTTGAACGAGGATATGCCAATTTCGACTGGGGTTCCGCAGGGCTCCATACTTGGGCCAACATTATGCAATGGTTTATATGATGGAGTTCTGCGTTTGAAACTACCGGATGGTGCATTCCAAATCGCCTTTGCAGACGATCTTGCCCTTTTTGTTAGTGCTGATGTTGATGAAGGGCTGACTTGTAAGGCTTATGAATCCTTACGACGGATTGACCGATGGATGGTGTACAACCAGTTTGAGTTGGCAGCACAGAAAACTGAAGCAGTTCTTCTGAAAGGCTCTAGAAGGTGCAAGAATATCTCCTTTATATTGAGGGATGCCCAGATAACTCCAAAAAGGGCCATCAGATACTTGAGAGTAATGCTCGATGGAAACAATCGTTTTGGAGATCACATAACGACTGTGTCCCAAAAGGCGGACATAAGAGCATCCCAACTGGCTAGGTTAATGCCAAACATTGGTGGTCCCCGATCCCTGAAACGCCGGTTGTTGTGTGGCGTGGTTTATTCAATTCTTTCATATGCTGCTGCACCTATATGGTACGCAGCTATGGGTATCAAAATATATGCCAGAGCGCTGGAGAAAGTACAACGGAAGATGTTATTGCGCTCTATTTGCGCTTACCGCACGGTTTCCAACAGTGCCCTCCAGGTATTGGCGGGATCCGTCCCCATTGACTTATTGGTAAAAGAACGGCAGCTTCTCAGTGCTACCAATGCTTACAATTCCTCGTTAGTTCGCCGCGAGATTAGAGACCAAATCCTTCATGAATGGCAGAAAAGGTGGAATGACACCACCTTAATAGGTCAATGGACAAAGAGGCTGATTCCGGAGATGAAGGTTTGGCTGCAGTGTAATCACCGAGAGATTGATTACTTCCTGGCCCAGGTATTGACCGGACATGGACGCTTTAACACTTATGCATATAAGATGGGGAAAACAGACACAATCATTTGTCCTTATTGTGATGACGAGGATACGGTGGCCCATACTTTCTTTTGCTGTCGGTGGTGGTATGATTTTATAGCTGCAGCGAACACCGAATTAGGTGTTGCGTTATCTGCTGATAACTTGGTTCCCACCCTGACAGAGAGCGCTAGGGCTTGGAATATTGTAAAACGATTGGCGAGGTCTATTCTGGAAACCAAAGAGAAAGACACAAGAATGGACTAAATAGTCATGTGACAGAAGGGTTCCACATTCTGAAGTGATACCTTGTTGCAGTTCAGGATGGTATGCTGAGAAAGTAAGGGTTTTTTTTTTTTTAGTTGGTGGAAATCGAACTCTACACGTGAAGTGCCGTCTTTGAAAGATTTTTCCCTTACAAAAAAAAAAAAAAAACTACTACTACAGCTGCTGCTGCCCCTACTAGTATTAATGCTACTGCTACCACCACTGCTTTACTGCTGCTGCTACTACCACTATTGCCAGCACTATACCACCACCACTACTACTACTACTACCACTACTTCTATAACTGCTACTACCACCACCACCACTACTACCACTATTACCACCACCACCACTACCACCAATACTACCATCACCACTAGTACCACTACTACCACCACTAATACTACTACAACTACTACTACTACTACTACTACTACTACTACTGCTGCTGCTGCTACTTGCGGCAAGCAGTTTCGAAATGGTAAGCGGATAAGACAGTGGTATTTTTAGTTGGTAAAAATCCAACTCGCCAGGAGGGCGTCTTTAGAAGATTTTTTCCACTGCCGAAACAAAACAAAACTAAAAAAAAACTACTGCTACTACCACCATTACTACTACCCCTACTACAACTACTACTGCTACTACCACTGTTACCACCACCACCACTACTACTACTACTACTACTACTACTACTACTACTACTACTACTACTACTACTACTACTACTACTACTACTACTACTAGTACTACTACTACTACTAATACTACTACTAATACTACTACTACTACTACTAATACTACTACTACTACTAATACTACTACTAATACTACTACTACTACTACTACTACTACTAATACTACTACTACTACTACCCCTACTACAACTACTACTGCTACTACCACCACTCCTACTCCTACCACTGTTACCACCACCACTACTACTACTACTACAACTACTACTACTACTACTACAACTACTACTACTACTACTACTACTACTAGTACTACTACTAATACTACTACTACTACTACAACTACTACTACTAATACTACAACTAATACTACTACTACTACTAATACTACTACTACTACTACTACTACTACTACTACTACTACTACTACTACTACTACTACTACTACTACTACTACTACTACAACTACTACTAAGGAGATTCGCATTTCTTTACATTTATGATGGATACCAATTAATCACGTAGATACTTCTTTATATTACCATTTTTCTCCTTACAATTTAATTATCATAGATTTGGAGTTTCAATGTGATTAGCATGTTAACCAAGTGAAGGAGATTTATTGATTATTATGTTAATACTATAAAAATCATAATTATTTTGCAATTATTTATCTTACGACTACCACTTATCGACAAACCTATGAAAATATGAACATGATAATAACATGTGACATAATTGAGCAATGAATCTACCAATCAGGGACTTATATTAGGTGAAAAGTACATGACGTATTTCAAACGAAAACTGTTGAATACTGCCTAAAGGAATTAATATATGTTTATCTCTACTTGCGTTTTTCTTAGTCGCTCGCGAAGTGCCGCACAGTAGCAAATTTATTCTCTCTGTCTCTGCTTTACTCACAGGTCAGCCAGTTGGTGACGGCTAAGCCTTATCATTTGGCAAGCATAAAGGAGACATGGGTTTCTGTCAGCCGAGTGATATCTGTTAGAGAGCCCAAGTTGTCGAAGAGTGTCTATTCCCTTCCCATATCCGAGACGTAAATACCAAACGCAAATATATAGAGAAATGTATACAGTCATGGAAATAAGTATTCATACAGTACTGCAATTGAAATTGACCACTGATATTTCCATATTAAATTAAATGACAGCGCTAGGATTCTGTGTAGGAAGCCACCCCATTAAATAAGCAGTGTCATGGTAACAAAGGTTTGAGTATTAAACAAACGTACCTCAAGGAAATAAACGATACCCCAATGCTGGCTGTATTTGACAGTGAAAAAAGTATTCATACACCACTAGAAATGTAAACACAGAAACTACCAACGAACCGTTTGCAGCAAGCAAGGCCTTCAGTGGCAAGCTACACCTCCTTCTTGTCGGTTCTGTTACGTAGTGAATGCCGTGTGACAGAAATGTGGGCCGCAAAGGTAAAGAAACAACTGTAGAGGAAAGACAGATAGTTATCTCTCAATATCAAAAGGGAAAATTATTTTCAAACATTGCTGATGTTATTGGAAGAAGCCGGGCAACTGTGCAGTCCATAATAACACGATATATAGAGAGAAATTCTATCATTAATAGCGAAAGAAGGGGATGACCACAGAAGCTAACGCAAAGGGAAAAGAATATGTTAATAAGAATGATAAAAAAATATCCTAAATTGACAGCCTCTGCATTGTCTGCCTATGTTAACGATCAGTTCGGAAAGGAAATAACACCAAGGACTGTTCGCTATATTCTAAGTAGTGCAGACTATGGAGCTAGGGTACCTAGAAAGAAATCATACATCAGCCAGAAGAACAAGAAAGTCAGACTTGAATTAGCTCGAGAGCATCTAAGCAAGAACACGAGTTTCTGGGACAGGTACTGTTCACAGATGAAAGTAAATTGAATGTATTTGTAAATGATGGCAGAATTTTGGTGTGGAGAAGACCAAATACTGAGCTTGAACCTAAGCACCTTCAAGCCACAGTAAAGCATGGTGGAGGAGGAATTATAATATGGGGATGTATGGCTACATCTAGTGTTGGGGAACTTGTTTTTGTTGAAGGTAACATGGATAGATTTCAATATTTAAATGTCCTAAAGAATAATCTGCAAAAGAATGTTGATAAATTGAGTTTAGGCACAGATTGCTACTTTCAACAAGACAATGATCCTAAGCATATGGCGGAAATTGTTCGTTTGTGGTTGTTGTACCACACTTCCCCACGTTCTCAAGTTTCCAGCACAGAGTGCAGACCTTAATCCAATTGAACATCTTGGGATACCCTTGAAAGAATGGTCCGAAAGCATGACATACGAAGTAAGGCAGCTCTGAAACAATGTCTTCAGCAAGAATGGTAAAATATTGCCTAGAGACTACAAAAAATCTAGTTCATTCCATGCCAAAGAGGTTAACAGAAGTAATACGTAGAACGGGAATGCCTACAAAGTATTACTTTTGTTATTGTACTGTATTTAAACTATAATTTTCTTTGAGTGTATGAATACTTTTTTCCTCGTTGTGAGAAGCCAGCTGGTACAAATGTTTTGTTTACTTTTTGAAGAGGAGTAATTTAGGTCATGCGTTTATATGTATAGATTCAAAAGGAAATATCATACTGTTAGTTTACCATATAACCTCTCTGGATGTTAACTTTAGTTATAACAAATTAAGTTTTTCTACATAAACGCTGGTGTATGAATACTTTTTTCCATGACTGTATATTGCCCAGCAAATTATCAGCCGCTATAGCGGCTCATGCTCCTCTATCGGCATTAGTATTCTTCATCTTTCCAGCTTTTTAGTGTCACCACGGAGTTAGTAATTTAAATCAGACAGTCAAATGGAGTATGTCAAATAGAATTTTTATCCAAAAACTTGGCTAAGCCATTGCCGATTTTTATAATCGATTACAATGGATCATGAATCATGGACGGAGACCCCAGACACTAGCGGAGAGGCCCTTGGAGTCTTCAGCAACTTACTGTCTTAAAGGAGGTATGGAGAGACCCAAAAGTCAACGCGATCGGATGACCACGGGAGCAAATGTATGTAGGTATCCAGATTGGGACTCTTGCACCAACCCACGCCTTATGGGATTCCCTGAAAGGGTTATAAGGAAGCCGCAGGCGGGTTCTAATAGAGCGGTACCGCCAGGAATACATCTCTATGTACAACTCGCTGGCCACCATTACTTGCTTCTTCAACCCTGACAAGGAAGCAATGTGCAGGGAAAAAATGGGTGGAAAAATTTGGGGGTGTAATAACTTTTCAAACTTTAACTTACGATCCAGGGAAATCCTCGAAAAACCCATGGGTCAGGAGGACCGGTCACAGGAATTAAATCCAGGACCTCCCAAATACGAGTTGTATACATTACCGCAGCGACACCTCGTAGGGTGGATTTTTATCATATTATGCCCCAAGGGCAAACTTTCAATAAGCCTGTTTCTTTACAAAATGTAATATAAGTTTTCAAGAACTCTTCTAAGTGGCCGTATTTATAGTAACAATAGGAATTAATTGTTCAAGGTCGGTCAGTCAATCATAATTTGTTTTAAAAACATAAGTTGAATAAATTACTTACCCGCGCCAAATATCACATTCTAGTATGCTTAATGAAAATTGTACTGTAAAAACAACTGAAAAGCGTAGAACATTTATGCACTAACATAAACGCACAAGTGGAATATATATACAAGGCAGGATTGATTGCATGAATGGACCCGGCCCCCTCGACATCTCTCATGTGGGGAGCTTGTCCATCTAAGTGGTTACCTTCTTTCTTCTGCACAATTGTTCGGCCCTGCATTACCATGTTTGAGATTCTCACGGTGCACACTTCATCTCGACACTAGATTGTTGCAATTTAGCAGTTGCTGCTGCAGTCCTAGTCCAGTGTGCTCCTGCTGCTTTCTTCAAGAGACGTCACTTCTTGATCAACTCTTGAGGGTCCACATTGTAGTGCTTATCTGTAACCAAGGAGTATATCCTTCAAACTTAATTGTTGACGTCGTGCAGGAAAATGCCTATATCGCCTTCATAAGGCTACAATTACGATAGTGCATCTGTGAAATTTGGAAAATCCGGAAATTTAAACCTTTAAAGTTATATTTATACATTTATAGTGATATTTCTGCGGTATCAAAATTCCGGCTTGCATGGTTATTTAAAAACTCTGATGTTTTACACTCACAGACTTGCTTTAGCTATTCTACAATCAAGCTTCTTACAAAAGATAATTCTTCTTTCAACACTACACTAATCGAAATAAAGATTAGCAGAACTTTATTACTTAGTTCCTTAGGCTGGAACCAAGGGAATGCGCTAGGCTAAAGTGATAGTCAAATATTTTAAAGTTTTCGTTATGCGATTGTCATTGAAATCGCTTCTTTGCTTGGCCAGGGGTAGAACGAAAGAAAATCGGACACTCCCGTCTGAGAAAAGTGTCAATACTTCACAACTGAAACTAATAATAAGGAATACCTCGAAAATGTTAAGCTCCACGAAAAAAATGTACATGACATAACTTATGTATTTTAACAAGACCTACATTTTTGTATAGTAAGTTTTTGTCTATCTCTTACGGTTTACTAGTTATGCCAAATTAAGCAAAACTCATCCAGAATAAACAGGTCCTTAGAAGCTACTCCCAGAAAATTCAAGATATACATTTTATTTGTAATAGAAGTGGCTTTAATATGTGGCAGTTTAATCAAAATCGTTACAGCCATTTTTAAGAAAAACATTTGGAAAATGTTTCCATGTAAACGGTAGTTAGGGTTGGGGAGATTTTCTTGAACTTCTTCCTGTCGCATCCTTGGAAGATACCAAACTTAAATACCGAGTTTGGTATTTAACCGCCTTTTCATTTTTGAGCAATGTTGTCCACAGACACACACAGACACACACAGACAGACAGAGAGAGAGACAGACATACAGAGACACAGACACACACACGCACACAGACACACACACGCACACAGACACACACAGGCAAACAGACAGAGAGAGAGACAGACATACAGGGACACAGACACACACAGACAGAGAGAGAGAGAGAGAGACAGAGACAGACAGACATACAGAGACACAGACACATGCGCGCACACACACCAATCTGTTTCTGAAAATGTGTTGTTTTTTTTGGACTCAGGTGGTCCTAAAAATATTTTTCCGGTGAAATCTCGATATGGAATTTTTGGGTGGAATACAATACTTCTCTATCCCTATGTACATTGTACATACGGGGCTAGATGAAGGAATAACAATTTATACTGTCTAAACTCATTTCTCTGATACAAATGAGCCACGTGATATGTTTTTAAAACTATTCGTATTAAAAATTAAAGTTTTACAGTAAATGAGTTTACCAATAGATTTATCATATCACATTTTATTATGTTAACCCTTATTATTGTAGAAAAATTATTGTTGTATATCGTACTCTCCAGAACTCTTTGATTTTTCAACATTTATTAATTTATTTCTGAGCATTGGAACATTATTTCTAAAACGTAATATGAGCATTTTCTTTATTTACTTTTATATGCACTTTAAAATTTCGAAACAAACTATAACAAATTTGCATTGTGTAGAGCATTTTGATTAGAGGAAAACCGCTGGAAATACGTTTGCGAGAAAACAAGGTTTAAAGTTTGGGTGTCTGTTAATAAAAATGCGCTTGCTCATGCCGACGTGCTCTATTCACATAACTTCCTTTGTCTTTTCAAACAAACTATTCTTACAAAAGATTTTTGTTTCATCTATACCATGCTAATCGAGATAAACATTAGAAGATTTGGTCATTTTACTTGCTTCCTTGTAATAGAAGGGAAATAAGGGACTACATTATGCTAAAGTAATAATCAAGACATTTTAAAAACTGATCGCTATGTAAAACAATTGATGTTCTGCTCGCTTTGTATGGTACATTTTGAGAAAATTTAGGTCAACTTTACAAGAAAAACGTATATGATATAAATTATGAGTTTTAACAAGATCTCATGTTTTGTATATTAAATTTTTGTGTACCTCTTAGGGTTTAACCGTTATTAAAATTCTGCAAAATTCATCCGGAATAAAGAGATGTTCTGAGACTATCCCCAGAAATTTCAAATATACATTTTATTTGTGTTGTAATATAGATATTTTAATTAAAATCGTTAATGTTATTTTTGAGAAAAACAACATTTTCAAAAAAATTTTCATCTAAAGGTAATTTGTAGTGTGGGGAATTTTGTTGAAACTCTTTATGTTGCATTCTTGGAAGATACATTAATACCAAGTTTGATATTTAACGGTACTTTCGTTGTTGAGCTATGCTGTCTACAGACACACACACACACCCACACACACACAGATTTAGAACTTTTTTCTAAAAATGCTCTTTTCGGACTCAGTGAGCATCTGAACATATTTCCGGTGAAATCTCAATATCAAAATTTTGAGTGGAGTACAATAGCTTCTCTAATACTACGCATTTTGTTAATACATAAGTGCTAGAGAAAGTATAAAAAGTCTGATGTGTTACAGTCACATCATTTTCTCTAGCTGTTCCACAAACAACGCTTCCTTACAAACGATTTTATCAACGTCAGCTAATAAAGATAAGCATTAGCAGAATTGGTCTTATACTTACTTCTCTGTAAGTAGGAGAGGAGTAAGGGAGAACACCATGCTAAAGCAATAATGACATTTTTTAAAATCCAGGCGCTAAGTGAAAAAATTGAAAATCGGTTCTCATTACTTACTAGGAGTAAGCAAAAGATACGAAAAGAAAGAGGTCTTCCTTTGAGAAAAATATCTTAAAACTGAAATCAATAAATCGGAATATCTCGAAATTGGTTATCTGTACACAATATGTATATGACATAAGAAAGCTATGTGTTTTAATGAGATCTACATGTGTTGTGCAATAAGTTTGTTTATTGAATTTTATCATTAACAGTGATATAGCTCTATTTTGGTTTCAACTAATTAACAATGCGATAAATAAGGATAATCATTTATCTTATTATCAGGTCGAAACTGATTACAATTAATTTGCTTCTTACTTAATTTCTCTGTCTTATGTTTTTCCAATTATTCAGTTATACAGGTCTTCAAAGGTTATTCTCAGAAAATATAAAATATACATTTCATTTGTCACGAACATATCTTAATCATTTGACATTTTAATAAAAATCGATGAAACAATTTTTGAGGGAAGAAATTAAAATCTTTTTCCATTTAAAGGATAATTTGTGGTGGGGTTATTTTATGCTATACTTAAATACCAAGTTTGTTAATTAACCGAATTCTTGTTTTTGTGCTATGCTGCCCTCGGAAATGTTTAAAAAAATCTTATCTTTTGGATAAAGGGGTTTCAAAACATGTCATTTCAGTGAAAACTCGGTATAGAATTTTGGGTCGAATACAATATCTTCTCTATCGACTATGGACAACGGACTAGAGAAATTAAAAGCTTAACGTTTACTATTGATATTAATTTACTATGAATATTTCCTTCATGACACGTTCCACAATTCCAACCAACGAACCCATTATCTCTGCATTTTAATCGTCTTTTCAGAATACTAGTACAATTGTTTTTCTAAATTTATGGCAACCACGTGCATTTGTTTTCTCTTATAATAATTAATATTCGTTTCATAATAATAGTATCAATGTGCAGTGATATTCTCGTACATAACGGCGGAACTTCCAAAACGTTTTGGGGAAAGGTCTATCGCTGCTGAAATGGACTTACTAATTGAAAACTCAAAACCGCAGATTACTAAAAGCAATAGAGAGAGAGAGAGAGAGAGAGAGAGAGAGAGAGAGAGAGTGAAACCAGCTCAAGAATCGTGTAAGCAACGAGGCCATGATGTCTTACCAGACAAACAGAAGAGAGCGAGAGAGAGAGAGAGAGAGAGAGAGAGTGAAACCAGCTCAGGTATTGTGTAAGCAACGAGGCCATGATGTCTAGCTGAACACACAGAAGAGAGAGAGAGAGAGAGAGAGAGAGAGAGAGAGAGAGATTGAAACCAGCTCAGGTATTGTGTAAGCAACGAGGCCATGATGTCTTGCTGAACACACAGAAGAGAGAGAGAGAGAGAGAGAGAGAGAGAGAGAGATTGAAATCAGCTCAAGTATTGTGTAAGCAACGAGGCCATGATGTCTTGCTGAACACACAGAAGAGAGAGAGAGAGAGAGAGAGAGAGAGAGAGAGAGAGATTGAAATCAGCTCAAGTATTGTGTAAGCAACGAGGCCATGATGTCTTGCTGAACACACAGAAGAGAGAGAGAGAGAGAGAGAGAGAGAGAGATTGAAATCAGCTCAAGTATTGTGTAAGCAACGAGGCCATGATGTCTTGCTGAACACACAGAAGAGAGAGAGAGAGAGAGAGAGAGAGAGAGAGAGAGAGATTAAATCAGCTCAAGTATTGTGTAAGCAACGAGGCCATGATGTCTTGCTAGTAACACAGAAAAGACCGAGAGAGAGATAGAGAGAAACCAGCTCAAGAATTGCGTAAGCAACGAGGCCATCATGTCTTGCCAGACACACAAGAGAGAGAGAGAGTGAAATCAGCTCAAGTATTGTGTCAGCAACGAGGCCATGATGTCTTGCCAGACACAAAAGAGAGGGAGAGAGAGAGAAAGAGAGAGAGAGAAAGAGAGAGAGAGAAAGAGAGAGAGAAAGAGAGAGAGAGTGAAATCAGCTGAAGTATTGTGTAAGCAACGAGGCCATGATGTCTTGATAGACACACAAGAGAGAGGGACACAGAGAGAGAGAAGGAGAGTGAAAACAGCTCAAGTGTTGTGTAAGCAACGAAGCCATGATGTCTTGCTAGACACAAAAGAGAGGGAGAGAGACAGAGAGAGGGAGAGTGAGTGAAACCAGCTCAAGTATTGTGTAAGCAACGAGGCCATGAAGTCTTACCAGACACACAAGAGAGAGAGAGAGAGAGAGGGAGAGTGAGTGAAACCAGCTCAAGTATCGCGTAAGCAACGAGGCCATGATGTTTTTCCAGACACACAAGAGAGAGAGAGAGAGAGAGAGAGAGAGAGGGAGAGTGAGTGAAACCAGCTCAAGTATTGTGTAAGCAACGAGGCCATGATGTCTTGCCAGACACACAGAAGAGAGCGAGAGAGAGAGAGAAAGAGAAAGAGGGAGAGAGAGTGAAACCAGCTCAAGTATTGTGTAAGCAGCGAGGCCATGATGTCTTGCTAGACACACAAGAGAGAGAGAGAGACAGAGAGACATAGAGAGAAAGTGAGTGAAACCAGCTCAAGTATTGTGTAAGCAACGAGGCCATGATGTCTTGCTAGACACACAAGAGAGAGAGAGAGAGAGAGAGAGATAGAGAGAGTGAGAGACAGAGAGAGAGAGTGAAACCAGCTCAAGTATTGTGTAAGCAAAGATGACATTATGTCTTTCCAGACTCACATAAGAGAGCGAGAGAGAGAGAGAGTGAAACCAGGTCAAGTATTGTGTAAGCAACGAGGCCATGATGTCCTTCCAGACACACAGAAGAGAGCTAGAGAGAGAGAAACCAGCTCAAGTATTGTGTAAGCAACGAGGCCATGATGTCTTTCCAGACACACAGAAGAGAGCGAGGGGGAGAGAGAGAGAGAGACAGACAGAAACCCGCTCAAGTATTCTGTAAGCAACGAGGCCATGATGTCTTTCCAGACACACAGAAGAGAGCGAGAGAGAGAGAGAGAGAGAGAGAGAGAGAAACCCGCTCAAGTATTGTGTAGGCAACGAGGCCATGCTGTCTTTCCAGACACACAGAAGAGAGCGAGAGAGAGAGTGAAACCAGCTCAAGTATTGTGTAAGCAACGTGGCCATGATGTCTTGCCAGACACACAGAACAGAGAGAGAGAGATAGTGAGACTGAAACCAGCTCAAGAATCGTGTAAGCAACGAGGCCATGATGTTTTGCCAGACACACAAGAGAGAGAGAGAGAGAGAGAGAGAGGGAGAGTGAAACCAGCTCAAGAATCGTGTTAGCAACGAGGCCATGATGTCTTGCCAGTCACTCCAACTCAGGCGATTGTCACAAATATACATGAGGACAAATTTCCAGGAATATTATTCTTCCTGGTCAATTTTATTCAAAAAATAATCTTATTAAATATAAAGTCGCTCGCAACAACTTGGTTACAAATTATCGATAAAATTTGGAGCTCTCGTTGTTACTTATGATAAAAGTATAGTTTTAATTTTCCACACTTTTCATCTTAACACCAACGTTTAAGTTGCCTTTATCGCGCGTAGGTAAGGTCCATTTACCGTATTGATGGTAACTAAACAAACGTAATGCCACAAAAAGTAACTAGAGAAAAAGTAACTATTAAGGGAAATACTGTCAAAATTGACTTATGTGAATTCCGATAGGTTGCGTTTCCTTGCTTATAACCCTATCTATGTGCAATCCTTTGGTTCAAGCGGATATTTGTGCAGCCTGCACCTTGTTTCGCTTGAAAATCATATCAGAAGAAACCAACATTAAGGAAAACACCGAATAAATTACCAAACATTTTTGGAGCAATTTCCGTACAAATTCAAATTAATCATAAAGATAAAATACTTCCTAGGACGAGGAATTTTGGGTGCATGCGGAACATACTCCGAACTTTATGGCACTCTATTTTTACACTACAAGGAAATCATTTGCTCATAGGATCCAAGTGGTACATAGACTTTTACCTTGATTCTGAAAATCTATTGATAAAACATATAGGCTCTTATTACAGCACAATCCTGAAGATGTGCGTATACGTTATAGAGGTGCTTATTGCGCTTTAGAACCCTGGAGGAAGAATGGGATGAGTGTAATTTAAGAGTGCGGTCGACATCCGGACAGGGAGAGAGCCGTCCTGGACAGTCCCTAACAGTTCACAAGCTGTTCTTCGCAAAAAACGGCAAACGCCATCCCACCGCCGTCACCTATATTTCTGTATTACCCCATGAAATGGCGTCTCTGGCGCACTCCTCTTTGTCACTGAAAACCCTGAAGAGACCGGGAGATTGGGGGAAAATGAAGGAACAGAAAATACGGGGGAATGAAGAATCCTCCGCAGTATTTGCCTAGTGACGCGGAAAAGAAAGAAAAAATAAAAAAAACAACAACCGTAAAACCGATGGGTCAGAGGTTGGGCGCGGGGAACCATTCCAATGACCTCCGAATGCCAATCCCAAATCAAACATCTGAGCCATCTGGCTCGGTTTATTCTTTTGCAGTCAACCAATTCCAAGATATACCTTGTAGAAGTCAATAATTTATTAAAAAAAGAGTTGTATGGATTATTTTTTACGTTTTACCAATCACACATTGTAAGCCACACTTACATTTACATGTATATTTGCCTTCAACTATATTTTATATAGATGAAACTTGGCCAATTAATATTCATGTTGTAACTCTGTTCATAACTTCACCAGTGATTTCTGAAGAAATATACCTATCTAAGACAAGATAATTATAAAGCACTGCTGGAATTATTTATTCGCTTGGCTCTTTATTTGAAGTGCAGTTCAGTTAATTATTTTAAAAAAAGGCAAACTTGGAAGTACTAATATACCATAATGAGTATACTATAATGAAAACAAGTGAAAGTGAAGACTTGCGCTCAGGCCACTAGTAAATCCGGACGGGACATACGATTTGTAGACATTAGTAGAAAGAATCATTAATTTACTATAAATATCTGTTGGTTATTTTGTCATGTTACGTAAGGCATAATCTCCCCCTCTTCACATATTTAATAACTAGCTGCCCGCCCCGGCTTCGCACGGGTGGTGTAACCAATTAGAAAAACTCAGTCAAAATCTTCCGTTTACAGTAGGAATCTTCAATGGAGTAAAATTATAATTACATAATTTGAGAATTATTTGCCTTGTAATGTGCAATTTTGCTTCCGGAGAGAAATCAAATAGCGGTGATGTTTTGCCGACTCTCGAGCACGCAAAGTACAACTATCCATGCGAAAAACACGACAATTGAAGATATATTCCACACACTTTAACGATTGACCTTGGGATTTATTGTCATTGCGAATGCAAGGCGCAGTGGCAGCAACACGTTTAAATTCAAAAGGAAATTCGGTTGACGTTAGTGGTATTCTTGGAATATGTGTATCCTCGCCTTTGAGCTTTCCTACGTTATAGTAGCTTAAATCAAAATGTTCATTATTTTTTAACAGTGAGTTTTGTTACGCTGCATAATTTGTATGATTGAGATTGCGTAGCATAATTATCAACCTTGAGCTGTAAATTATTTGACGGTATTCCTGGTAAATCCAATGAATTTAGGAATTCAGTAAGATAACTGACGACTTCATTTGGATTGGTAATGGAATCGATCGATTTAAATTTGTCCATCAATTTTAACGTAATGGCAGCCCTTTCATAGTGTGGCAGGTAAACGCTGGGATAGGTAATGAATTACATTAAAGAGACAGTCACAATAACATTCATGCTTCTTCCGAATCTCTTTCTTTCCTTTACTCCTAATGTTTTCCAACTCTTTCTCTATTTTCACCTATGGCAGAACAGCCGTTTTTAAGGCTAACAATGACATAACTAAAAAGCAAATAGATATGGCAGGGCAATTGATAAGCTTTTATCAGACAGATTTGTTTAATTTCTCCATTTAACCCCAAATATTACTTTATCAAATGTATTAAGAGTACCACAGTTGAAATGTGATGGTGACGCGGGTATCTTCATGTTCTTTAGCTAGCTCATGTACCACATAACGTCAAATAACCAACATCTGCAACAGGAAGTTAAACCTAAAACGGGTCCCGTCATTTCTCCGCCATTTTCAGATTCCAAGAAGGGTTAATGGTTATGTGCATAGTTTATAACCTGTTCATTTTAAAGATTTACAACAAAAATATATTTATTTCTTTATTTAAACGATCTGCCGAGGGAACCATAGTTAATATATAAGAAATATATTTGATTGGCACAGTTAACTTGCGTCATTGTCTCCATAACCGGGTGCATTCCCTTAGTACTGAATGGGGAATAAAAATAAAGCAATAGGTATTACGGACATCTGGTGGCAAATGAATAAGTATGTATTTTAGCTGTTCGTCGAAGAGACTGTAGATATGGTTGGGCAATTGATAAGCTTTTATTTGATGATAGATTTATGTATTAAATTTCTCCGTTTAACCCGAAATATTACTTGATCAAATGTATTAAGAGCAGCGCAATTGTAGTGTGATGGTGACGCGGGTATCTTCATGTTCTTTAGCTAGCTCATTTACCACATACGTCAAATAACCAACATCTGCAATAGGAAGTTAAGAATAAAACGGATCCCGTTATTTCTCCGCCATTTTCAGATTCCAAGAAGGGTTAATGGTTCTGTGCGTTGTTTATAACTTGTTCGTTTTAAAGAATTACAACAAAAATATATTTATTTCTTTGTTTATACGATATTACCAATGGAACGATAGTTAATACATAAGAAATATATTTGATTTTCACCGTTATCTTGCGTCATTGTCTCCATAACCGCGTGCATTCGCTTAACACTGAGGAAGAAAACTAGAGCAGGCGGTACTACGGCCATCTGGAAAATAATAGGACGAATTTAACGTGTTCGTCGCGAGGAAATCTCCTTTATTTTAAACGATAGGAGTAAGGAAAGAACAGTTATTACTTAAAAATGTATTTGACTTTCACTGTTGCGTTGTGTCATCTCGATAAACTGTTTCGTTACCTTAACATTGAATGGGGAGCGAAAATATCAGTATGTCCATCTAGTGAAAAATAAATAAGTACTTACTTTAGCTGTTAGTCGCCAGGAAAGCTTCTTTGCTGCTTTATTTTGAACAACAGGAGTAAGGAAAGCAAGTTAATATATGAAAATGTATTTGAATTTTACTACTGCGTTGCGTCATTGTAGCGATAAACTGGCGCGTTACCTTAACATTGAATGGGAAGGGAAAAATATAGCAGTACTATGACCATTTAAGAACAAATTACCGTGATACCACTGCCATTTGGCGGCTATTAACCGAAATACGATTGCTTGGCACGGTTTTTATTTACTTTATGTAATTTTAAGTACTTTCCCTTACTATTTTTAATCATTTTATTTTGCAAAAACCTTGTCGTGAGCATAACAAAAACAAAAAAATAGGAATTGTTCAATTTGATGCAGTACTTCGGAAGTGATACGCGTGCATATATTTCAGCGATTCATTTATATATACTAACTGGGTAACAACATACAAATGAAATACTGCAACATTTTCTTACATATGGATTTCATATGGTAAATAAGAATAATCACTTAACATTCATGAGTGGCTTTTTAAACTCTAATGATAATTTAATTCACTTCGTCTACCTTCCGCAAGTTGTGGAAATTAAAACTGTGTCGTCCTGCGTGGTGTAGTGGTCACCCTGCGTGGTGTAGTGGTCACCCTGCTAGTCTCTAAAACCATGCTAGCATAGTCAAACCTGACGAAGGGTGATGCGATTTTTTCGGACGCAAATATCCAATTCATGGCTTCCTTCGGAAGGGAAGTAAAGCCGACAATGTTTATTTGCACGTAAGAATACATTAAAAGCAAAATGGTCCTGAGTAAAATTCACCATTTCGTGACCGCAAGACCTAATTTCGTTCTGCTGTGCCATTTGTGGGAGACAAGGTGATCCATCATCACCACGGCTCTAGCGGCGAATCACGAACTAGAAACTCAAGCCCGATTAAGGAAACATTTTAACGATGCCCTGTGCTCTACTTGGTTACAGTAAATTTTACCACTGCTACTACTACTGCTACTACAATTATTTATATTACTACTACCACTGCTACTGCTACAACTGCTACTACTACTGCTACTACAATTATTTATATTACTACTACCACTGCTACTGCTACAACTGCTACTACTACTGCTACTACAATTATTTATATTACTACTACCACTGCTACTGCTACAACTGCTACTACTACTGATACTACAATTATTTATATTACTACTACCACTGCTACTGCTACAACTGCTACTACTACTGCTACTACAATTATTTATATTACTACTACCACTGCTACTACTACTACTGCTACTACTACTACTACTACTGCTATTACTACTGCTACTACTACTGCTACTACTACTACAACTGCTACTACTGCTACTGCTAATACTACTACTACCACTGCTACTACTACTACTGCTACTACTACTGCTACTACTACTATTGCTACTGCTACTACTGCTACTACTGCTACTACTACTACTGCTACTGCTACTACTACTACCACTACTGCTGCTACTA
This sequence comes from Hymenopus coronatus, assembly GCA_030762935.1. Taxonomy (NCBI): domain Eukaryota; kingdom Metazoa; phylum Arthropoda; class Insecta; order Mantodea; family Hymenopodidae; genus Hymenopus; species Hymenopus coronatus. The sequence continues at coordinate 13,063,953 of CM060890.1, forward strand.
CTTATACTACTGCTACTACTACTACTGCTTCTACTACTTATACTACTACTGCTACTACTACTACTGCTGCTACTACTTATACTACTACTACTGCTGCTACTACTTATACTACTACTGCTACTACTACTGCTACTACTACTACCGCTACTACTGCTACTACTTATACTACTACTGCTATTACTACTACTGCTACTACTACTACTAGTACTACTACTACTACTACTACTACTGCTACTACTGCCACTACTACTACTAATAGTACTACTACTGCTACTACTACAACTACTGCCACAACTACTGCTACTAGTACTACTACCACTACTACTACTACTACTACTACTACTACTACTACTACTACTACTACTACTACTACTACTACTACTACTGCCACGACTATGTGGTCACGGGCTTGGCATCCCCGAGGTACCCTAGCTAGACTTCCGCCGCTCCTTTGGTCGAAGTCTTCTCTTCCTCCAATACTTGCATTGGAGTACTTCTGCTGTTAACTGTTGCCTGGCAGGGTTTATGCCATATGATTATGAATATCAATACACGAATAAAGGATAGTAACTTACGGGACAGGGGAATCAGCACCCCAGAACCGGTCTGAAGTGGTGGTGAGAGGGCAGGCCCCACCCGATCGTCAGCCAGCGACTGCCATGCACCAGCGGTGGGGAAATAGCAAGAAAATACCACTGGAACTAAACGGATGGAAATCCAAAATTTGGAAAGAGATATAGGAGTTAGAGGAGATGATTTTGATCCATTTAAAGGATGTTGATTAGTTGGGAGATCACCTCCGCATCTAAGACGCGGCTCAAATGGAAGTCTGAAAACATATACTGTCTTTGAGGGCAAGAGAAGTGACATTATAAGTGATGCTAGGAGACCAAGTACATCTGAACCCGGTGAGGTAGAAATTAACACGGAAATGGAAAGGAAGAGTATTAGCGGCCCTGAAAAATTGAAAAAGAGCAAAGAAGATCGTGATTTGTATCTTCAAAAACGGATAAAGCTCAAGAGGATAACCCTACTGTATCAATGAATGTAGAGACTGAGTATGGCCATCTGGAAGGTGAAGTGTTAATTCAGTTGAAGGAATTTGGTGATATTGTGGGAGAATTACTTAAACGCAGTGAAAACTTAGCCGCCTTGGTTAAAAAAACTCCCAATACTAAATTGGAAATAAAAAAGGGTATCAGGAAATTAGGCAGTATAGCCGAAATAATATTGGATAGGTGGAAGGGATGGGATCTAGAGAGGAAAAAAGGAGATGTTAGTACTCTCAAAACTTCTGAAATAGCAGTTCAAGTGCAAGAAGATTTTATACAGAAAGATACACAGGGTGATATCTCTGGTACGTCAGGGTATAATAACCAAAGTAAAAGAAGCATAGAGGAGGATATGTCCCAAGCTCATAGTTTTGTAGACTTTGCGCATTTGTTGGATGTAAAATGGTCGGAAAGTAATTTCCAGAAAAGTAATTTCTATACTACCTGGAAGCTTATTTAAAGTTGAGGAAGGATATGATATTGCTGTGGTAACAAATCCGGGAGATAAAGGAGACGAAGGCATCTTGAAGAAATTGAAAGAGATTTATACTGAGTTTGTAGGTATAACAGGTGAAAATCTAGAAGAAGATAAAATAGAATATCTCCAAAGGAATGTCAACATTTACAGTAGTAGAGAGAAGGAAAAAGACACATCTCGATACTTTTATATAATCCCGGTCAATGTGGATGTCGAAGATGTAAATGACATGGAGTGTTTCTCCAGAATTCTACGCCAATGGATGCAAGTACTGGAAGAACATCATGTAAGAAAAATAGCAATTGCCATACCGGAAGGGATAAATAGAGAATACACGAGGAAAATACTAGAATGATTATTTCGTGGATGTGGAATAGAAATAAGGTATATTGTACCAACAAAGGCATGGGAACCACAGAAGAACGGGAAACCAATGCAAAAGAAAATAGGTCAGCGCAGAAAGGAACAACCGGAAGAAACGGTAGTAATTAAGGGAAAAGGGAAAACATACGCAGAAACACTGAAGTCTGTGAATCAAGGTATTGATATTGGAAAACTAGATTTGAGAATAAAAAGCATTAGGAAAATAGGTAGAAAGGACCTATTCCTTGCAGTTGAGGGAACAGGGAAAGCAAATGCCCTCAAAGAGGAGATCCTGAAGAATGTTGAAGAAGTTGAGGTGCGTACTGTGAGGAAGGAAATTAATGTTTTTATTTATGGAATAGATCCTACAATAAAGGAAGATGATCTGAAAACTGCAATTTGTGAAGAAACAGAGTTACAGGAGACGGATATAATTAATGTTTCTATGAGACCAGGAAGATTTGGTAACCAAAACCCAACAGTAACGTTACCTGCTGAGCCTGGTAAGACCCTACTAAAACGAAGACAGATTAGAGTTGGATGGGTCAGCTACCAGATTAGAGAAAGAATAAAAGTCACTAGTGTTTTAAGTGTTTTGGATTTGGACATATAGCGTATCAATGTTAGGAGGAAGATGATAAAACTGGATCTTGCTTGAATTGTGGGGAGAATGGTCATATAGCCAGATAATGCACAAATGCATGTCTGTATAACGTGTAAAAAGGAGGCCACAGAAGTGGCCAAATGAGTTGTCCTCTATACAGAAAGATGATAGGGGACATAAGACGAAGAAGGTTGAACTAAAAAAGATAATGGGTTCAACAGCCATAGGAATCCTACAAGCTAATTTAATGAGGTCACAAGGTAGTCATGATATAGCTTACGCAGTTGCAATGGAGAAGAAGGTTGACATAATGATAGTAAGTGAACCAAATTTAAAGTGTGTATCCAGCAATAATTGGATTAAGGATAAGAGGATGGATGTCGCTGTTAACTTTCTAAAAAAATATAGAGGTAATAGATTGTAGGTTAGAAAATAGTTATGTATGCATTTACTTCAAACAATTTAAGATTTATGGATATTATAGTTCACCAAATATACCCCTGGACGAATTTAAGAAAGAAGTAGATTCTATAATGCAAGACATTAGTACGCAAGGAGGAGAAAGCATTATAATTGGAGACTTAAATATTAAATCACCACAGTGAGGCGCACAAACCACTGACAATATAGGTGAATATTGGGTCGAGTGGATGGCGGAATTGGATTTAGTAGTACAAAACATAGGAAACAAACGGACTTTTGTGAGAGGAGCCTGTGAATCATTTATAGCCATTACGTGTTCAACTCAGATGATATCAAATAAAATCCTGAATTGGGAGGTGCTCGAAGAGGAATCACTTAGCGACCACAAGTTTATCTATTTTGAAATCAAAGAACCAACAAAGCGAAAGGGTTGGAAAAATGAGAAGACTAAAGTATAGAACGATTGGGATATATATATATAAAGTTATCATGAAGTGGAAGGAAGAGAATAGAGAAGACGTTACAGAAGAAGTCTCACGGGAGGAGGTGGTAAACGCAATACAAGAAGCAGAATAGAGAAGACGTTACAGAAGAAGTCTCCCGGGAGGAGGTGGTAAACGCAATACAAGAAGCTATTTTAGATAGCCAAATAATTACCACCAAGAGAGACAGCTCCCAAGTACCATACTGGTGGACCAATGATATTGAATGTCAAAGGAGGAGATGCAATCAGAGCAGGCGCAAAGTAACAAGAGCAAATAAGAGACGAATACAGAAGCAGGACCTAAAAGCGTTAAGAGTAGACCATAAAGAGAAGAAAAAACTTTGACAAACCTCATAAAGGAGTCCAAGAAAAAAAAAACTGGCAAAAACTATGTGAAGAACTTGATCAGAATATTTGGGGATCAGGAAATAAAATAGTAACAGGGCGTTTGACTAATAGAGCTCCCATAAAACTAACAGAGGAGAAGGAAATATGTGTAGTAAAGGCGTTATTCCCTAGTAATGAAGATAAGATAAAAGCCAAAATAAGATGTAGTGTAGAGAAAGAATTCACCATGGATGAACTATATGAAGCAGGGTGCAACATGAAATCCGGTAAAGCGCCGGGATTGGAGTGGTATTCCACCCGAAGCAGTGAGGTTCACCATTGAGGCAACCCCTAAATGGATTCTAGCAGCCTTAAATACGGTACTGAAACAACAGGATTTTCCAGGAGAATGGAAGGTAGCTAAACTAAAATTGTTACTAAAAGGGGGTAAGTTACCTCAAGATCCATCATTATATCGACCAATATGTTTACTCAACACCATGAGTGAACTATATGAGAGTCTAATAAGGGCAAGAATCGACAAAGAAATTAAGGAAGGGGAAGGACTATCATATAACCAGTATGGCTTCAGAAAATGCAAAACTACAACCCAGGCCATTAAAGCTGTTCAAAAAATTAAAGATGACAGTAAAGAAAAGTGGGTAGCCGCAATCACACTGGATGTCAAAAATGCTTTCAACAGTGCAACATGGAGTATTATCATTCAAGAGCTTCAAAGAAAAAAGATTTCAGCATATTTAGTAAATATAATACGAGAGTACCTCAACTCAAGATACATAACGCTAAGTAAGAAGAAACAAGTAGAGGTTACTGCAGGAGTACCCCAAGGCTCGGTCCTGGGACCTACACTGTGGAATATTTTATACGATGGTGTATTGTGGCTAAAACTACCGACAGGAGCTTATACGTTGGGATTTGCAGATGATTTAGTGTTAGTCACTACAGCTGCTGACGCAGAAGAATTAATGCTTAGGCAGATGAATCCCTCATACGCATAGACAGGTGGACGAAGGCCAACAAATTAATTCTTGCGACACAGAAAACGGAAACGGTGATCCTAAAAGTGCCAAGAAAACGGCCAGATGTGAGTTTCAGGATAGGCAATACTGATGTTAAACCAAAAAATCAGTGAGATACCTAGCTGTCATATTGGGTGATGGTGGTAATTTTGGTGAGCACGTGAGAACAATCACCAAGAAGACCGAAGAGAGAACAGCGGCATTGAGTAGACTAAAGAACTGTAAAAAGGCAAATTTTATGTAGCGCAATCTATTCTATGCTTTATATGCCGCCTCAATATGGCACACTGCATTAAGAAAAGAAGTGTACCGAAATAACCTGGCCAGAGTACAGCGGAAATTATTATTAAGGGTGGTGAATGGGTATCGAACCATATCGACCAAAGCCCTACAGGTCATCTCAGGAGCAGTACCCATAGATCTGTTAGTAAGAGAGAGAAATATCTTAGAAGAAAAGATTGGTTCCACTAATGCAGACAAAAGAAATATAAGACAACAAATCATAGAAGAGTGGCAAGAGCGGTGGCATGAGACCATGAAAGTGGCACAATGGGCGAAGCAAATTATCCCAGATATTAATATGTGGCTGTTATGCAAACACAGATCTTTAGATTATTTCATGACGCAGGTACTATCTGGTCATGGAAGATTTAGGTACTACGCAAAAAAAAAAAAAAAAGAAAACGAATAGCGAGAAATGCAACTACTGCCCAGAAACTGATACCGCGGAGCACACGCTACTCCACTGCCCAAGATGGGAGACTTATAGGAATAAAGCTCACACAAAATTGGGTAAAATTATAACAGTACATAGTTTAGAGCAGAACTGGGAGCACAAAAGCATGGAATACAGTAAAAGAACTAAGTAAAAAAATTATGGAGACAAAGGAAAAAGAGGAAAGACAGTAACTGACAATACATATAGACAGCTGCCATTTTGATGTAAAGCGGCAAGCAGTTCCGAAATGGTAAGCGGATAAGACAGTGGTTTTTTTTAGTTGGTAAAAATCCAATTTTTTTCCACTGCCGAAACAAAAAAAACTCTTACTGTCACTACTACTACTACTACTACTACTACTACTACTACTACTACTACTACTACTACTACTACCACTACTACTACTACTACTACTACTGCTGCTGCTGCTGCTACTACTGTACTACTGCTACTGCTGCTACTGCTGCTACTGCTGCTACTGCTACTGCTACTGCTCCTGCTACTGCTACTGCTGCTGCTGCTGCTGCTCCTGCTCCTGCTCTTGCTCCTGCTACTGCTACTGCTACTGCTACTGCTACTGCTCCTGCTACTGCTACTGCTGCTGCTGCTGCTGCTGCTCCTGCTCCTGCTCCTGCTCCTGCTCCTGCTACTGCTACTGCTGCGGCTGCTGCTACTGCTGCTGCTACTGCTACTGCTACTGCTACTGCTATTACTACTGCTACTGCTACTGCTGCTGCTCCTGCTCCTGCTCCTGCTACTGTTACTGCTACTGCTACTGCTACTGCTACTGCTACTGATACTGCTACTGCTACTACTACTGCTACTGCTACTGCTGCTGCTACTGCTACTGCTACTGCTACTGCTGCTGCTCCTGCTCCTGCTCCTGCTACTGCTCCTGCTACTGCTACTGCTACTGCTACTGCTGCTGCTACTGCTGCTGCTGCTGCTCCTGCTCCTGCTCCTGCTACTGCTACTGCTACTGCTACTGCTACTGCTACTGCTGCTGCTGCTACTGCTGCTGCTACTGCTACTGCTACTGCTACTGCTACTACTACTGCTACTGCTACTGCTGCTGCTCCTGCTCCTGCTCCTGCTACTGCTACTGCTACTGCTACTGCTCCTGCTACTGCTACTGCTACTGCTACTGCTGCTACTGCTACTGCTACTGCTGCTGCTACTGCTACTGCTACTGCTGCTGCTGCTGCCGCTGCCGCTACCCCTACCACTACCACTACCACTGCTACCACTACTACCACTACTACCACTACTACCACTACTACCACTACTACCATTACTACTACCACTACTACTACCACTACTACTACCACTACTACCACTACCACTACTACCACTACTACCACTACTACCACCACCACCGCTACCACCACCACCGCCACCACCACCACCGCCACCACCGCCACCACCACCACCGCCACCACCACCGCCGCCACCACCACAGCCGCCACCACCACCGCCACCACCACCACCGCCACCACCACCACCGCCACCACCACCACCGCCACCACCGCCACCACCACCGCCACTGCCACTGCCACCACCGCCACCGGCACCACCGCCACCGCCACCACTGCCACCACCACCACTGCCACCGCCACCACTACTACTGCCACTACTACTACTGCCACTACTACTACTACTACTACCACTACAACTACTGCAACCTACTACTACTACTACTACTACTACTATTATTATTATTACCACTACTACTACTACTACTACTACTACTACTACTACTACTAACTACTTCTACTACTACTATTGCTAATACTACTACTGCGGCTATTACTACTACTACTGCTACCGCTACTACTACTACTGCTACTACTACTACCACTATACCCGCGTGGTGGCCGGGGAGTGAAAGAATAGCACCACGGGATCTCCCCCTGTCGTAGAAGGCGACTAATCGGAGCAGCTTTCCGCTGACCACTACCCCAGTATCCTACAGATCACGTCTATACCTTTCCACCGCCCTCCCTTCTGTTTCCTATTCACCTGCTGCCTTGTAGGCGGGGGAAGTATCCCCAAAGGGTAAGGGAAGGAAACCCCGACAGAAAACCAAGAACATGAAATGAAATGACGGATCTTAAAACTAGCATACCCCAGGAGGGTCGTAGGACTAAAGTTCCCGAATCCCTCAACGACGCGTCGGTCTGCCCCATGGATTCTGGGGGGGGGGGAGCAAAGAAACGTTTACCTTTCTCTCAGAAAAATCAGATCCTTTTAAGCGATCTGAGATAGTTAAAATATCGCCAGAAATACAAAGAAGGGGATCACTACCTTCAACCAGCAAAGAATTATATGAACAGAAGGAACGTTTGAATAAAGAATATATAAACTTTACAGACTCCAACCCTCTAGTACAAGAAAAAACTATCAGAGAAGTAAAAAGAAAAAGACTAAAAACTCTTGAAAAAATTAGAACTGAAGAACAAGATAGATTGTTCCTGGATAAAGTCCGGAAAGAGTACTCTATGTATCAGAAGTTAATGGAGAAAATTGAAAAGGAAACCGACACTCTCCAGAGAGTGATAAAGGATATCCCAAATACAAAGAAGGAAATAAAAAAATGCAGTCTGCCATTTAGAAGACTTCTTCAAAAGATTACCTAGTGCCTCAAATTTTATAAACGAGGTAATGGAAAAACTAGCAACTCAAAGTAGTCAAAAGCAGAAGGAAACCACTGAAGCCTGTACGCAAACAATTACAAAAAAAAAGAAGAAATAGAGAAGCTGAAATATACGATAAAATGTGAGCTAGGAAAAGATCTAAATGACCAACAACTACATGAAATTATAAGTACGAAATGGCCGGAAGAGGCCTTCGAAAACTGTCAACCTGCAAAAGCGAAACTTTTAGCAGTTGAGGATGAAGACCTGGTGATAATTGCAAATAAAGAAATTGATAAACAGGAAGAGATTATAAGGAATATTATTAATATAAATCCGCAAATAAAACAGTTTTTGGAAGAAGATAAACTAAAACCAGGAAAAATGATATGCAATATTTTATCAAATGAAATCCTTGGTGATGAAAAGCAATCAAACAATACAAAGAAATATCTGTACCTCATTATGACTGAGGACGGAGGAAAATCGACAGAAGATATATCTAATCTAAGAAAAAATTTCGAAAAAATATTAGACACAGAGAGGAAAAATGGGAGAACCCGCTTAGCCGGTGTAACCAGGGATCAAGTGGATGAGCAAGTAACAAGGAAAGTTTTGGAGTATTTATTCAAAAGAAAAAATGTTAAGATGTCAATGTATATAAAACATCAAAGATACAATGAAACAAAAGGGATGGAGGACAATAGTAGGAAGAGAGGACTAAATGAAGATACAATCGTACTCAAGCCACTTGGAGAAAAATCATACGTAGACATTATGAAATATATAAAAGAAGTAAACACAAGTGGAATAATAATTGATCGCAAAAGAAAGACAAACGAAGGAAATGTGCAGCTGGAAATAAAAGGGAAAAATAGAAATGATAGAAAGATTTTTAAAAACTTTTTACTTCAAAATTGGACAAATTTGCAGAAGTAAATATGGAAAGCAAAAAACAAACTGTTATGCTACTAGATATAGATGAATTTGTAGAAGAACATGAAGTAAAAGAAACCATAGAACGGGAATTAGGGAAAATGTAACAAAATATTCTAATAAAAATGTCAGATAAAGCAAATGCACAAGGTGTAAAATATGCATTTGTAACCTCTAATATAGAGGTTACAAATCGATTACTAGCAAAGAAAACAATAGGGAAATGATGGAACAGATGGAGAGTCAAACCAACAAGGAGCCAGGAGCCAGGAGCAGGAACTAGTCGCCCGAGTGTACTCGGGCGGGGGCAAATCACCACGGTACCTATCCGCTTTTCTTGCGGATTTACCCGTGTGATATAGTAGATGTAGTCTTATGCAAGCGTTTTTGTCAATGTCAAAGTAATTGGGCAGGGTGTTCCCTCTGTGCAGCCGGCGCGGGCTGGTTTACCTATCTGAGAGGCCACCCACCCAGAGAGGGACCAGGCCCGATGCTGCTTACCTTGGCCAGCCGCTTGCGGGCTGTCAAGGAAAGCAGTGCCGGCTAGCGGGGAGACATGAAGGGATATAGGTACGGGGTGGGGGAAGCCAGTGTTGCAGATCTGGTCGGAGTACAACTGGATGGTCACCCATCCGAGTCGTGACCATGCCCGATGCTGCTTAACTTGGCGGGTAGAACAATAAAGGGAGAGGCGGCCGGAAAACTACCATCCCAAGGCGTCCTTGGGAAGGCGGTAGCTTACGCGTCTCCTTGGTAGCGTGTGGTCGTAAAGACCGAGAGTGTTCACCTGGGGATTTGGGTGGGGAGCAAGTTTAGTGTATATTGTGCGGTACAGCCGTAGTTTTAGGTGTGTAGGCATGGTGGAGCGGAAGATGGGAAACAACTGCCGCAGGGCAGCGTGTCCCAAGCCGACCTTCTCCCTGACATGTGGAGTGAAAGTAAGGCCGCGGTCGAGGAGGACTCCGAGGTATTTGGCGGAGCGGACCCATGGGATCCGCCGCCGCCGCAGCCTCAGCGATCTCTCCGGTCGCCAGCCACGGACTTTAGCCAGCAGTAGAGCTGAGCTCTTCTGCGGGCTGATGGCCATCCGCCACTGTTCACTCCATCTGCCTATGGCCTGGAGCTGTCTCTGTAGCGGGGGGAAGCAATATCGGGCGTTCTTGTTACGCGCCATTATGAGGACATCGTCGGCATACTGGCACGTAACTGTACTGGGTTCTGTGGGGAAGTCGGACATGTAGGCAGCAAAGAGTAACGGCGACAGCACGCTGCCTTCCGGCACTCCCGCCGCTATGGGTCTGACTGTGGAATGCCTCCCCTCCACCCTCACCCTGAAAGTGCGGTCCCGAAGGAAGCTACTAAGCAGGTGAAGGTAGGGGGGAGGAATTTCTGCGTTCTTGAGCTTGTACAAGAGTCCCTGATGCCACGTGGTGGCGAAGGCCTTTTCCACGTCCAAGAGCACCGCGACTGTTTTGAAGTTGTCCTGGAAGCCCAGGGCAGCCTTCTCAGCCAGTCGCAGCAACTGCAGGGTTGTGGAATGTCCAGTACGGAAACCAAACTGATGATCCGGGAGTAGGAGTCTCTCTTCGAAGAGAGGGGTGAGGCGAGATAGGAGTAACCGCTCGAATACTTTCGAGACGATCGGAAGTAAGCTAATAGATCTGTAGCTTGACGGGAAGACCGGGTCCTTGCCGGGTTTCAAAATGCATACCACCCGCGCCTCCTTCCAACACGTTGGAAAGTGGCGTAGGTGCAGGCATGCATTGTAAATCCGCGTCAGGTGGATTACGGCCTTTCTGGGTAGGTGCTGGAGCATAGGCGCCGTAACGCCGTCATGTCCAGGGGCTTTGCTAGGTTTTAGGTAGTTGAGTTGGGAAGCCACCTCTTTCGGGGTGACTAAAGGAATGCGGATCTCCTCATGGGGCGGCGGGGGCTCCTCATAGAGGTAGTCTACCGTCGCTTCCACGAGCTCAGTAAAGTCCTCATCCTGGGGGTCTTCACGGGGTTCGAATTGGGACTCCAGATAATCTGCGAAATCCGTGGCTTTATCCTGGGGCTCAAAAGAGAGTCTCCCACGGGAGCCATGGATGGGATGCTGAAACTGACTTTTGTCTTTCCTGAGGGATCGGATGATCCTCCAGGGTTGTTTCTCTTCCAGGTTTATATGTGCCATTGTGTGTACCCAGGCCGCTTTGCGGTGCGCGCGAAGCAGGCGCCTTGCCAGGGATTTTAACCGCTGGTACACTGCTTGGATCCTGGGATGGCGGAAGCGCTGCCATAGCTTCCGTACGGTTGCCTTGGCTTTTAGCAGCTGCCGGAGTTCATTCGGTACAAGCCAACAAATACACTAAGTAGATGTTACATGTGTAACAGAGTAGGACATGTTGCAAGCGAATGTAAGGCTGCACCTTTTGTGAAAATGTGTCATAAATGTGGGGAAACAGGTCATCGAATAAAAGAGTGTAAAAACATGACAAGATGTTACCTGTGTAACTCAAATGAACACAAAGCAGAGACGATGAGATGTCCTGAGTATAGGAAATTAGTGGAAACCCAGGCAAGGATACAAAGACAAAACACCTATAAACAATGAGATTACTTCAGGTAAATCTTGATAGGAGTAAACGGGCCATGCATTTACATAAATGTGCAGAACTTCAAATACATCTGTGTATTATCGCAGAACCACATAAAAACATGACCAAGCATAGCCCAAAATGGATCACAGATGAAAGAATAGACGCAGCCATTTATATTCCACGAAGTAATGATAAGTGAGAAACATCGGAAGTGGCAGTGGTTTTGTCTGGGCCGACACCGATGAAATATTGGTATTTTCCTGTTATGTGTCTCCTAAAACAGATCTGGAGGATTTCCATAAATACCTATTTGAAATCAATTGGGTCCTTAAACAACAAAAACATAAAAAGAAAGTCCTTATTGGAGGGGACTTCAATGCCAAGGCATATTCCTGGGGATCACCTATAGAAGACAAGAAAGGTAGTGCTCTGGCAGAGTGGGCAAGCGAAAATGATTATAATATCCTAAATGATGGGAAGATGCCAAATTTTGAAGGAAACGATGGTACATCTTTCATAGATATCACAATGTGTTCTGCAGAAATGAGTAAAATTATTAGTAAAATGGTATGTGAATAATGAAGAAAATTTAAGTTACCACAAGAATATATTTATAGAGACCATAAACACTAAATTGCCATTACCAATTAAAAGGCCAGGTTGGATTTACAAAAGGTTGGATTTACAAAAATGATAAGAAAGATATTTTAAAACAAAAGGTAGAAGAAGCAGTAAGTCATCCAGAGTACTTTCATCTACCAAAGAAGTTTGGAGAACTATTAGAAAAAGCATGTAACTCTGCTTTTAAGAAGAAAGGCAGCCATGGTAAGTTTAAAGCGGCGTATTGATGGAATAACGATATTTCTAAGGAAAAAGAATATGGAGGCACGAAGAAAAGTGACAAGGGCAAACAAAAGAAGAAATGCGGAGGAAAGTGAAAATCTCACCATACAAAAGGAATATCGAAGATGTCGGAATGACTTAAAAAACGCAATAAATACAGCGAAGAAGGACGCATGGGAACAGCTATGTGAGGAAGTGGATGTGGATCCATGGGGTACTGGATATAAAATTGTGACAAAAAAATTAGGACTCCGCACACCTTTAGTTATTACGGATGAGGAACAAAAAGAAATTGCTAAAGAGTTATTTTCCGCACATAAAAGAAATACATGGCCCAAAATGCAAATAGAAATAGAAGAAGTACCGAAGTGCCAAATAAACGTGATCAAGGATGCAGGATAACGCATAAAAACTGGTAAAGCCGCTGGACCTGATGACATCCCCCCGGAAGTTATAAAGCTAATTCTGATGGAAACACTAAATTATTTAATATGCAAAGGAAAATTTCCCAAGGAGTGGAAAATTGCAAAACTTATACTGATAGAAAAATCAAAAAAGAGAAACTGCAAAAACCTATAGACCTTTATGCCTTTTGGATACAATAGGGAAACTCTTTGAACAAATAATTAATCAGAGATTATTAAAAGAGATAGATGTAAAAGTTAGTCTCGCGCAAACCCAATTTGGTTTTAGAAAAGGCCGATCAACTGCCGATGCAATAAAGTTGGTCTTGGAAGCAGCACAGAAAGAAGTAAACGAAAATAATAGGTATGTAGTAATGGTTACATTAGACGTTAAGAATGCTTTTAACTCTGTACCGTGGCTGGGCATTATAAATGAATTAATACAAAAGAAAATATCTCCATACATGCTTAAATTAATAAGTAGTTATCTACAAGATAGAAAGATCTTTATTGGAGAAAACTCTGAGATGGATGTTACCAGTGGAGTACCGCAAGGATCAATTCTACGTCCCACTTTATGGAATATATACTATGATGAAGTGACCTCGCTCTGATTGTGTGCGGCACTTCAAAACAAGATATAGAGGAAAAAATACAGTGGTCG